>JAABKJ010075445.1:6295062-6641778 GCA_011634705.1 Andricus grossulariae
TTGGAACAGGAAATTTTCCAAAAGAATTATAATTCCGACTTGGAGAAGATAATTTTTTAAATTTTGAAGAATTCTGACTTGGAACAGGGAATTTTTAAAGTTTGACGAATTCTGAGTTGTAACTGGAAATTTTCAAAAAGAATTATAATTCTGGATTGGAACAGGAAATTTTCCAAAAGAATTATAATTCCGACTTGGAGAAGATAATTTTTTAAATTTTGAAGAATTCTGATTTGGAACAGGGAATTTTTAAAGTTTGACGAATTCTGAGTTGGAACTGAAAATTTTCGAAAATAATTAAGATTCAGATTAGGAAGAGAGGAATTTAGGGATTATTTTAAATTCCTTTTATTTTTATATATTTGTCACAATTTGAAAGCTCGCTCTTCCAAATTTTAGATAAAATAAAGATTACTTGGTTAAAAGTTAAACTCTTTCGCTAAAAATTAACTTTTTTTGTTGAAGATTCATCATTTGGATTGGAAATTCATCTCTGGTTGAAAATTTAACTATTTTTCTGAAAATCTGTTTTTGTTGCTTCAGAATTAGATTTTTAACAGAAAATTTAACCATTCTATTTTTGGTTGACAACGTATATTTTATGGATGAGCATTCAACTATTTGGTTGAAAATTGATATTTTTTATTTTTAAATTCAACTGGTTATTTGGAAATTTATTTACTTTTTGATAAATCCGCCTTTTTGTAGATAATTAATCTTTGTGGTTGAAAATTCATCTTTTTTTTATAAAATTCAACTATTCCAGTTGAAGATTCATCAGTTTAGTAGAAAAGTGATCAGTTTGGTTTAAAATTAATTCTGCCAAGTAAAAATTTGAATGTCCATTTTTGGTTGAAAATTTATCTTTTCTTTATCAAAATTCAACAATTTGGATGAAAATTTGACTTTTTTAATTGAAAAGTCAACTATTTCCATGATAATCCACATATTTTGTTAACAATCGATTTTTTTGTAGAAAATTATTTTTTTCTTTTCAAGTTAATCTTCTTGTTTAAAAATTCTTCTGTTTGGTTAAGAATTCCTTCCAGTTAAATATTGATCACTTGAGTTGAGAATTCATATTTTAGGTTGGAAATAAAATAACTTGGTTGTAAATTGAACTTTTTTGTTGAAAATTAATTTTTTTGATTGAAGATTCATCATTTTGATTGAAAATTAATTCCTTCGGTCTTAATGTTAGCTATTTGATTGAAAACTTGTTTTGCTTTGGATGAAAAGGATTTTTTTGCCGAAAACTGAACTATTTTGTTGAAAATTTGTTTCCTTTTTGGTCGAAAATTATTTTGTTTTTCAAACTGAAAATGCAACTATTATTTCAGTTGAATATTCCATAATTTCAGATGAAAATTCATCACTTTGGTTGAACATTCATTTTTTGACTAAGAATTTAATTATTCAATTTTTGGTTGACAATTTACCTTTTTCAGTCAAAATTAATTTTTTGTTGTTGAAAATTTAACTATTTCAGTTGAAGATTCATTGTTTTAGTTGAAAACTCATCTTTTCGGTTTAAAATTCAACTATTCCAGTTCAAGATTTGATCAAATTCAAATTTTAATAAAAAAATTCTTTTTTGCGGCCAAACTATGCAAGATACGACAAAAGATAAGACGATGAAAATCATGCAATGAAAAAATTTTTTATTGATCATTTTTTGATAGGATGCATAGTTTTTGTTTTATTCGTAAAAAAGAACATTAAAAATAAAAAATAAAAATTCTTGGACAAATGACACAAGCAACGAAAAAAAAATAATTAGAAAAAATTTGTTCATCCGAAAAAGAGCTAGAAATTTATTCAAAATTAATTTTTGATTAAACGAGTAGTTTTCGTTTTAATCGTAAAAAATGAAATTAAAAATAAAAAAATTATATTTTTGGACAAACAACACAGGCTATGAAAAAAATGAGTGGACAGATGTTGCTCATATTTCAATGTAAAAATAAAATTTTTGGTTCTATTTTTTACGGATCCTAAAACATCCTTTTTTTTACACACGATCCGTAAAAATCCATTTACACAGGGTTTGTAACAAATTTAAAAAAAATATATGTTTGAAACTTAAAAATATGTTCGCGATTCTTTAGTTTAACAAAAAGAGCATCAACAAAATAAAAAATAAATGAAATCACTTTTTTACAGAAACAATAAAATTTTGTTACCCAGTAAAGATTTCTATTTAGACGCATTTAAATCCAACTCCTTTTGATCATTTTTACTACTCTGAGGAAAATGTATTTTATTTATAATGTTAATTTGTTAAATATATTCGTATGAGAAAATTATATAATTTTATTGAAAAACTATTAATCAAATTTATGTACTTTAGAGTCAGATGGAAATCCAATTTAAATTTTTATCATTAGGAAAATACTAGTCCTATATTATAAACTTTTCTTCATAAAGTAAAAAGCATTGTTATATAATTTTACATATAGAAAGTAATACTTCTATATATTTTTATATTTATAAGGACTGATACAAAAAATTAGTTCTAATAAATTTGTGAAAATATTGTATACTTATTACAATTTTTTTGCAAATTCTACGATTTTTCAATCAATTTAATAATTAATATAAACCCTATTGGCATTTGTATAATGAATTGAAAAATTCGAGTGACATAATGATTTTGAAGGGTGCAGGGCCAAAATGTCTTTAAGAGCAGCGATACTGATTTAAAAATATTTAAAGGAATATAGTAGAAAATTAAGGGATTTATCAGATTCCACAATTTTTCAAAAATTGAAATGTTTGAAATATGTCACCGTATGTTAGAGGATTCGAAAAATTGCAAAACTTTCAACTGGGTTTAAATATTTCAGGGAATTTTCGAAAAGAATTTCAGAATTTCAGATACATTGATTTAAACGCAAACTTTTGAATTTTAATTTGTTTTTACATGAATTTTAAAATACAGATGCACTTCCAGCCAAAACAAATCGAATCAAAAGATGAAGAAATATGAAAATTCTATTATTTGATGGGTGGCACAGCAAAAAGAATCAAGAAGCGAAATCTTTCTATTATATCAAGTTTCTAGAAAAAATTTCGGCTAACGCACTTTTGGCCATTTTTTGAAGAAAACTAAATTCCCAGAATTTTAATAAATTGAAAATTATATTTGATAGAGCTTATCTTCGGCTGAGCTTTTCATTCTTAGGCAACGACAGCAGCAAGCGAATCTCAGTTCTCTTTGCGCACCAGAGTTCCAAAATCCCTCGTCCCCTCAAGGGTTTCAGCTGAATATGGTTAAAATTATTAAGAAAAAATCTCGAATAATTGTTCAAGTATGGTTCCAAAGGAATGACCCCTAAGCGGAGGCGTAGCAATCGTGCCGAAAGCTGAATGGCACCTGGGTGAGGTGTCTTGAACGGTGACTCTGGGATACCGGGCGACCTCTCAGAGTAAAACCATGTTTCTTTACAGAAAATTTCCTAATTAACGTAAACCTGAAAATATCTTCAATAAACAATTTCCACAAATTGTAAACAGGTCAATATTTCATTATTTTACATGTTTAGTATTCAAAAAAAAAATCAAGCAAATCCGAACTGTTTCGGTTTGATGCAAGATAAATACCTAGCGTGCCTCCACTACAAGCCGTTAGCTCGTTTGACCTTTTCCATCTGGACTGCATTATAGCAAATTAGGCCAGCAATTTTTTTGTGCTTGTTAAACCCCTTTTAAAAAAACGTGACGTGGTGGAAAATTTTTGTTTCTGAATTCGTAATCGACACTCTATAAACAGACTATTGACTGTCAAACGATTCCTTTCACTGTCAAAGGATTTTCCATTCAAAATTGGCATAAGAGGAAATCCTTTCACAGTTAAAGGATTGTCGCTTCAAATACTATCCTTTAACTGTGAAAGGATTATCTTTGATCTTGAAGTGGAGTCTATTGTCGGACCAAAGAAAGAATAATTTGTACGTTAACAGAAAACGTATTGCATGATATTACGTGCAAGTAATGTCCAAGAGCCGAACATTGGTGAATGTAAATGTAAAAATGATAATTAACAATTCTATAATAAAAATTCGTTCTAGATTTCAGCGTTAAAAAAATTACAAATATAACTTTATGTGTGGTACAAATTTTTCGTACGTCAAAAGCGTAAAAAGCATTGAAAAGTGGGGTTATGCGGATAAAAATTCGTTCACTCAGTACACGTATCTTCCAAAGTTTTCGCGTCACAACCTGGGATTGCTAATTTTTTGAAGAAATCAATTTTCTATATTATTTCGCACGTCTTTTCACTAACTTTATAAATTAATGAATAATTCATGCAGTGAAAGAATTTACTTGCTCACATTGGGTGCTAAGCGGTATTCACTCATGCGCAGGCGCAATTTCTCCGCTAGCGAACAAATGAAATCCTATAATAGTTCAAGTAATTCTTTTTATTGTGAAAAGAAATCGTTCATCAGTATGACTACTTCCGTTTTGCATTTAGCGGATAAGTCTTTGAACAGTAAAACGATTATATTGCTGAATAAAAGAAATCGTCTTAATTTCAAAGGACGCATTCTGAAAGCAACGCAATTCTACTGTTAAGAGACCTTTTTCTAGAGTGTACGGGAAAAAACCTATCAGAATGATTTTAAACAACTTTCGGGTCTTTCTGAAGCAACCCCTTGTTATAATGTGCAACTTCAAGTTAAAATATCCATGATTGTGCAATGTAAAAATTTATTATGGTCAAAGAAATTTTTAATTCATTTTCTAATTTAAATCATTATGCGCAGGCTGAATTTGGCACAGGTGATGAACGAGTCATATTCACCAGTGAAATCGCATCTCGATCCAAAGAAACCTTTCTGAACCCTGAATTACTTCGATATCTTCCAGGAAGAATTCTTATTTAAAAATCTAATATATTTATACATTTATAAAAGATATTCGATTTCTAACTGTAAATGATCTTGAAACATATTTAAATTAAGTAAATTTTTATGTGTTTTAGGACGGAACGAACATAACAGACTACGTAAAGTCTGTTGCTTCGGAAATGCATGGAAGCATTCAACCATATGCGATATGCGTAAGGGGAAAGAAAAAAGACTCCTATTCTACTCAAGGAGACGGACAATTTATACAGCTAGATTCAGACGCCAGCCCCATTATTGTGTTTAATATTTTTTTCAAGTTACATTTTGTAACTAAAGTAAAGTTTGCTGATTCACTGTTCTTTTTTCTTTCCACCGTACACTTAAGATTATTTAAATTTGGCGCTAAATGATTCAGGTACAGGTGCTGCCACCTACCGATTCATAATATTCCCCTGAACTGATTCAATCAGTAACCTTAGTCATTGAATAAATAAGTAACGTTTCACTGATTGTCAGTGACCCATTTCTAGCTATTTGAATTGGTGGAATTTCACTGATAATCAGTAGAGTGTCACTGATTCAGATTAAGAGAGTATTATATTTAAAATCTAGAAATATAAAAAAATGCTGAAGGCTCAGTAACAAAAGTTTGGTGGGACTGACGTTACAACTAGACTCTCCACCATACGACGAATCACTACTTAACTTGGATATGATTTCGACTCGCAAAATAAATTTCGCACATAAAGGTGGTATTTGGATTTACAATCTAAATACTGAACAATACAAACAATAAAATAGCCACAGAATGGACTGAAACTTTGATTGATGAAATGCATACACACGGTAAATGCAAAGGTAGAGTTTTAGGCGACGAATGGAGACTGGGTGTTTGGAATGCTAGGGGGGTGAATGAGCTTAAGGTAAGAGCATTACGAGAAACTATGCAAGTGAGGAAGGAAGGCAATTTATGTGTACCTGAGACAAAGAAAAAGGGATGCGAAAGTAGTAACATGTATAATGGGGTTTTGAAAGGCGGTTTCAAAATATGCTCAGGAGTAGATAGTGGATCGCATGGTAGTCAAGGGGTCGATTTGATTATGAATAAAAAAGTAAGACAGTATCTCAGAGATTAAGGATATGTATCTCCCAGATTGCTTTGGGTTATTATGAAGGTAGGAATCAGAATATTATTTATCATAGCGTGCTATGCCTCAGTTTATAGTGATCCGGGAGAAGTCAAGGACGCCTTCTGGGGCACCTTAAATGATACAATAAGTACTTGCGATCATGGTGGAAGAATAATTCTGCTAGGAGATATGAACAAATGGGTCGACATCCAACGTCAGGGTATAGACACAGAGGCTCTGAATGCAATACTGACCATTACCTTCTAGTCTCGAAAATAAACTTAGGACGGGGATTAAGAAGAAAGAGAACCAAGCAAACGAAACAAACGCGAATCAAGATTAAAAATTTACAGAAACCGGAAGTGCGAATAGACTTTCAGAATGAATTAAACAAACGCATAGATAGGGCAACTTGGGAAGCGCATATAAGCAATAAAGATATAGAGGGCGCATGGACCATGTTACGGGATATGATTGTTAAAACTGCGACTGAAGTACGTGGTACGGCGGTTCTAGGAAGAAAATCTGGCGATGCATGGTGGAATGATGAAATTAAGGCAGCCCAACAGGAAAAGAAAAGAGCGCACGAGAGAACGTTAAACATCAGAGGTCTTAGCGATGAGAAGAGAAATAGGCTCACAAATAATAATTACAGACACAAAAATAGGAAAGTTAAACGACTAGTCACGGAAAGAAAAGATAAAATCAGAACAGAAGGAGAGAAGAAAAAACAAAACGACTTCAAAGGAACCATGAAACTATTATTTGAAGAGATGAAGGGAAGTAAAAGTACAGAGTTTGTCAGCATGAGAAACAGCAAAGGTGAAATGCCATATGATACAGGCGGGATAGTAGACGCTTTGAAAGACTCTTTTAAAGAATTATCAGAAGGTGAAGCTATAGGACAACAGAACTAGACTGCTTGTGAGAGCGCTCTTTTGCGATTCTAACGCGCTAATGTTAATTAGCGTTTTATGATGAATAGTCCAAGTCGAAATTTAATTACATATTATACTTTTAAATTTAAAGCTTTTTCGGGTTTCAATCGTGTGCAAAACTACGAAACTTGCCGACGTTTCGTGAACATTGCAGAAAATACTGATATTGTTGTCGAGGAATTCCATACAAATTTTCAGAAAAACTTTTCATTCGATAAAACGTTTTTTTTTCTTAGAGCGTGCACGGGCCCCTAGTCGATGCGGGGCGTATTATAAAACGAAAACATATCTTAAACATATTTTTCAAAAATTTTACGGAACATTTGAAGTATTTAACGTCAAAATGATGTAATTCTTAATCGTAACCTCTACAGTAACTAACTCTACAAACAGAGAATATAAAAACTATTTATATGTACATATCTTTTAATAATTGTATTACAGAAATAAATATAACAATTTTTCGACTTACCCGTTTACATTGTCTCAGTAAAAGTTGAATTCTGCAGTAAGAAAACTCCCAAATATGAGACTAGCCTACTACATGACGCTGAATTTCATATATACTGGGGTTTTAAGCCGTTTTTTTTATACGTTTGCCATATTTTCCAACCACAACAATATTTTTCTCATTTTTATATCATTTTACGAGTTTTCAAATGAAGTTACTTAAGAAATATACCAGAAAAACAGAGCTCTCTTCTGGTTGCCAGCAACTCATATTATTTTCTAATACAGACCTATAACAGTGCAGCTCTCAACATTTTTCTGAGCATTTTTTCGACAGGATTAGCTGCTTATACGTTCGCACCATAATTAACACACTGCAGAATCTGATACAATGAAACATTGCATCTTAACCTACTGCCTGGTACACTAAGAGGTTAGGTAAATGCACAGGAAGAGGTGGCTGATACCGCCCCATAACAGTGGCTCATTCCACCCCATATGACACTTGCAAGTAAAATCAAAACTTCACCCATTTCTGTTTTACAATTATATAAAAATCTATTGAAAACTTAAGGGTTAATAAATAAGCTATCTATACAACTACTGGAAAGACATCTAATATGTGATTTTGTGAGATTCTTGGACCTTCTAAACAAATGCAAAATAGCAGAACATAGGTCTTAAAATTTTTATTTTCTTTTTTCCCAAATTTATTCAACATCAAGCGTGAAATTTTTAAAAAGAAGTTTGATAATGTCCTTCCTGATATTAGTACAAAGAACAGTTACAAAAGAAATAACAGATTGCGAGAAAATTGAGTGGCTCATCTTACCCCCTAACCTCATCTCGCCCCATCTACCCTAGTCTTAATTTTTGTTTGTTTTAAAGTCTTCATAAAGATATACTCAATGCCCTTTACTCATAAAAACATATTGATTGTTTAGGTTACAATAAATCAATTTTTTTCTTGTCAAATACATTACAATCAGTAATTTGTTCCTTCGCCTAATTGTCACCTAAAAAACTTATCATTTCAATAGGTTGAGTCTTTTTTCTGCTCGGTAATTGCTTTCAGTACTTTAAGTAACTCTTCAATCGAACAATAGTATGCTTTTTCACGATTTTGTACTCTAACTTTCTTTCTGCCAACAGTAAAAAGATAGAAATTAGCTCATTGTCAATCATTTTCTATCTCTAAGATAGTAACGGATAAGGAAAAGCGTTGAGTAAGTAGAAAAAATATGATAAATCCATTTTTTCAACAACAAAAAATTAGTTATGTATAGTTTTAGTATTTTCAGGATTCGGTGAATATGATTATTGACCCCTGGTTCAATCAAAAAGAGTCTATTACATTAAACTTGCAGTTTAAAAATGTTGTAACCTTCAAAATATATAAATTAAAATCGGTATATTTTGTACTGAAGTGTTCAATATGTTATAAAAACTGCATTAATCCAAGCAAATAGATTAAATAATTCAATAATATTGGATAACCAACTAAATGGTTTCATCTACATGATCCTATTTGAATTTTTCTTTTATCTCTAGTGTTTTGAAATAAAGCATTTGTCTAATTATTGAGGAATCATCTCGAATGAATTTAGCAGGTTTTGTTCGCTTACTCAGCAATCCCCAGCCTATCCCTCGTTTATCCACATTCCACCCGCATATCTTTCTATCAATTGTTTATCCAACTTTACTTCATTCTATCTCTTTCCTATCCAGCTATATCTGTTTATATCTCTATCTTTCTCAATTTCCTTGTCAGTATACTTTTACTTCTTTTTCGTTCAATCCTCACTTCTCTATCCCTACCTATCATTCGCCTATCCCCCTCTATCCTTTGCTATCTCCTTTTCAATCCAGATCCACGCCTATCTCTTTCAATTCCCTTTTCTCCATGCCTGCATATCCCTCGCACATCCCCGTCTATCTTTTTCGACCTCTTTCCTAATATACTTATAATACTATCCCTTTCAATCCCCATTTCTATATCCTTCATCTATTCCCCTCTATACTTTTCTATCTCTTTGTCTATCCAAATTCATACCTGTCTCTCTAAATTCCAAATAGTGAAAATGCATTGCTTCCTGTGAAATTTAACTCAAAATCAGTAACGTACTTCTGCCTTTTTGCATCATTACAGTTTCACTGATTCAAATAGCTGGAAGTATTTCACTGACTCTGACTTAAATTCCACGGATTCAAACTAAGAGTAATCCCTTTCAGTCCCCCATTCTTTATCTACGTCTATTGCTTTATATCTTTTTGCCAATTCAGCCTTTTCGCCTATCTCTTCCAATCCCCTGTTTTTCTATGTGCTTCTATACCTTGTATATTAGGCTGGTCCTTACATAGAAATTTTGTTTTGGAAATCGTTCAATCGCAATATTGCTTCAAATATCCAAACCACGAAGTAATAATAAGAAGACCGATCATGCTGTAGAAACCGCCTCGGGTATGTGAGAAAGAGATCGTGGAGCGCAGTGCGCATGCGTCACTGGTTTAGAGTGTTGGCAGTACACGCTTGAGGTTGGCAATAAAGGAGCAGTTGCCATAGTCAAAACGCATGTATGAAGATCGGCCTCCTTATTATTACTCCATGGTCCAAACATAGAATGTCCTCCTTTGAGTCAAATCGATTACTCCTTACCCATCGCCTCATACACTTTAAGTTTCTCATAAGATTAATATGGGAGAGTAAATTTAGTTTTCAATTTGGAAAATCATTCTGTGTCACACTGAGGTAACGTTAAATCGAAAATTAATTTTGCAATTTTTCGAAATACCAATAAAATGCCAAAAAAAGAGCGTCAAGGGTAATCGCATACGTACAGAAATATTTCTAGTTTATCAGCATATGAACGTTTCTTATTTAAAGCGATAAGTTTATTATAAGTAACGATTCCATGAAGCTTCTTATGAAAACAAACATCTCGAGTTAAAATAATCGTGCCTTATACATGTGTGATCCGCGAATTCTCGGATTTTATGTTTTTTTTTTAAGATATAAATTTTTCCAAGAAAGGAATATAACTTTTGGAGACTTTTTAGGATTGAGTACAAATTCAATATTTATTTGAGCAGAGTTTCTGCCTCAAGATACAAAATAAGAGTGCTGAGGTGCCAATGGGTCAGACCTCTTATATACTAAAAAAGATGTCCTAAGAGGGCGTTGATTGATGTTTAAAGACATCTCTTCACAGTTCCATCCTTCTGGTTTAAATCATGTCCTCATGAGTTTTGAATAAGGGAGTGGCTGCAGCTGGATATTCCACCCGGGATGCTATTGGTGCGCTGGATGCATGGTAAATGGTGGCTGGTCCTTTTACCTTGTAGATTACTGATCCACTGCAATGACGGCCACTTCTTTTGCAATAAACTTATTTTCAAGATCGCGAAAGCCTTGAATATCAATCACGCAGTCCATAATATTCTTCGCACAATTAAAGTCTTGCTGATAATGTATTTGAAGAAGACGGCAGGGAGTAACCACGTGACGAAACAACCGACTTATGAGGCTAGTTTGGACGAAATGAAAGATGGTCGCTGAGTTCCAGAAACACGTATATGTATATGATGGCATATAGTCAAGATTTTTCCCACCGTTTTAATGTTTACACAGCTGAATTTTCGAGAGATAACAGCGAGAATGTAAAAAGGTACTCATTTCCTGTCCAAACCTGTTCTAAGTAAACACAGGTGTACATTAGGATGTGAGATATGTAAAATTCCAAGAAATGAAGGCGTCAGTGAAAACGATTTATTACCCGCCATAATCAACAATAACTTGTCTAGCCGCATCTGTTTCCAAAACGTTATCATATTCTGCGTATACAATACAGTTTACTGTGTTGGCAAGTGGTTCTTCACAACGCACCTCGATTCGTAAGCTTTCATGTTTTACGAGATTCCAGTGAGAATAACAATTTGCAGAAATGTCTGGGGTAAGATCAAAAGCAAACAGGCAGAATCCTTCCGGGTAATCGCTTCTATCAATATCATCACCCTCATTAACAAATTGAATACCAGTGCCGGAGAAAAGAGTCTGATAAACATCAACGTAAAGTTTATTTTTGGAAAAATCTGGTTGCAGGTGTTTCAAGGGTATTTGTGTGCCATCGACGTAAAGGGATAAGAAATTAATCATATCATTTTTGAAGTTGAACGAATTAAGTTCTCTATTTCCGTTAAAGGCTCTGTTCTCGACGAAACCAATGATTATTCTTTTAGGCAACTGACCGACAATAACATTATCAAGAGTTTCACCGTGAATACCGCCATGTAAAGTGAGCGTTTTGACCTCCACTCTTGTTATCGGGTATTTTGCTGTTCCTTGTGCTAGAGCTTTCGCGTGTGCTAGTAAAATTCCCGGGATTATTTTTGATCGACGTACGAGGAGCGTTGCTTCCAAAATGTGTAAACTGCATGTCCCGACGGGGTCCAAAAGGTAAAAACCATCTTTTGTACGTACGAGTCGAAGACGCATCTCGACTCCGTTGAGAAGAAATTTTTTTTGATTGAATATGTCGCAATGAAAATGTCCGACTAGATCTATTGTTTTGCCTGCACCAAAATAATCTCGTTCTTCCTGCAGAATCTACACACCAGAAAGCGGAAGTCAGATGGTTTTCAGATCAGCTGCATTTGCAGAAGTTTCTGTCGGTGCTTCCAGCTTGACGCGTATACTGAGCATTGTATGAGCGAGATCTATATATTCTTTGCCGTGCCTTGAAATGACAAACTCAATTGGCGAGTTGTCGGTTAGCGATGAAGCGGGCTTGTAATGGACCCATTGCGAGCTCTCAATAGATGTTTGAGTGAGCGGAAGAGAAAAAAGATCTAGTTCAGTTTTCAAGCACTCGCTAGAATGTGAGTATAAAAATGACATTATATAAGAATCTACTCATTAACCGCGAAAAATGTCCGAAATTAAAAGATTTTTTCCAGTACTAGGTTTACGCTTTTGCTTCTTCTGTGTTTTCTTGTTTTTCCTTTTTTTACTACTATTGATTTTCTTTTTAGATTTCGTACTTTTCACCCCTTTCATCTTCTTTGAGTTACTTGTTGTACGAAGCCTCTTAACTTTTTTCCCCCATTTAATCCCTTTTCTAAGCTGGGTGACACTCTCAAGACCACGAACGCCGGACAACTGAGGTCCGAAATTTTTTACGCCAAATTTATAACCTGATCCATTCATTAGATTATCAATTTTATCCCAAGCTTTTCTTTATAATTTTCGAACAGATTCATTAATACGCGAGTTGAATGTCTGATTGAGTGGTACTTTCCTATCGACATCATTTAAAACGTTAACACCTGCTCGAGGGACCTCCTTTCCAACTGTACGCGCACCTCGCGCTAATATCGGCAATAAACGTCGAAAAAGCCCACCTAGAAAGCTTCCGATTCCATTACCTCTCTGAAAGGACGATCGGACATAAACTTTTAATATTCCCCGTCCACCGACTTGTGTTGTGTAGTAATCTACGTAATAACTCATTATTACTAGATCATATCATTTTTACTTTTTCTTCTTCTTCCCCTTTTCTAATCAATTTTTTTAAATAGAAGTGTCACTGTCAGAGTGCCAAACTCGATCGGTATAGAAAGTCCAGCATGATCTCTTATATCTATTTCTATTGTGCGAAATTGAGTATGAAGAAGAGAAATTAAATTCGGAGAGGAAAACTGAGTAGCTTGCGTAGATGCAAAAATGTAGTTTCGGGTGTCGACAGGAATAATACGTGAAGGCGGTGTTTGTACATCGCCTGTAATATGAGGTTCACAAATATCGCAATAAACAAACATTTTCACAGGTAAACCAAGAGCCAGACTTGAAGGGAGATTAGCATAATGAGAATTATCTGATATTAATTGTTGTGGTGCAAAGCCAAGTATACGAGATACTTTTTCACTTATTGCAAGAAAATGACGACCTTTCATATCGCAATCCTCTTGACAAATTTTTTAAACTCTGATATAACAATCTATGTCTTTTTGGAAAACTAAGCCTACGTGCTCTTGAGCAATCGGGGTCTGGTTTATCGCTCGGACGAGATCGTTTACCTGTGGGTACACACCAGGTCGAAACTCGGAGACAATAGGACTTAATCATTTACCAGTCAACATACCTGCTGTGTACCTATCTCTAATAACATTGTCATTAGGCTCAAACAACTCGGCGTCCCCTTTAAGAGCATAAGGCAGCGAGTATTTAACAAGTAAATATTCACCGTCGACTTTCGCTTCTTTAATTTTTCTTTCATAATTTTATTCATTTTTATCTTGAACGATACTACTACTACTTGACATATTCGCCATTAGAGCTATGCGATTTTCCAGTCGATCAGGCAAATCGTGTCTTACATGAAGAAATGTTCTTGGAAATTGAATTTCTGTAAGACCAACAACCCAACGACCCTCCAAACGAATTTCGTGCTGCAGTTGTGTGGTCAAGCGAGTCGTAGTATTGTGCGGAAAATACTGCATACTGCTGTTGCTCCGGAAAGTGAAATTGATCATTATTCATTGTAAATTTTTCAATATCTCGCAGGTGTCCAAGAATTGAATTTATCAGAATATCCCATCCACTTGACAAGTAACTGTATCTTGGAACCTTTTACCCTTACTACGTATCACTCGTTCAATTTTAAATTCTGTCGCATGAATATCAGTATCTTTCTTTACACTTGATAGTTTTCTCTCGTAAAAAACTCCGTCAATATCCTCACCGACCAGATCCTGTAACTCGTAAGCATATGGGATTTTTCTACGACTCGTTATTACTAGTTTTATCTTAAAAATCTCTTCTGTCCATTCAGCTTCATAACTTTTCGCAAAGACGCCTTTCTCTCTACTGATTCGTACGTAATCATATACCTTATATTTAGGCTTTTCACCACGCAAGGATTTTCTACCGTACTTTCTTTGAATATTTAATCGGGCGTGTGCCGCATTTTCCAAAGTCACCTCCGATGGTCGCATTCCTGGTCCGACAAGACTGTTCCTCATAACATTCTACAAAGATTGGTAGCTCTAAAAAAGTATCCAGAGGTGAAATTTTAATCTCCAACTGTCCCGTCTGGCGCGTAAGGTCATCCGCGGCTAGAGACCTGACTCCAGTGAACAGTGTTGAACGATGTATTCTCGCGTAAATTTCCCGCTCTTGCTTATACCTTCTAGGACAGAAGGAGCAGAAGTGGATGACGAACACGTTCCAGTTGCGTTGGAATTGGTTGCTTTAAGGAACCATGATCGTAGCTTCCAGAGCCTAAAACTTCTCTCATTTTTTCATTGCAAATTCTGAAAGAGCACATGCTTTTTAGTCAAAAGGGGTACTTGCATTGATGAACATGTGTTCCTATACTAAAGTTCTTGGCGGAAATGGTTATTCTTGAATATCTCCGTTCAATCCGGACATCACTTATATATCATTTTATTTTGGACGGCAGTAAAGGATCCTGGAAAGAAAATTGGTAAAGGTATCTTTGCAGGATCCCTTAAAGAACTTGTCCAACAAAGTATCCTTTAAAGGAACAGGTGCAAGAACCAATACATTTTCCTATAAATGCTTCATAGTGAAACATAAATTCATTTATTTTTTTCAATGTTATTAAACTCTTAATAGTAGAATTTTCAAATCTATTTTTAAAACTGAATATCTAGAAGTATCTAGTCCTATAATTGAAAATGAGTACAAAACCATGGTTCTATACCTATATATCTATACACCCGACTCTCGGTTTAGCCTCAGTTTCGTGGGTCGCCTGTAAGTAACCTTGTTGCTAAATCGGGGGAATCGAAATGTAAACAGTCAGGGCCATCTGAATCGTTTCCAATTGAAATACATATTATTGCGCAATCTCCGCATGTAAGTACCTGCACACTGCACCTTTCCACTACGTTGCTGGTGTGTTTCGGGCAAGAGTCGCAACCGTTTCTCGCCCTGCATGCTGAGAAACTGTTGGGGCCAGCAGTTCTATACTCTGTTCTACGAGGGAACGAATTCGGCGGCGCAAGTTTTTATGAAAGGTGTCGACAAATTTTTTTTCGTTTGGTCGACAGCCAATCGCTGTTAAAAGAGGACACAATTTTTTACAAATAGACTGACCCAAATGTTTTCCTAAATTTTGTGTAGCCTCACTGAGGGCCAGATGAGCGGACCGAACATGACAGTTACAATAGGCCATAAATATTAAGGGACATTCCAGACAAATACTCACGCCTACGATTCCTCTTCTTTGACAAGCTGCGCGCAGAGAACGAAATTTCGTCGTTTCAGAAATTCGTTCTCTCGTGGAACAGAGTATAGGAATTACTAAACTGCGAGCGGCTAAACCAAAATTTGGATGTACTATGTTAGCAATGTAGATTTGTAGTAAAATATGCATGGAAGAGGTTCCATTAAAAAATTTGAAGTAAAAAAATTTTCCTTCGAGCCGCTGCATGTTTACTTTGCAGGAAATAGTCAAACACTCAAATAATTAAACTACTATAGGGAATGCAAAAGAGATCCAATCATAAATGAAGGAAAACGTAAAAATGATCACTTACATTTTACAATATACAATATTTTATTAAAAAGACAGGAACTTACAGTCTTTAAATATTGTACACGGAGAACAATGGATGATCACCCCTAACATCTAGATGTTAAGGTGTTAACATATTTGTTAATATTGAAGCAGAGGACATATGAGCCGCTTAGAGTAAAATCGTGAAAAGTCCTATGTTTTAACATAGGACTTAACACGTTTCTCCCCCATACTACATAATATACTATTGTAAGAACGTGTATTAGAATTATTTAGATTTTTCTACCCAATACTCTTATTTTCGAAAAAGTGAGGGTTAATCCCGTATACCATGCCATCCTTTAACTCTCTGTAACGTTATAATCCAATTTTGTGATAAAAAAATATCTTTGGGATTTACAGTGCGAATTTTACTGTAATGATTTTTCAAAAATGTATTTTAGTTTTTAACTCCTACCCTTTTTATGTTTCAGGTGAGTGACTTGTTGAGCAACAAACCTTTTTATCGCTTTTAAATTATCTTCTCTAATATAAAATGTGAGTACATATTTTTAATTAATTATTTACTTATTTTAGATTTAAAACCTAAAAAGGGCTATGTATAAAAAATTCTGTTTGATAAAACCGTAATATAAAACAAGATGAATACTAATTTATGAAAATTGATAATTTTACTACAAAAAATATTAAACTTTGTTCAAATTCTAGCCGTTACTGAACTAATATCCGGCAATTATCATTCTTGATTCCATTAACAAAAAGTACGTTAATAATTGTAAATAAAAAAATAAACAAAATAAAAATGCATTAGGTTCTAAACTCTTATTACAAAGCAGAAAACTGAAAAGAAAAAAAATTATTTCGATAAAAACTGTTTGAGATAGTCATTTGTTTTTGTCGAAAATCAGTTTTTTTATCTCAGATATTTGCTATTCATAATAACTCGACAAAATTTCGTCCAGTTGTACTGAATATTGTACTAAATGTTGTAATCAAAAGCTTTGCATTTTTTTCTTTTTGAAAATTCTGATAAATTTAAATGACCTACTCCTCAAAGTGACCTACTCTTGCATAGTTTGGCCTATATCTGATATCCTCATTATTAAAAAATATGTCAGCAGCTTTTTTTAATCTTGAAGTCTCAAATTTTCATTAATAGTGCCATTATATAAAGCGTGAATTTACTTATTTGGTATTCAATATTAAAATGTCCTCTTCATTAGTCTCATGTTATACCAAAGCTTATTTTCCAATTTATTCATGAATATATGTAAGCTTGATCCTCAATGTAGGAAAAGAATACTCGCTTCTGTAAGCGAGGCTAATACATGAAATCGGCAATTGTGTTATTCATATGGGGTCTGTGTAGAAAAGGCAAACATAATCGTGAAATGGTCAAATAGTATATTTAGCGTTGATATTGATCGTGTGACCAAACCCCACTATAACAATCAATTTAGAAACTTAAGTCAATTAAACCTTACTGAACCCTATCTCTCTTTTAATTCGACGCCTCCATTTCATACTGCTCCACGTCGCGTTTGGGCGCTGTACCGCTCCTCGTCGCGTTCAGTCACAGTACCGCTCCACGTCGCGTTAAATCACTGTAGGAAGCTAAATTTGTATGAAACAAAATGTGTAATAATTACGTTCAACATATAATTAAAAGAAATGGTTCACGTTTCAGATATAAGTATTTTTATGAATAATTTCTATGATAGAAAATTTATGAATATAATCTGAATGAGATTTCAAAAACTATATTGATTTATTTGTTACAAATATTTACTACCTTTCAATAAATAATGTAAAAAAATAGCAAACTCGATCAAAGGACCCCGCACGAACCCAATGGAAAAAATGTCTTCGTGAAATTGGCTGAAACTTTCAGAAAATGTTGTTCTCGGCATGTCGAACAAAAGTCTCCACGGGCACAACAAGATCCTATGATAAAAAAACCCCTGATAAAAATTCGAATGTACGTCAAGTTTTATATCTAGCTTACTCTACACATAGTCCCACACTGAAAAAAATAGTTGGTTGGGACAACTAATAAAGTAGTAGGGCCAACTACTTTAGTTTGTAATATATGCCGCTTTATTAGTTAATAAATAAATCGTGCAGTGAAAAAATTTACTTGCACACATTGGGTGCTAAACGATATTCACTCATGTGCAGGCGCACTTTCTCCGCTAGCTAACATATGAAATCCTGTAATAGTTCAAGGAATTCTTTTCAATGTCAAAAGAAATCGTTTATCAGTAAAACTACTTCCGAAAGGGAATGTAATTTTACTGTTAATAGACTTTTTCTTAGAGTCAATGATGATGACTGCCGGGTACGTGAAAAAACGTTGGTGATCAGAGGGTTAATGAAAGTGCAATGATGAAAAGCATAATTCTAGTCCTGAACAGTAGTATTTAAAAATAATATGTCACGTCTTCTTTATTTTCTTTAAAAGAAAGTAAAAGAAGTGTTGGCAGATGTGGCGTTACGAACGTAAAGTTTCAACAATTAAATTGTCTAATAAAGTTTGGATTATTTTTCAAGATCCTGGCCCCCCCTTTTTCATCCTTAGGATTGATGAAAGTGTAATGATAAGATACACAATCCAAGTCATTAATAGTAATGTTGAAAAATGGTATTTCATATCTTCCTTTTTCTTTTTTCTAAAGAAAATGAAAGGAAACTTGGCAAATGAATCTTCTTCCGCGGACGAATGACAATTGCGACGTTGCAAACTTAAAGTGACAGAAAATTTTCTAAAAAAAAGTTTGGATTATTTAAAAACACAATTCCCCTCTCCCCACCCCTGACCAACTTTTTCTCTCTGACATCATTAATGGCGTTTTACCAACAAAGGAAGTATTTAAAAAAACTTAACACGAGTAATTTGCCCTGAAAAATAGGTGAAAAACAGGTCAACTTTGGTTGGTCATAACTTATGACCTATTAGGGCTAGGTCATTGTTGCCTTTAAAAAATTACTCGAAATTGCGTCTGCTTTAATAAAAAAATATTAAGCATTTTTTCGTCAAATCAACAGGTTCCAAAGTACAGATACAAACTTAAGAATTAGGTGTTTTAGCCTCTTTTTTGAAAAAATCGTGGTTCTTTGAAGAGTCATAACTCGGCACCTATTAGAGATAGAAGGTTCTTTCTTTTTTTGACTTTCTCAAAATTTACTCTAGTTTAATTTTACTGTTGAATATCTTACTCTAAAATGCAATGGGGCAGGTCAGTCTACGCAAACACGATTTTTTAAACTTTTTTCAAAAATATTTCTGGGACGCGTCGTATTAATGTCTAGAAAAAATTGAATTTTCATCAGGACCCCTCAAATAATCGTTTTAGCAAAAAAACTCGCTTTGCCTACTTAATACGGTGAAAAAGTACCAGAAGCCTGCACTAATGAACCCTGTAAGAGTTATAATAAATGTCCCCATTGGACAGCCAAACCAGCCACTACCCCACTACCCCCCCCCTCCCCCCACTACCAGGGACGATGGACAACAGAATTAAGATGGTGGTTCACAGCTGGTGGCGGCCTGGCGGGAACCTATTCGAAAGTCAGGCACTTGTAGCTGCAGTCTGCACGAGCCTCGAGCCTCGAGCCACCTCGAGCTGCCTCTATTTGAAAGCACGAGCTCAGTGCCATTTCACGATCTGCTGAAATCGGACACCCTCGAACCAGTTCAATATTGGTCAGTCGGAATATCGCGCGTTCTTTCGCTCGCAATCGGTAAAATCAATCGAGTACTTTGAACTGTCCGAACTTCGTTCAAACTTTCCCAATCCCAACGCGAAAACGACCCATATCGAAAGATCTAGTGCGCCGTGCCGCGCTCTTAAAATCCGTTATAGTGAGTGACAACATGATTCTTCAAGTAAAGACGTGGAGGTGATACCTTTGTTTTTTGAGATAATCGGTGTAGTGACCCTGATTGAGGTGTGCTAAGGATCCTTTGCGCACGTGTTTAACTCGGCTTGACGTTTGAGATCTAAGTTGGGACCTCTTCTGATTTCAAGGTACACAATTTTATATTGAAAAGCGATTATTTCGATCTAGGAACTTTCTTTGGCATTGAGATAGACGGTAAAATCGTCTTAAAATGTTTCCTTTACATACATCCTACTACCTTTCTGACAGAGAAAATATTTCTGTTTTGATATAATTCTTTGCTTCAAAACTTGCTTTCCATAAAAATGTAATGACTTACTTTTTAATTGATAGTTAAATAGTAATAAAAAAACAGTCTTTCATAGTAATTCTGAGCTGCAGAAAAGTCTTATTGATAATTCATGAATTAAATTTTTTCCTGGGTCCCGCCCTTCACTACAGATGTATAAGAAAATGTTTTGCAATAATTTTTTTCAACATTTCATCATAAAACTTGTTTTATGGTATTTATTTTTATTCAAGAACCAGAGTAGTACATTTAGAAATATACACCATTTATAATATGTATGTACCTATTTTTCAGAATAATGTAACTGAAATAAGAAAAAGAACTCTTAAGATTTTTCACTCCGTTTTCTCTTCTAAAGATTTATCATTTTATTTTAATAAATTGTTTGGTGCAATTGCAGAATAGGGGCGTCACCTCTGTTTTGGCAGGACATTTTTTTTTCGTCAAACAAACTATTAGAATATTTAATTGAAGGATAAATGAAACGATTTGACAAGGCAAAAGTTTAAAATTATTGTTACTTTTGTTATTACGATGCCTCAAATATGGGTCTGTCATGATATCGGAATGATCATATTTAACTCGCTGTTTAGGTGCTTTTAATAATCCGTACGGCCAGAAACACTGTAAATAATTAATTAAGACCCCTTTGATTAGTCACAAAAATAATTTTGGCAAAATCCCTACCCCTTTCCAACGTGATTGTGACAGACCCAGATTTGAGACATCGTAGTAACAAAAGTAACAATAATTTTAAACTTTTGCCTTGTCGAATCGCTTCATTTATCGTTCAATTAAAGATTCTAATAGTTTGTTGCCGAAAAAAAAAGTTTGCAGCCAAAATAGGGTTGACGCCCCTATTCTGCAATCTAACCAATTGTTTTTATTTTTGGTAATACTACAAGTGTGTTCTAATATACATGATTAAGTTTACATAAATATTCAACAGTTCTCAAAGATGAGACCATAATTTCCTTGATCTAATAGTTCCAGATTATAAGAGAATTAAGAATATTAAAACTATTTTTCTTGATAAGAACTGCAAGCAGAAATTCAGAAACGTTACTTCAATCAGGAACTTCTTGTTTGCTTCATTATTATTTTCGTTTGTAATCAACCAAACTAATCTACCAACGTGGAGTAGAATATTACGGAGGATAAGAACGGAGGCAAGTGCTGCAAAACGTATTATTAGCTTTATTTTCGTAAAACATTTTGCACTGTTTTACTCATAGGATTTTTTTATGAAGATATGGCTGAGTGAACTCGGGTAATGCGGCTTATAACATGTGAATATTGAACGCCTTAGTGGCATCAATCATTTGATAAGGAATTGAACTATTATTTAATTTAGATAATAAGCCTCATTTACCGCGAAATGTGTGTAGGTACTTTTTATACTAGAAAGCGAGTGTAAGGGTAAATGGGAAACTGAGTGACTGTTTCGATATTGTGCAAGGCGTTAAACAAGGAAGCGTTATGTCCTCATGGCTATTTATTATATTTATGGATAAGTGTCTAAGAATGGCCCTCTTTGACGAAGAAGGTGTAACCTTAGCATACCGTAACCGCATTTTAGGTCAAGAAGTTCCAAGCGATAGGTGCAGAGCTTGTCATACACACGTTGAGTACCTATGCTAATAATCATATGTCTCTAAATCTGACTCAGCGATAAGTATACCGCTAAATTAAATCACCATATATACGCTGCTGAATCAGAAAATTTTAGCTGTTTATCAGGGAAAGGTCACTGATTAACAGCGAAATTTAGCTGATTTTCCACCGTATATACGCTACTTTTAATTAGCGGTATACTTATCTCTGATTCTGATTTAGAGTGTGTAGTATCAAGTGACATTCAAAGTGATTGGACATATTTTTTTCTAAAAATGTTCTATCAAGTGAGATTTAAAGCAATTGGATACATTTCTTTACTAAAACATGTGATTTCGTTCCAGAGAAAAATCGTGGACATTTTCACTGCTAAAAATTAAATACTTTCAAATATTGTGAACCTTTCGGGTTTAATAATTCTGAAAACATTGAAAGTTCTGATTTATAATTAGAATCTTTAAAAATGAATAAATTCAAACTTGAAGCGTTAAAAATTAAACAATTCCAAAATTCGTATAAAATTGAAATATTTTAAAATCAGGATCGTAAAACCAAGTCGTTAAAAATTAATCATTTTCAAAATTAGCATTACGCTTTTCAAAATTCACTCATATAAATATAAATATGCTAAACTAATGACTAATTTAAAACTGATGTGTGCTATGAACTATTGACCCTCTGGTATAAAATTAATTGTTGTTTCTTTGTATAAGCTTCAGGATTCAGTAGTAAGAAAACTTTGTTTTTAATCAGACGTTTCGACTTATGTGGAAGTCTTCTTCAGTAATTTATTTTTAAACAAAACCAAAATTACATTTTCAGTAATATACTTTTGATACAGATAGCAGTGAAGAAGAAAGTATATAATTCTAGAAGTTAAATTACAATTATGACTCTGTTTATTGTAGAAGTTTCTGTTTAAAATATAACAGGTTTAATGATAATCAAATACTTGAATAATATAAAGAAATAAATGTAATGGGTTGTAATTAATTGCAAACAAATCACGACCAATCATTAATTAATTAATTAATCAATCGTATAACATACTGACAGTAATATGGAAGCATATTGAAACCAAGAGTATGTAATTATAGATAATCAAAATATTTAACCATTTTGTAATAATTATTTGAAGAATAAAATTGATGAATTGATATTAATGAGCAACGTAAAAATGAACAGAACGAAAAAATATTTGCAAAATTCACGTATGGAAGATTTCTGCTATTTTTAATAAAGTTTGCAATTGTGAAAGAAAAATGTTTTAAACATTCTGAACAAGAGTTTTAATAAACATTATGATATCAAAATCTATATGTTCCATCAGTTCCACACTTGTTTATTATAATAATGAAAATTAAAATAGAAGTATGTAAATGGAATAGATGAAATCTGAAATTGAAATATTTAATGGAAATGGTGACGCATCAATACAAAAACTGGTTTATTATGATAATGAAAGTCCAGGATTAAAATTTTTTTTTCTAAATTTAGGATATCCAGAACTTGTTTCGGAAACTAAAAAGCCCATATAAAGAAAGACCAACTAATAATGATAATAATATTATTATTAGAAAAGGGAAAATATCTATAGTAATAAGAATACATCTTTCAGAACAGATATTTCGGGATTTCTACCTACTAATCGTATTCAGAATTATATACCTGTTCTCTCGCGAAATATCCAAATTGATTACAGGAGTAATTACATTGGTTCTTCGCAATCTAAGTTACAATCCGAGACCTCCTTTTAGTATTGCGGTATTTCCAAAGGGAGACACAAAACTTTCCGAATCCAAGCACGTGTATCCCTAGACTCTGGTCTGATTTGTAGCACTTGAACGTAACTGTCTCGTTTTCGTAATCGCTTCAAAATTTTCTCGACAGCTCCTGGAATTCGATTTTCCACATCCAGGATCTAATAAAACAAATCTATTCATTTTGTATACCTTTCTATTCTATTTGATCAAAAAGATATAAAATATAAACAAATTTTTTCTATTATTTAAAAATGGCTGCTACAGATATTCGGAAATATGGAATAATTTTGATAAAGCGAAGGAATGTGGACAAGGAATGTTTTACGAAAATTATTTGCTCTGATAAACTTTCAAATATCAAAGAATTTTTTTTTTTATCTGCAATTTTTGTATAATTTTCTACATTCACTATCTCAAATTTAACTTCGAATAATTTTGCTACTCAGCAGTTACATTTAAAAAAAATTAATTTTCACTACTTCTTCTTTCTCATCTTATAATAATGTAATAGTAATCTTCCAGTCATTATGTACAAAAGTATTTCAATGTCTCGAAAAAACTTATATCTCCTTATAAACATTATGAAAATTACATGTGATAAAGAACTATATTCTGAATAAATAAAGAACCGCTTCAGAGCATGACAATACGAATTTTTTATTTCTTATGAAGAAACGAAAAATTCACATATTATATAGTTTTGAGGGAGTTAACGCACCCCTTGTAAAACACTTTATATATTTTGTAGATAATGCACAGTAGCTTTTCACAAGACGTTTACGAAGATTAAAGGAATCGGCATGTAAAAAATTATATCATATATTCTTGATAAAAATGCAGCATTATGTATAAAAAACTATCCCTTGTGATTTGTTCTGAAACATGAAAAAGGGATGTTTTCACCCCCTCTTAAGGGTAATAGTTGACAAAATAAAAATTTTTTCACGCTTTTCTAAGATATCAAGCTGTCAATGAAACGTGTATTTTTCGGCTTAAATTTTATTCTGCACAGACTTAATCTACACAACAAATCTCAAAAATATTGTACTACACAAAACTTGTTGTAAACACCATACAAGATAAACTAAAAATTATTTTTTCAATCATACTTATAAATATTTCACATAAAATATTGAATGCTGGAAAAAAGGATAAATAATAAGAAAAAGCACTGAAAAGTATAAGGCTAATAACTTGACTACTTGAAAAATAATATTTTTTCAAAATAATGTGCAGTATTATGGTGCTAATCTGATTTTACACAAAATGAAATGAAAATAATTTTAATAAACGCAAAATATTGAATATTGAAAAATAGAGAAGAAAGGGGAAGATTGTGTAGAACTTGTCTTTCATATTTTTGTGTACACGGATAAAACTTTCGGTGGTGGGGGATTGACTTTTACCATGCTGTATGGATATGATAGGACGAGTTTCAAATAAGAAAATTCTTACAATATTTTTTGTTCAACTTCAGAATTATATAGTATATGATTCATAATGATAAAATATTACAGTGCTCTTTCCGAGTAATGCCGCTTTGGGGGAGTAACTGCTGCGGTCGAGCTATGCCCCCACTCTAGCTCCGCGTTTCCGTCCGTCGAGTTTGGTTTCCCTCCTTCCGAGTAGTGCCACAAAAAACAACGGAAAACTGGTGTGCTCGCATAAAGTGTAAAACAGCCAAAAGTTCTTTTCTCTCAGTTTCTCTTGTAAAATCGAGGTAAGTTTTTCACGGAATTTCATATTATATCATTAAGCCGTTTCCCTTTCGGGGTAGGCGTGAATTGCTCGGTGGTAAAGTAGTGATGTGTGGATGGGTCTAACCAGGGTTGGCCCGGCCGGTAACCGGGCGGCTCCCGACCATGAAACCCAACCAGGGGTAGCCCGGCCGGGATACGACCAGAAACCTTATTGTAGTAGGGCCAACCGGGGAAATTTCTGCACGGGTTTTTACATATTGAAATTAATTAAAGAAGCCTGTAAGATTTATCCCATTCGTATTCAATGTACAAAAATGCATCGAGAATACCTAGTCGCCTTCAATGGACAAAAAAAAATTTCAAAACGCAGTTCTGTATTTATTTGTATTTAGCATATTAATTTGTAACTTTACTAATAAATATATTTCCAAAACTAATGAGATCTTTTGAGAAAAAAAATTGTTGACCAGATTCGTGATTTGACATGAACAAAAATTGTTCAATACTGGTAAATATTCACTAAAAAAGGAATCAAATCAAACTTTATAATTATTTAAAAATATATATTTGAATTAAACTCTATGTGAAGTCTGATTTTTCGTTCTTGTCAGCTTTGGAATACACGTGTTATTAAATTAGAGTGGTAAAGACACTGCAGAAATAAGCTATACAAATCACCGAAACTCCGCAATAATTCAACTAATTTTTAGGATTAAAATTTCAAACCATTCAACATATAACGATTATTATGAAAAGAATGTTATAGTTTAAGGGCTAAAATGGAAAACCGTGAAAATTTCGAGAATAAGAGTTTTAATGCCACTAAATTTTAGTGATTATGATTCTTTTGATATTCTTTTGCACTAATTGGGAATCTACTGAATCATAGCCTCCACCTATAGCTTGTTTGTGCATAAAAGTACGGCGCCCGAGAGTCAGCGTTTTTCTCAAAACCACGTTTATCAAACTGACGGACACGATAACTCACAACCTATCAAACCAATTGACTTGTTCAGTTAATACGTGTTATTTCTCAGTGAACTACTGCAAACTTGAAAAAATTTCTTTAATGATTTTGTTCTAAAAGAAAAAGCGTCAATTTTAGGACCGA
Source organism: Andricus grossulariae (assembly GCA_011634705.1). Classification (NCBI taxonomy): domain Eukaryota; kingdom Metazoa; phylum Arthropoda; class Insecta; order Hymenoptera; family Cynipidae; genus Andricus; species Andricus grossulariae. The sequence continues at coordinate 6,321,351 of JAABKJ010075445.1, forward strand.
AAATGACACTATCCATTTTTTGTCTACAATTTTTTGAACAATGTCTATTTTTTCTTTTTGTACTTCAATTGAAAATGTTTCAATTTTTATTATTCAAATTTCAAATCATCGAAAACCTCAAGATTCTTATGCAAAAGAAGTTAAAATTTTAAGGAGTCGAATTTAAAACCATACACATTTTCTGCGCCGTAAAATTTCAAATGAAACCATAATTTTAATTTTGCAAATTGAGTTCAGGAAGCAATTTTTTCGATTTTTTATTTTAAGAATACATTTCCTTTTGTAAGTTCTTAAATTAATCTTTATCCACACTTTCTAACAAAATTACAGTAAGTAAAATCAAACTTAAATAATCATAATATAAATAATATTATAATAATTTAAAACTCCCATGTCGTAAAAATTCCGAATTTGATATAGTCCTCTTTTCAATTCCGTGCAATAGAAAGAGAACTCTGATCGGTTAGTTTCGAGGTTAGTTTAGGATGAATGCGTTCTCTGTTTTGGGACAGCAGTCCTCCTATAATTGTTTTACGCCCAGCGTGCGTCCATGCAGATATAGTTTATTACGTTTATTTCGTTCTGGACCGAAAACACGCATCTCCAAAGTTACCGTCTAAGACCCACCAGAGTGCTTAAGTATCCCTTTCCCTGCCACATGCCCTCTTATAGAGAGGGGTTGAGTAAGGCGGGATGAGGGAGATTTTGATAAACCTCAGTACTAAGGGGGTTTTCGAGTCGCAGAATACGAATTTGTGATCGAAATTGAAAAATTCAAAAAGCGATATAAATTTCGAAAAAATTAATTATATTTGCGGATTTTCTTCGTACTGAGGTTCATTAAAATTATCCTCATCCCGACTCGCTGTCCCTCTGTCTAATTAGAGGATATTTCAGAGAGTGGGTTACTTAAGTACTCTAGTACGTCGTAAAATTTGAAGTCCAAATAAAAAAAATGTAAGAAGCTGATCTAAATTTAAAAAAATTGATTGAGTTGGTGGATCTGGAAAATTCTTATGTGTGTATGTACGCACAAAGCGTGATTCTCGATAGCGTGGATTTATTTGAGTTTTGATTTCACCATAAATAATGGTATTGTAGACATTATTTATACATTAAACACACGAGCGGATTACCGTTTAAGGTATTGATATTTGGAGAGTTCGAAAAAGTAAGGGAGGGGAGAGACCAGAGAGACAGGTTAACGATCCCCCCCACTTCGGTTTCCAATAGAGAAAATAAAAAATAAAAAAATATGCCCTGAGACAATTCACGTTTTCTGCTTTCTGGAATAACTTCTGAGGGTTTGCGAAAATGTAAAGGGAGAGTTCGAGGACTTGTAGAGGACTTTACCACCAAGAATTCAATGTATCAATCATATGAGTCTGAGACCCCCAATATACTCCCTCGGTGACCCGAGAAGTACCCCTGAATACAAAAAATGAAAATTCTGCCCGAAATCTACACCTTTCAACACATTCCTCTCTTTCTTTTTTTTCCAGAACTTTTTATTATTAGTCTATTGGAATATTTATCAATATTTAAAAGTAATTTTCAATTATTGAAACAAATTCCAGTTGTTTATATAAATTTTTGTCTCGAAAAGTCGTTTTTTTTACGGATTCGTAATCCAGTTTGCCGTGTTATATATTTTATACGTTCTCGATACACTAGCTTTATTATTTAATAACACTTCATTTGTTTAAACAAACGGAATTTACACTCTTGAAAATATGAGTATTTTTGGGGGCACCGTAGTGATATTTTAGGGGTTGCAACGTCATATGATCGATAGAATTCTTCCTCGGAAAGTCCTCTACAAGTACTAGAATTTTTCCGAAACATTTTTCTAAACGGATTTTTCGGATTTGGAACCAAATTGGGGGACCATTGCCCTCTATAAAAAGAAGTCTTTTTGGATTACCCTACTGCGCATTATACTTCTGAAACATGTAGGACTGCGCAGTAAAATTTTAAAGTGCCTGAACAGGCGTAGGGCTAAGCTCATATCTTAGGCAAATAAAGATTTTCAGTGACAAAACACTGCGTTATTACACGACGGCAACGTTTTTTTTTAATTTGACAAACCCCTCAAATCATGCTATTTGTGTCATAAACTATTTGAGGTAGTTTACACAACAGCAAATTTTGCTAGAGACGTAGATTTCACTGCATTGTATAATGTAATGCTCCAAATTTTATCAACTGATATTTCTGGCCGCATTCAACTTCGGTACCACACTTTGAATATTCTTACTTCTCTACAAAATTTATCTCCTACCTTGAGGAAAAATTGCCGGGGCGTCAGGTCTTTCTTGGACAAGTTTTTTTCAAGAAAAGTCTCAAAAAATCTCACCAAAACATTATGTTCTTTCTTGGATCAAGTAATCAGAATAATTCTTCAACGAAACTTACGATCTATCTTGGATGAAAGATATCAAAACTGTTCTTCAACATAATCTATAAACCTAATCTTACTTTTAATAAGCCAGTGACTTTTTGAATCTTTTTGCGCAGTAACTTGAAATGCAGCACTGACCGCGTGAACGCTCTCTATGAATAGACTACTGTCCAATTTTGAGCAAGCTGGGTAATTTATTTTGTGTTTGATAGCCATTGAAAGGAGAGAACCTCGTGAATGTTAACGAAAAAAACCCCGGAAAACTGAACCTCCTACAGAGGTTAGGATTACTGGTAAAGAAGAAATCGAATACGGGAAAGCAATTAAAACACTGTTCAAAAATGGGACAGTTGTCCGTTGTCGACCAGTGAAGGATCAGTTCACCTCCCCATATTCCTTAAAAGAAAAGCTCAATGGGAAAAAGCGATTTATTTTGAACCTGAAAAAATTAAATACATTCCTCAACCGTCCCCACTTCAAGCTTGAAGACAGGAAAACTGCCTCTAGAACTTTATAAAAAATGCCTTTCTAGCAACTTTAGACCTGACCAATGCCTTCCTCATGATTTCAGTTGCCGAATCATATAGAAAATACCTGAGATTCATATTCCAAGGACAAATTTTCAAATTTGTTCGCGTTTCGTTTGGGTTATGTACAGCATCGTATATATTTACGAAGCTTATGAAACCCCTAGTGAAAAGTCTCAGATCGTTCTCCTTTCTCTCAGTTGTCCATTTAGATGACTTTCTATTAATTGGCAGGACTAAAGAGGAATGCACTTTCAATGTTCAGGCCACTTTCCGTCTTTGAGGAAGCTTAGGGTTCCTAGTCAACAATGAAAAATCTAATCTTGAACCCTCAAATTCTGCAAAATTTTCAGGTTTCATTTGGAATACCCAAGAAATGGAGATAAATTTAACCCAAGATAAGTAGCAAAAAATACTACTGAAGGCACAAGAATTCATTAAATGCAAGAACTTCGAGATCAGAGAATTAGCAAACTTGGTAGGTACCATAGTAGCGGCATGTCCAGCTGTTAAATACGGGCTCCTTTACACCAAGAAACTAGAGAGGGAAAAATTCTTATCTTCAATAAAAGAAAAAGGAAACTTCGACAAACGCATGTCCATGCATGCATCCATATTACGCGACATCCATTGGTGGAAGGAAACATTCTATTTACCAGCAACCCTATCAGCCCCAAAAAATTTGAAATCGAGATTTTCACAGATGTTTCCTTGTCAGGCTGGGGCGCAGCTTGCAAGGGCAATAAACTTCATGGCTGGTGAAGTCAAAAAGAGTTAAAACATCACATCAACTATTTGGAACTCCTGGCGGCTTTCAATGGGTTGAAATGCTTAGCTAAGAATCTATGATCATGTGACATACTACTAAGAATAGATGACACAACCGCGATTTCCTATATAAACAAAATGGGCAGCATACGATTCCCGAAGCTGAGCGGACTTTGCAGAGAAATATGGGTGTGGTGCCAGGACCGTGGCATATGGATTTTTGCTTCATACATCCCATCGCGCAAAAATACAGTGGCCGATCATGAATTGCGTACCTGACCAAACGAAACCGAATGGGAATTGGCCACTTGGGCCTTTGACAAAATAAAAATAGCCTTAGGTGACTTTGATATAGATCTCTTTGCCTCTAGCGGGAATACAAAATGCCAAAAATTCATTTCATGGAAGCCGGACCCAAACATGCATGCCGTCGATGCGTTTACTATTTCTTGGGCTTCTGACAAATTTTATGCCTCCCACCATTCTCTATTATTCATAAAACCCTACAGAAAATTATTGCTGATAATGCAGAAGGAGTTTTCGTCATACCCTATTGGCGAACCCAGTCTTGGTATCCCCTATTCAAAGCTTGATTAACGAGCAAAATCATGTATTTTGGACCCCATTCTGATGTTCTATCCTGTCCCAATAAAAAGGAAAACCCACTAGCGCGGAAGCATATCCTGGCGGCAGGGAGGTTGTTCGGCAAGCTTTCATTAGGCAAGCAGTTTCAGAACCATCTTCACCAACGATCCTCGCTTCACTAGCCAACATCACATACCAGCAGTACGAGAAACCTCTACGACTTTAGTGAAAATTCTGCCACGATAATAAGATACCAATCTTCGATGCTCCCGTCGCTGATGCTCTAAAATTCCTGACATCTGTCTCAGAAGAAGAAAAATCATACGGCGTTATCAACACATATCGTTCAGCTTTATCGCTAATACTAGTTTGCGATATAGGTAACAATCCGAGTGTCAAAAGATTTTGTAAAGGACACTCTGTTCTCAAGCCTCCTAAAGCCGGATACAACGATATCTGGGACCCCGATCCTATTCTGCGTTACTTGTCGAATCACGGGCCGAATGCAGATATGAACTTAGAAACTATGTCAAAAAAGCTTGTCACCATCCTAGCTTTAGCAACTGCTTAGCGCTTGCAAACCTTAGCAAGCATAAAACTACCTAATATCAAGTTCCTAGGCGAATCGGTTAAGATATACATCCCTGCTAGACTGAAGACTTCCAAGGTCGGAAAAGAACAGCCCATGCTACATCTTCCCATTTTCCGAGAGCAACTCGAACTATGTGTCGCAAGCCTAATACGAGCTTATATGAGCAAAACTGAACCCCTCAGAAGAAAAGGTGAAGACACCCTACTCTTAACATACAAGACACCGCATCGTCCAGCAAGTTCACAAACTATCAGTCGCTGGATAAAATCCACATTAAAAGAAAGCGGCATTGATACCGATACTTTCTCGGGCTACAGCACACGGCACGCATCTACTTCAGCAGCATTTAGGAAGGGCATTAATATCGACCTGATAAGACAAGCGGCTGGATGGTCAAGGAATTCCAACGTGTTTGCTACGTTTTATAATAGACACCTTAGAGATCATACTTATATCTATACTACCACTGTCCTTAATACGTCTCAATATAGAATACACAGGATAATTCAAATCGCAGTTCGATCGAAATTATGCGAGTACGTCTCGTCCGAATAGATCACTCCAACCCTACCCTTAACCCTCCGCGATTGAATTTCAAAAAGCGTAATGACTACATCACCGCCGCAACGGCCCCAGGCGGTGGAATCCTGAATGCCGCTAGATAAAGATGCCGCAGTTGTGACTTGCCGCAGAGAGACTTTCCGCATGTGAGATGGTATGTCCCGATGAAAAATGTTGACTGTAAATGAACTAGCCAGCTTTCACCGTAACATTTTTCCAAATTAAAACTTTTTGCGATTAATCTTTAATAGCTGGGTCTCCCAGAACGACGAAAATATTAATTTTTTCATATTCAGGTTCTATGAGTTCGCTTTTGTAACCTGATTTGCACCTCGGAGCGATACATTTTGGCATAATTAATGTGATAAGCAAACATGAAAACACCAGTCGAAATCACCACCGGGCCATTTTTACAATACTTACACAAAGAAACCGTTTTATTGTTACATTTTTAAGAGTTGCAACGACTATACATGACGAAAGCCATCTAACTGTCAAAATAACACGAACAAGGATACAGTGACAGTTAACGGACGTCCCATGTGCTACGTTATGTCATTGAAATTTTAGTCTCACTTCAGTCCTGTTTTGATCCAAAAAAGTAGTACTAAAACGTCGTTTAGTGGCATCAAAATAAAGTGGCATTAGAATGGAGCCACCCGAGTCTATATTTTTGGAGGTCTGTTTCAATACCGAAAACTAGCCTTGAAATTATACTTTTTTTTACAGTAACTAATCAACAAAGTAATAATACCTTTTGATCACATATTGGTCTCTTTTGATATAATAGCTATGTTTCCAAACATCCCTTATGAAAGAGTTGAAAATGCCATACAAAAACGTTGGGAATTGATTAAAATTACATACTTCAATCGCAGTTTTGATAATGATATCCCGTAACATAGTCCACACGCCCTCTACATCTTTATCGAATCTAATTTTTATAAAATCCTTTTGAATTTTCTATAAATTCGCAAGTATAACATTTTGTTTCGATGACAATCTTGAAAAAGAACAATAATGTGCGTTCCTTGAAAATCTAACTTTACACTAAACATATGAGAAAAACATGCAGTTTTTACTTCGAGAAACAGTAAATAGACAGTTCAGGGGTGACTTTTCAACTTGATACAATTCAAGGCACACCTAAAACTCCGGTAGTGTTCGAGAATTTTAGACATTTGCAACAAAGCGTCACTTGAAACGCGGACTAGATTATTGAAACGGAGCAGAATACCAAGACCACATCGCGCGCATGTCCCAGCGCGATTAAGGCAGAGTCAACCTGAAATTCAGTACCCAGTAAGAAGGCTTGCATTGATTGGGATTAAAAAATTCAATTCATTTTATTATCTGATTTTTCCGGTCGTCTTCTAAACCGTCGGGGAAATAGATATGACAAAAAATCAATCCCCTTCAATGCACCTAAGAAAATTTCACAGAACAGTACTGGAAGGAATTGAAAAATACGAAAATCCGTCGTCAGGTAGTGAAATGAAGAATTGTAATTATATCAACATTTTTTGAATTGGTATATTTTTTGCTATATTTTCAACATATTGTGCGAAAATTCCTACAGTAATGAGTCGTATTCTATTGTACAGAAAAATGTGTACTACTTAAATTCAATAAAATGCATACGTTAATTGCATAAGGGCAGATCGAAAATAATTGAAAAAATAAAGAACAGCAGAACAAGGCACAGTTTAATTAAAGGCACCTACATGATTGAACCCAAAGACCCTTACAATTTAATTTTTCTTCTCGATTTTTAATGTAAATCCTATTGAATGTAAATTATATCGTGGTGATAAATACAGTTACGCACATATACATTTTTATATGAAAATGAATGTTTCGAGGATAATAAAAAATAATACAAAATGGTAATTTTCTTTTTGTATATTAGTCAAAGACGAATAAAATTCTAATTTTTGCACGTAAATTTTGGTATGGTGTTCAAGATTAATCAAAAACATTTTCGTCTTATCAGAATTGTTCCACGTATAAATTCGATAAAGAAATGGTGACATAACATTGAAATATATCAAAAAATCACTCTTTTCAAAGTTTCAAACTTCAAAAAATTTCCGCTTACTGAAGATATCATTTTAAAAATTTGAAAAAAAATCATGGAGACTCATTCTCATATGTAGAAAAAAATTGTTACTAGCCATAATCGATATAAAAAAATTTCATCACACCCTATTAGGCATCCTTGTATAAATACGCGGTTCAGAAAAAAATACGAATCTGTAATTTTTTTATTAATTTTCCGCCAGAATTACAATAAATTTGCGAACGTCTTTCATCAATACGCGAGTATACGTTTAAAATACATAGTGCTATCAATAAAAACGAATTCATATGATTTCAATTTTTTTTGCACTACCCTAATTTCCCACTGATATACTAAAAATTATTGTAGAATATTTGATGACAATTTAACTTGAATGCAACATAGAAGTTTTTCATTGATATAAATAAATAATAGTATTTCTTGTGATATAACGTAATTATTATCCATTAATTATCTACTCAATTATTGATCAATTTACTGCAGTACACTCCGGGTAGCTGCCAGTCAGACGGGTCTGGTGGGGAGTATAATTCCAAGAATTCGGCACTTATTGAGTACACCCACTCTGCTTCGTCGTATAACCACGCTGCGTTGGAACTCGCACTTTGAGACACGCGCAAAAGGGGTTGCGTTAAAATACGTGTGGAGGAGAAGTGGCAAAAAGTGGAACTTACGGGCTTTCACTTAATTGTTAATTTATTATTATTATTAATTTATTTGTATATATTTTTAATTCAATAATTATTCATTCACTATTTAATACAATTTATACATTTAACAATAAACATTTTTTACAATCTTCGATCAGATACAGTTTTATGTAATTATAATTACAATCCTTAAAGTTATTAATTTCAACAACCTTTTTTACTCTATTTATAGGTTTTACATTGAAAAAAAATATTTACTTATATTTTTATTTATTTAAAAATATCAAAAATCTTATTCATAAGATTCACGAAAATTGAAACTATTAAACGTATATTCCAGAAAAAAAGGATTTAAAATATGTTTAAACCGATATTTTCTTAAGTTCTCCGTGGGAATTAAATTCATTTAAAGTATATGCTATATTTTGCAATTAAAAGCAATCTCATAAAGATTTATTCTGAAGGTAATTAACGGAACTAAATAAATTTAATACAAATTCTACTTTACGGAATTAAAAACAATTCAATATACATATTTTCTGAAAGAAACGGAAGGAATTAAATAATTTTAAAATGTATCCTACTTCACGAAATAAAAAACAAGTAATTATATATTTTTGTTGGAAGCAATGGAAGGAATTAAATAAATGTGAATTTGGTCCTGTTTCTGGAATACAAAATAATTTCGAGAGTCGTTGCTGCTGCTATGGGAACTGCAGGAAATTAAATTTCTGAAAAATGTATTATTCTCTTGCGGATTGGAGGTCCGTGGAAGAATCAAGTTTCAAATAGGATAGAAAAATGTTCATTTTTACGCTGAAATCGAAATTTCACAATTCTTTTCAATTCAAGCCTTCTTACTGGGTAAGGCGTACTTCTTAATTTTAGGTAACTAAAGCATGTTATTTCAGGATGCCTTCAACTTACTTTGCGAACTGTGTATTGAAAAATAGATGCATAGTTTACTTTATTTCAGTCGAGAAATGCTTAAATCTCATTTAAGATAAGTAAGTGCTTTATTGAATATAGCTTGTATATTTAAATATAGTTGCTTTGTTAATTCAAGTAAATCTGAAATTAAGTCGAATATAACTTTAAGTATTTCTTTTTACTGTGCGTATTCACCTTCTGCAGTCTGCTAGGGAGACTACCGAATGGCAAAGTGGGTGAAGCTCACTTTTCGGTGCAAAGACGTCCACGTCATTTACTGTGCGATTTGATACGCCTGGCACCTGAAAGGTATATTTCCAGAACGTTGGAAGGAACGAAGATCTACTGAGATCTAAATACTCGGTGAAGGTGGCCGGATTCGAAGTACTGTATTGAGAATAAACACGCGTATGGCACAATAGGGTTTATAGTTTGAGCGCCAGGGGGGACCTCACGGTCATAATGATAATTTTTAAGCATCTTCATCGTCTGCCGGAATCATTGATAAAAATTCCTGAAATTTTCAAAAAACTTTGTTTTGAGTTTTGAACATGCTCTAAATTTTTAATTTTCGGTTGGATTAATTTGGTTACTGTACCTAACTTTCATTTTGGAACCCTCAGGACAACCAAACACCGGTAAAATGTTATGATTTCCGGACTCTGTGAGTGCTCTCTAAATCTGAATCAGTGATAAGTATACCGCTAATTTACTTCAGCGCATATAGGGTAAGGAGGGGTAGCGCCGACCTGTGGGGGTAAAGGCGACTTTGCTTATAACATCGCTATTATTTAACAATTTTAATTCTACTTTGCATTAAATGAATCTATTTTATTAAAGAGATATATGAGATATGTACTCGCCAACGTATTCAATCATTTCAGCGCTAATACTGTCTACACGAGCAGCCTTACCGTCTTTTGAGTACATTTTATATTCATTTGCACGTTCATCTAATTAATGAAATACATTTTTACAAAATAATAAGAATTATCATTTTATTTCATATATTGAAAAAGTCTCTTACTTCAGGTTCATGTTTTTACAAGTTTCGAAGGTAAATATTAATTTGTTTCCTAATTTGCCTCATTATAATTATATTAATCATATTATTGAAAAGTAATGATAAATAAAAACTTAATTGATTTAATAATCGTGTAATTGAGAAATCTTCATAATAATTAAATAATTAATGATGAATTTATCATTTATGATCATAATAATTGTGAGTTTAATAGTTATTGTTGCATAATTATATGCACTTATATTTGTTTCAATCATTATTATTCACTAGATCTTCAATACTTCTTGTATTACTATTGTTTACTATTACTTGTTTGGATTTAGCAGTGGAATTTCTTGTCATTCAATATAATATAGATGCTAGTCATACCAATCAAATTCTAGAAATTCGGTCATTTACTGTTTTCCAAGACCAAATTGCAAAATAAAAATGCAATGTTCTCTTTTCTTTTGTTTAGTTTATCCGTAGTTCTGTTTGTTTGAAATTATAGTTTATATAGGAATAACCAAAGATTATCTACTTCATATAAAAGGAAAATTGTTTATTTTTTAGTAATTTTCAATTTCAATTTTTTAGTAAATATCAAAATCAACCATTTAACATGTTATTTCAAATTATCACTTGTGCAAGGGTAATCGTAAATACGGCTATTTCACGTTGTAATATTCATTACGTTCTAGGAGGAATGTGTTCACTGTTCAGAGTTCACATGATGCATGTTCAATGGTGAATCTATCAATTAGCTTCTTTCCCTGAGCTATTCGAAAGTTTCGAGAACTCACGGAAAAAATAAGTTGTCGAAACTTTACTTGACCAGTCACCCATTCTAGGATAGGCCACTTTTTTTAGAATACCATATAATTTTTGTTAAAGAACCGTAGACTTCATCGAAAAAGTGAAAAAAGTCATTGAATTACTGAAGCACAATCTAAGAACATCAGTTCTCGAATTTGTATTCAGCAGATTTTGACAAAATTGTAGACAAGAATTCAATTTTGTATAAACAGTCATCCAGATTCCAAAAGACTTTAAATACAATAACTTCCTAGCACAGAAGCGAATAACTGATTTACGAGTTGTCGAAGAATTCGTTGACTGTCTGCTACGTTGTCTGTATATGCACAAAGTACAGTCTCATTGGACGCTTGTGTTAACACGTGGTGACGTTCATGTGAAGTAGTGTATGTCAGTCTGAATAAAGTCGCAGTAACCGCCAATGAACAAATGTGCGCTGTCAAGCAGAATAAATTGGAAATTTTTAAACTTCAATTTGAAATTGTTTTATTCCGTTTATAAAAGATTCTAGGTTAGTAATTTATTTTCCTTATATTTATATTTATTTTTTGCAGTTGCGTCCTCCTGAATATTATCATCTTAGTTATAAATTTTACCATTTGTTTGAAAACTCACCGATTTTGATAAAAAGTGAATCTTTTAATTCATCTTTTTCATTTAAAAATTCATATTTCGAATAGAAATTTAATCTTTCTTGGATAAGAATGCATCTGTTTGGTTGAAAATTCAATAATTTTATCACAGTCATCCTTTTTGGTCCAAAATTCTACTGGTTTGTTGAGCATTCATCTATTTCGTAGAAAATTTACCTTTTAAAATAATTCACATTTTGTGTTGCAAAATTAATTGAAATATTTTTTGAATGAAAATTCCTCTCTTTTTAATATTTGTCTTTTTGATCAGAAAAACTCATCTATTTTAGTAGAAAATTAATCTATCTTGGACTAAAATGCAACTGTTCGATTGAAAATTCAATAATTTTGTTAAAAGTTCATCCTTTTTTGTTAACAATTTAATTCTTCTGTAGAAAATTCGTCGTTTTGGTTTGAAAATTCAAGTGTCTTCGTAGAAAATTTACTTCTTATCCAAAACCCGTAATTTAATGTTGAAAAGTGAAACTGAAATCTTTTTTGGATGAAAATTCAAATCTTTCTTTTTATACTTGTCTTTTTGATATAAAAATACATTTGTTCAAGTAGAAATTTAATCTCTTTTTGGATAAAAATGCAACTGTTTGTTTTGAAATTAATCTTCTTTGCTTGAGGAGCCAACTATTTCGTTTTAGAATTTGGTTTAAACCACATTGTTAAGAAATAATTTTTTCGTTGAAGATTATCATTTTTAAATAATATGATGTTAATGTTTTTTGTCTACGTGGTCGATAATCAATATTTTGCGAATATTGATTATTAATTTTTAAAGTTGTGAAAAAAATCTCTCTAGCTCCGCTGGGATTTCAACACCAGATCTTTCAGATTTCCGGTCTGATGCTTTAACCAATTGAGCTACGGAGAGACGAGAAAATTTTCCTTACAACTTCTACAAGTTGAATGTCGACGTCATTCAATGTACTTGCAAGATTTCAAACATAAGATTTTTGTTGTTGTTTGATGTTATAGTTTTTTTGACCAGTGAATAATGTAAATAATATGATGTTAATGTTTTTTTCTACATGGTCGATAATCAATATTTTGTGAATATTGATTATTAATAAATATTCATTAATTCTTTAATTTGTGAAACAAATCTCTCTATCTCCGCTGCGATTTGAACACCAGATCTTTCAGATTTCCGGTCTGATGCTTCAACCAATTAAGCTACGGACAGACAAGAAAACTTTCCACACAACTTCTACAAGTTGAATGTCGACATCATTCAATGTACTTGCAAGATTTCAAACATGAGAATTTTTTTATTGTTTGATGTTATAGTTTTTTTGACCAGTGAATAATGCTAATAATATGATGTTAATCTTTTGTGTCTACATGGTCGATAATCAATATTTTGTAAATAACGATTATTAATAAATATTCATAAATTTTTTAATTTGTGAAAAAAGTATCTCTAGCTCCGCTGGGATATGAACACCAGATCTTTCAGATTTCCCTTCTGATGCTCTAACCAATTAGGCTACGGAAAGACGAGAAAATTTTCCTCACAACTTGTACAAGTTGAATGTCGACGTCATTCATTGAACTTGCAAGATTTCAAACATAAGAGTTTTTTTATTATTTGATGTTATAGTTTTCTTGACCAGTGAATAATGTAAATAATATGATGTTAATCTTTTCTGTCCACATGGTCGATAATAAATATTTTGTAAATATTGATTATTAATAAAAGTTCATCAATTTTTTAATTTGTGAAAAAAATCTCTCTAGCTCCGCTGGGATTTAAAAACCAGATCTTTGAGATATCCGGTCCGATGCTTAAACCAAATAAGCTACGGAGAGACGAGAAAATTTTCCTCACAACTTCTACAGGTTGAATGTCGACTTCATTCAATGTACTTGCATGATTTCAAACATGAGAGTTTTTTTATTATTTGATGCTATAGTTTTTTTGACCAGTGAATAATGTAAATAATATGGTATTAATCTTTTCTGTCCACATGGTCGATAATAAATATTTTGTAAATATTGATTATTAATAAAAGTTCATCAATTTTTTAAAAAATACGCCCCTAATGGATTTTGATGTACTTTCATCCTGCAAAGTCCCAGTCGAATCGGCGATTCCCATCTCGCATCCTCTCCTTGTAAGTTCAGAAAGCAACAACTTCACACAAAATTTCCAAAACGTATACTTTTCCCGTCAAACGGTTGTATGTTGCGTTTATTTACTAAATTTTCAATTTTGAATTCTTTCATACTATTCACACGAATGAACAGTTTTTTATTTGTTTGTTCATTCGCGATAAGCTGGGCCGATAACCTATCAAGGTTAGGGCTTTGAATAAAGAAAGTACATAAGTTATAGGTGGTTTTAGAACGTTCTTCATTGTATCAAGGCAGAATTGCGTCTAGCTTTAGTGAGACAAACTGCACAGAGAAGTCCTTTCTAAGAAATCATATCGTCACGTATTGGTATTTTATAAAAAAACCTTGACTATGCAAACACACTGGTCCAATTCGTCATTGCCGCAAAGCGGGATTTGCGAGGTGTCTTCTGCAATTTTTTCGGCTTTTTCCTGAATGATAGGACCACTAATTGGAAGATTCGCACTCCGAACACTGTTAAACCACGTAAACTGTTCTTTCTCTAGATCTTCATGTTTTGCGAGTCTTATCCGTTTTGTTTTTTAAGTCGGTGTCACAAAGCCTATAGCTATAGCTTGATACAATTTTTATTTTTACGCTTCATGTTGACGGCGAACTGACAACGCTTTCCCTGCGAGATATCCCTACCACTATCAAATTGTTTGTGTAAACCGAAAAAATCTGTGCGTGGGGACTCATGAATGCGTTCGAGATTCGTGTTATTGAAAGAATTCGGATAAGGCGAATTTCTCCTATGGAAGCCCATGTTATTTTCTAGAACCAAAAATGTTGTTCATGCTGAGGCGAAAATCATGTTATCCGAGTTCGTGTTAACGAAGTTGTTACTGTAGTACTATTTTAAGTTGAATGATTATCAAAATTTTTTCCCATTGCATACATAGAATTTTTTCGGGTTTACTCTGGAAAAAAACGAAATTACTTTAACCTTAACAACATAGTAAAACGTAAACCTTAAAGTCTGCACATATATCGACGAAGTTTAAGTTGTGATCAAAAGAAGAAAGCGAACACGGAAAGTCAGCATCAGTCGGAAATCTTAAAGTCAGCGGAGATTCAGTAAACTCACGACGGACAAGGGACAGTCTGTCTCGAGACAGAGCTCTACAGTGAACCCTCGTTAACCCACGGATTGTCACATGCAGAAACTTTGCGATCTTGGCAGGAATATACAGAGCCTGTGATGCACTGTTATTGTCCGGATAGCACTATTTTTTTAAACAAACTCACAAATTTTTGGTCAATTCTGATTCGCGTTAACGAGAGTTCACTGTATTTTAAAATTAACATAATTTTCGCGTAGCATCACTATTCGTGTCTCTCTGTAAATACAAACTCTTCTTCGCGCCCGACCATCAAATCGAGTCCTAGCGTGCCGTTCTCAGCACAGCACCCCCTGATCTCTCCAAACCCCCATAAAATCAGTTGACACGGAAGTAGCCGACCGCACTCGAGTCCGCTATCTCGCACCCCCCACTACCATCGTTTTGCATCATGCGCGCGTCACATCGCATCGACCTCCCTCGCCCCTTCACCCGTCATGCTATTTCACAACGCAACCCCACCCCCTTGATCGCATCCGGTGTACAGGAGAGCTGGTGTCCTAGAGCCCCTGGAACGATCAGGACCCCTCCGCTTGTCTTTTTCCTATTACTTTTCTGTTTGTCTATAAGCATAGTCTTTAAACTAGCAATTTAAAAATAGTATTATTAGCTTCCACGGATTTTTGCGATTCCAATGATACATTACATGCCCGTCAAAGTTGGAAATTGAAGGACTTTAATTACTCAATTATTTTAAAAATTATTTTTATTTTTAAATTCTTCACAAATCAAATTTGCAACCTTCATACACAAAAGACATGTACTTGCAATCGGGAAAAGTCATACATTATATTATAATTATACATATTATATTATAGAATATATTTCCACTTTTTGCTTTATTTACTTTTTCCCTCCCCAGATATCACTTCTTCGACATGCCACATATCGCTGCGAAGGGTTGCATAATATGACATTTTATGCAAAATAAAAATCTGCTGCGGTAACTTCACAGAGAGAAAGATTGTCAGGAAACTACAAAAAAAAGTAACAGAAAAAGCATCGAAAATCTTAACTGAACAATTGCAGCTGGGGCGAACCAAACATTATTTTGCAGGTCATTGTTTATAAGGCCGCAATTGACAAATTGTTTGAATGAGCAGCAAATTTGAGAGAGAGAACAGTTTTTCTTTATGCCTGATTCAAGCAACGCAAATAAAAACATGAGTTTCGGTAAGTATAAGATTTTGTTGATAAAGACTGTTATTAACAAAAGAACGATAATTTCACAGTGGTAAAAGGAAGAAAGATTATGAGGAAGCTAATTAAAATAAGATCTATGAGAACCGAAGTTTTTGTTTTATATCTAATTTTAAAACCACGTTAAAAAACGAAAGCTATATGAAATATCTGTATTTGTTTATAAAATTTGTTATCAACAAAAAAAAAGATTGAGATTTTTCCAAAGAAACAAAATTGTTTGTAATCAAGATAACTTCTTCAAGATTTTTTACAAAAATTATAGCATCGACCTTGTACAATGTACACAAAGTCTTTTATTAGGATTAAGTTCAATATAAGTGCAAATTTGATTTTTGTAATGCTCTTACATGAAGACGGGACGTTCCATGAAGAATTTGTCAGGACATAAAAGTTTTGTTTTTCCATGAACTTTACGAAAATAATTTTACAATATTTTTATCTTAAAAAATAGTGTAAATAATTCCAACAAATTTTTTTCAAATTGTCGCACCAGATTTCGAAAAAGTAACCTTCATATTCATAATCAGGGGACTTTTGCAGAGTTCTCAAGCCAAAGGAACTGCGTCCCACTTTTAGTGAATTAAAAAATGTTTTACACTATTTCCATATATTCTATTTATCTCATGAAATGCTGCTGTAATCGGCAAAAATGTTTCTACTCTTAAAATATGTGAATTTTGTAATTTAATATGTTCAAGTGCCTTGGAGGAATGCAACTTCTTTCTTGTGCTTCAGACATAAAATGCTGTCATGAGCAATAAAAATATCGCAACTCATGAAATTCGTGTATTTTCACCAAAATTTTCATTAGTGCTCGATTTGGGATGGGCTCCATATCATTTTGAGGGATGAAACTTTCTTGTGTTGATTCTGCCATAAAATGCAGCCATAATCTGTGTAACTATTTTTTTTTTCAAAATAAGTGGAATTTTACAGAGCATTTACAAAAAACTTCATAAATCTTAAACTTTTTCATAATATATGAAATACCTTATCTTATACATTAAATATGACTAGAGAAAAACGTCATCGCATATAATTCACAAACACCGATAACACAGGCCGACAAATTTTAAAGCCAGAGACCAAACCTGACATTTCCAAAGGATTTTGATGCGCTGAATCCGAATCCGAGCTCAAAATTGCTTCTGTATGTCAGGTTTTCAAGATATCCTAACCTAAATGTGCAAAAAACGCGTTTTTTAGCTGTTTTTGAGGTTATGTAACCGAAAAGTTGTAGATCTCGTCGAAACACATATTTTTTATATTTATACTTTTTTTCTAAAATTAATATTTTTCGAGAAAAATTACAAAAATGAATTTTCAGATTGTTTTTTTGGGCGTTGGAAAAGGGGTCGGCATAAGTGCCATGGTGAGAGGGGGTGGGCCACCTAAAATGCCTAAGATTAGGACGCGTGACGACTCCTTTTCCAACATAAAAAAAAACCACGCAACCTAGTAGTGGTCTTAAATATTTTTGAATGATAAAAGTTTATTCTTCAAAACTTTTTTGGACACTAATATCGCAAGTTTTTAAATGTTTTTGAAACGAAAAATCTGAAAATTCATTTTTGTGATTTTGCTCGAAAAATATTAATTTTATAAAAAAAAGTATGAATATAAAAAATATGTGCCTCGACGAGATCTACAACTTTTGTGGACATTATTTTTTTGTCTAAAATCAATATTTTTCGAGATTTTGAAAATTTTTTTTTTTAAAGTCAAAATTATTAATAACCTAATTTTTATTGATCTGCGCCAAAAATACTTTTAGTTCGTTCAACTAGGGTCTCAAAGAAACCCCTAGGCCAAGTATCGAGTCAATATTCTTGGGTGACCTTTTCGAAAGTATAGACCTTCACACTATATATAATTTTTGCGCCTGGAATAAGATGGGGGAAAGGGGGGTACGTTGTTCAAAATTACAGCAAAAACTTAATGTAATATATGCACGGCCCCTTACAATGCATGAATATAATTTCTTGAATTATTATAAACAAATTAATTGATAATAACGGCATTTCTCGAATTTTCGGTATTTAAATGTATAATTAAAGTGGTCCAAATTTATAGCTGTAGAAATTCGACTTTCGATTTTTGGTGATCCATCCCCCACAATTTGTTCATTTTCCGAAAAAAGAAATTCCCTATTTTTTTAAATCGGTCGACACTAACTCGCGCATGCCCCCGGGATTTGAAATTAACATGGAATTTTAAATGGGAAAAATTCGGTTTCCGAAAAAATGAAAAAAAGAAGTACTTGTTACTAAATTTTTGTAAATGAAAGTTTAGTCACCTCTTAAGGAATGTTCAAAGGATGATTTTCACCCAGACTTTTGATTTTGACCCCCCCCCCCCTCCCGCCCAGCCTCTTGCACTGTTCCCGGAAAATGCCCTAATAAATGCAAAATATCAGTTCTATGTCAAATTGATTCTGAGCAAATCTATTCAGATTATTAAATTTTCGAAATGGGAAAAGAAATAATCCAAAAATAACACTTTTCCCAAATTGTTAATATTTAAGAACATCCTTTGTACAAAATATAAATAAAAATATATTTCTTTCGACAAATTGAGGTAAACATTGTTTGGCCTTCATTAGAAGAACTCTCAAAAATATTCATAAGCCAACCGTGCAGATTGGAAAAAATCTTGAGATTATTGTCTCTATTTCAAAATTAATTTAAGATCAAAATGAAATCTGCTTTCTTATGAATAATTTTATGCACCGAAATCATAGCATGAAACAAATTCACAAATCGAAATTAGATTTCCAAGCTACCTCCATTCCGGCTCATTAGAGACAATTACATAACAAAGGAAAAAAGCGGGAGAAAAAGGAAAGAATCAACCAATTTAGACGTCCCCATCAGGGATTATTTACAGGAAAACTACAGGTATGAGTAATAGAAACTTATGCTAATTAAAATTCACATAATACTTGCAAAAAAAAAAAAAAACCGATAGACGTTTATGCAAAAAGTTACTTGATCTAATTCTCCATTGATCGGTGAAAATTAAATGGTTAAAACAACTTTCTTCCCCCTGTTAATCGTAAACAGTTATCATTTTTCGAGATAAATGATACAATTGATGAGTGTCAAGAGTAATATTTTCTTGTTTAACTTAAAAAAATTATTCAAACAATTTTCATCTGTTTAAACAATGTTTTCCCCAGTAAATTGCTAAAAGTTGTTCTTTTCTGGAATTAATGACACAATAAACGAATAATAAGAGTAATCTTTTTTTAAAACTATATTTGAAAATTATTTAAACTATTTTTATTCGTTTGAAAAATTTTTCCACTGTACATCTTAAAAATTTACTACTTTCTGGAATTAATAACACAGTTAATGTATTCTAAGAGTGATATTTTTTGTGGAAGATAGGTTGCAATAATTATTAAAACAATTTTAATTTGTATGAGGAATGTTTTCCCTTATGATTCTTAAAAGGTTATTACTTTCTGGTATTAATGACCGGATTAATGAATGTTAAGAGTGATATTTTTTTTGGAGGCAGTTTGCAATTATTTAAAACTGTCTACTGTTGCGGGATTTTCCGTATGACTAACCCCTTTTCGAAATCGTTTAGGTCTAACGTTACGAAAAATTCTGTAATACTAGCACTAGCACTATACTTGACCGGTTAGTTTTACGGGGAATTCCGTAACACTATTCAGTACCATTATTTAAACAAAAGTTATCATTCACTTGCGCCTTTTCATAGGAAAAGTGGAGAAAATTCTAGTTTTCTCGAATCTCTTAAACTATGTCGCTTATTATTCAGTACTTTTATATCTCAGAACTTATACGCTAATTTTTCAAACTAATTTTTTCATAGTTATGTTATTGATAGTTATTTTTCAGATCGATATCGTTGAGATAAGATAATACTGATTAATAAGCGGCATAGTGTAAAAGATTATAAAAACTAAATTTTTCTCTATCTTTCCTATGAAGAGGAGCAAGTGATAATAATTGTTAAAATAATTTCAAACTGTCTTTCAGAAAAAATATCACTCTTAACATTTATTTAACTGTCAATAATTACAGAAAATGTTAACTTATCACTATTTAATGCTCTCTAAATATAAATCAGTGAAAAATCATTGATTGAAATAGTAGTTGGACAAAGCTTTGATGTTATTATTTTACTTAAGTAGCAAAAAAATTTTTTAAAAGAAATAAAGGACCCCGCACCAAATGTACAGGAAATGGGTTTTTGTGAAAAATTCTAAATCTGATTTTGTTTTGTTTTTTCGAAACTGAAAAGCAATAATCCGACAGAAAAAAGTAAGAAAAATTGGCAGTTTTTCAACAAAAAATTGTCAAAGTTTTAATTTGTACATGTATTTTAATAGAAAAATGCTTATTTTAGTAAAAAGTTTTTTTTTTCTCGTAAACTCTTTGCTAGATTTTGTTAAAAGTTTCAGATTTTGAATATCAGTCTTACCGAAACAAAAGGGAAATCATCATTTCTTAGTAACTAAAGTCACTGGAGATGTTTTATTTAAATGCTAGGGTATGAAATCACTTTCAAATAAGGAAAGGAAGCGTGCATAGCAAGGATATTATATATGTGACCGTCTGCGAAGAAAGGGACCTAATGCGGAAAAAATCTATTTTCATTTTCTTACGTCGATCGATAGCTTCTGAGTTGAGGGGCTGATAGCAAAAGCGGATTAAGAAAAGAGGCGGAGCAAAAGCGGGTTGCTTATTTCTCAGCGCAAGAACGAATTAGCCCGAGCGCTACGGGCAGAAACGAGTCAAAGATTTAACTCGTTTTTGCCCGTGGTGCGTGGACTAACCCATTTTTGCACGCACTCATATTTCGATACGGTTCAACTCCAACCGAACTCTTGATTCGTTTTTGTCAACTGCCTGGTTGAAAATTCACATTTTCGTAATGAAAATTGAACAGTTTTGTAGAAAATTCGTCTTTTCATCAGAAAAATTCCAAAATTCGCTTAAATTTTTTTTTCTGTTTTGACTAAAAAGTCTGTCTTGGTTGAATATTCATCTCTTTGGTTGACAATTTAAATACTGTGTTAAAAATTCGTCTTTTTAGCCTGAAATTTTTACAATTTGGTTGAAAATGGAAATATTCCGTTAAAATTAACTTTTTTTGTTGTTGAAAATTCAACTGCTTTGTAGAAAATTCGTCTCTTAATTGAATTAAACTGTTTGTGATATAAAATTAACATCTTTTTGGTTGAAATGTTAAAAATTACATTTTTTGTTGAGAATTCTTTGTTAAAGAATTATTTTTTTGATTGAAGATACATTATTTTAGTTGAAAATTCATCAATTTGGTTAAAAATCGATCTATTTTGTTGAAAATTTGTTTTTACTTGATATATTATAAATTTAAAGCGTTCTAATTTGAATTTAATATTAATACTTGCAATTATTTTATTTAAATCAATTGATTTATCTTTCGTATTTAGTTTCTCGATTGAATTGTTAGCGATTTTTTCTAATGCCTTGAATTTCTGTTAATTAGTCTTAAAAAATGAATCGTAAAAATTTGGAAACATCTTCCAAAAATTATTAGATCAAGTTTTTAGAGTTGTTTTTAATAGTTCTCCAGGAAAGAAATTTGAAAACCAACCTGTTTGGATTTGGGTATCTCTTCCAGAATCCTTGGGCCACCTGGTTCCAATTAAATTGAAAAATTGTACTATTTTCGAAGTATTTTACCATTATGCCAGTCTGAGATCTTTTCTAGTTTTTTTTTTCATAAAACCTGTTCAGTTTTATAGATGCTTGCAAGAAACTTCTCCATATATCGACCTTAGCTCTTGCTTGATTTTAAACCCTGGAAAAAAGTTTTGTTTCTTTGAAAAAATTTAGAACAAAAGTTAACTCTACGAAAAAAAAAATATTATTAAAAGAATTAAAGTCATGATTGAATATTTTCCAATTTTAAATCTGTAATTTTGATTATTTAAATTTGAAATTTCTTTAACTTGGAAGATTTAGAATCGAAAACTGTTGTCAAAATTTAAGAATTTTTAATTTTAATTTCAAAAATTGAATAAGTATCAATTTTAAATCTTCACAATTGAATGTTTTCCAATTTTAAATCTTCAAAATGGAACTATTCTAAAAAAGAGCATTCCGTTTTCTATTATGCAAATTAAATATTGGAGAGTCTTCAATTGCAAATATTCAAAATCGTAGAATTATGAATTGTACATTTTCTAAATTAAAAAGTGTTCCATTTTGAAAATTTAACATTAAAAATTATGCAAGTTTTAAGTTTTACAATAAAAATTCTGTAATTTTGATGATTTACATTTGAAATTTCTTCAATTGGAAAGATTTATGATAGAATTGAGAACTCTTGACAAAATTTAAGAATTTTTATTCATATTTTGAAAACTCAGTAAATATCAATTTTAGATCTTCACAATTGAATGTTTTTCAATTTTGAATCTTTGAAATGAAACTATTCCTAAAAAAATTCAAAATTGCGTACAAAATTAAATCATTTTTAAGTATAAAATTTGCGTATTAATGAATCTAATAAATGAATGAAATAATAACTTAAAATTAAAAGAATAACTATTTATAGAAAGATAAAATAGAAATAACCCTTACGCAACTCTATGATGTCATAAATAAATCGCATTTATATTTAGAGCAGCAACTAAAGAATCAATGGAACTGTACATTAATTACACATATACCTTCATCCAGAAAAAAATTGGTCTAAGATTTTGTATTCTAAAAATAGTTTTTTTTTCTTAATGTAATTGATTTAAATTAATAGTGGTAACTTATCAATTGTATCATAAATATTCTGTAAATATATTAATATTATTAGTGAGTATTAAAAAATTATTAAGTAAATATTGTAAATATATTCTGTGTTTCTATTTATATTTCATTTAAATCCTGATTTTTTAATAAGTTGACAATTAAATATATGATTAAAAGCTTTTAAATTTCAAAAGGTTAAACTTTACTTGATTGAAAATGTAACTATTTTGTATAAAATTCGTTTTTTTGTTTGTTAATAATTAATTTTTTAACTAAAAACCTAACTATTCCACTTTTGGTTGAAAATTGAAATATTTGTTAGAAAATTCAACTATTTCGTTGAAAATTCATGTCTTTTATTGATAATTCGTCTTTTTGGGTAGAAAAATCATCTTCTTGGTTAAAAATTCATCAGATTGGTTAAAAATTCACTTCTTTGGTTGAAAATTTAACTCTTGTTGAAAACCTAACTATTTTTTGGAAAAACGTTTTATTTTTGGTTGAAAATTAATTTTTTTTAATTGAACATTTAACTAATCCACTTTTGGTTGAAAAGCTACGTATTTTATTGAAAATTTGTCTTTTTGGGTAGAAAATTAATCTTCTTGGTTAAAAATTCACTTTTTTAGAGAAAAATTTATTTCTTTTGTTTGAAATTTATATTTTTTAGTTGAAAATTTAACCACTTGGTTGAAAATTTAACCACTTCGTTGAAAATTCATGTATTTTATTGACAATTCCTCTTTTTGGGTGGAGAAATCATCTTCTTGGTTAAAAATTCATCTTCTTGGTTAAAAATTCACTTCTTTGGTTGAAAATTTAACTCTTGTTGAAAACCTAACTATTTTGTGAAAAAACGTTTTATTTTTGATTGAAAATTAATTTTTTTTAATTGAAAATTTAACTGGTCCACTTTTGGTTGAAAAGCTACGTATTTTATTGAAAATTCGTCTTTTTGGTTAGAAAATTAATCTTCTTGGTTAAAAATTCATCTTTTTTGATGAAAATGCATTTCTTTGGTTGGAATTTTATATTTTTTAGTTGAAAATTTAACTATTTGGTTGAAAATTCTTATATTTTATTGAAAATTCGTCTCTTTTCGAAAAAATATAATCTGCTTGGTTAAGAATTCATCTTTTTGGTTGAAAATACATTTCTTTGGTTGAAAATTTAACTATTAAAAAATTAATTTTTTTAACTAAAAATGCAAATACATAGTGCTTGAAAACTTATTTTTTTTAGTTAAAAATTCAACTATTACTTAAAAATTCATGTATTTGATTGAACATTCGGTTTTTTGTCGTAGAATATTAATAATCTGTGTGAAAAAATCATCTTTTTGGTTGATAATTCTTTTGTTTGATTAAAAATGTAACTTTTTTGTATAAAATTAATTTTTTAAAGTGAAAATTTAACGATTCAATTTTTGGTTTAAAATTGAACTATTTGGTTGAAAATTCATGTATTTTATTGAAAATTTATATTTTTTGGTAGAAAACTAATTTTTCATCGTTATAAATTCATCTTTTTGGAGGAAAATTCATTTCTTTAGCTGGAAAATTATATTTTTTAGTTTAAAATTTAACTATTTGGCTGAAAGTTCAAATATTTTAATGAAAATTCGTCTTTTATGGTAAAAATATAATCTGATTGGTTAAGAATTCATCTTTTAGGTTGAAAATACATGTCTTGGGTTGAAAATTTATCTATAAAACAATTAAGTTTTTCAGCTAAAAATTCAACTACATATTGCCAGCTTCTCCAACGTTTTCAGGATAAAAGACGTTAGGCTGATTGGTCGCAAATATTTTGCAGCAGTGTAAACCTTCCTTCCAGGTTTGGGTATGAATGCCACTCTGCCATCTCTCCATGCCGATAGCACGTGTTTAAGCGCTATACTTGCCCTAAATAATTTCGTCAGAGGAGAGACGACTATATCCATACCTCTTTGTAAAAGCGCTGGATAAATGCTATCCGACCCTAGTGATTTTAAAGGACAGAAGGACCCTACGGCCCATTCCGCCTTGTTGTAATCAGCTACCTTAGAAGCCAAACTCCAGTTGGCCCTCCCTACCTCTTGTCTCCAGCCTTCCTCCTCTTGGTCAATTCAAATTCATTGAAAACCCAGAAAGTCAGCTTCAATCAGGTGATTCAGCGTTGCTTCTTTGTCTTTGGAACACTCACCATTATCAAGCCTTATAAGCACGACGCAAGCTTCCGGATTTTTCGCCAGAATCTTGTAGAGCCTCGCTGTTTCCGGAATGTTTTTCGACTCCTCGCAGCTGCCCCTCCAATCTTCCTGCTTATACTTTCTTATATTTTTATTGTATTAACACTAGGCTGTCTTACAGATGCCTGGCTATTCCGACATTCTGCTTCCTTTCTAGACTTGATTGGGCTTGTTGGGCAACTGTTCTTATATGGTGTAGTCAGACCTTTTTTCAGAAAATCCGCGGCGTGCTTTAACTTGTCAATGGTACCATAGCTTGTGGGAAATTACGCAAGCCTCCCTTGGAGTTGCTCTTTATATGAATTCCAAAGTCTATTCCCGGGGTTTCTCATCTTGGCAACCACCGGTTCCCTTAGGGTTTATCGAAACACGATATATTTGTGTTCCGAGAGAGACTTCCCAATAAAGACTCTCCAGCTAACTACCCTGTTCCTCATCACACCCAAGCATAGAGTCAAATTGAGAACCTCAGTCCTGTTTTTTGTCTGGAATGTGGGAGTATCACCCCAAATCAGACTCTCTAGCTCTGCGTCTGCTATATATTCAATCAAATATTTCCCTCTGTAAGTTATGTTTATGCTTTTCCACACTGTGTGGTGAGAGTTTGCATCACAGCTCAACAGCAGAGGAATATTATTCTCTTGACAGTGCCGAATTGAAGCCTTCATCTCGCTGGGAGGCGAGCGCCCCTCTGCATCGCAAGGAAAATAAGCCAAGGCAATAAGCACCTCATACCTCTCTTTGCTACTGCCCCTGAGTATCACCTCAATAACTGTGAGATTTCTGTAGCCGAGTTTAGGCACCAAGATCGCATCTATAACCTTGACGGCTATAAATGCCCTTGGCGCTTCTTCTCGTGGCCCTTATATATAGAGCGAAATCCTGGCGAGCCACTAATACCTTCCCTGCACAGCCAGGATTCTTAGATCCGAACTATACCTGCCGGCATTACTGACAAGCGCTTGTCAAGAACCGCCGAGGCGCCTTTGCTGTGGTGCAGATTATTATGTAGCATGGGGATTCCCGTTCCAGCCATCGAAAGGCTAATTTTGTGCTCCTAGATTGGGTCAGTACTCCAGAGCCACAAGGGTTCCAGACGTTCGCACCGCTCGTTGTAGACAGCCTTTAGCTACTGGCAGTGGGTTAGAAGTGGGTCCTGGAGCGGGCTCCTCATTGTTTTTGTTTTGTTTTTCGTGTTTATTCAATTGTCTCACGAGAACCTAGGGACATTATAAGCACCCTCTATAGAGCCCCGCTTGCAGGGGGCAGGTCTACATACTATGGGATTCGACTTGGTGTCCCAGAGTCCCTGTTAAGGCACCTATGTTGAGACCCGGTCTGTCCGCCTTCACTGAGGAAGCATGTCAGAATGTTAAAAGATTTGTTAACCCTGGTACCATTCAACGCTTGACGCGGCGATCACATCGTAGCTTGGGAGCATAAGAACTCGCGCCCTCGATATTCCAGGACGCTTCGCTATTACCCCCTTGGAGAATCGTTCGTTAGTTTAAGTCCCACTGACTAGAGTCCGTCAGTTTCCCAGTGTAGATACACCTCGCGATGCAGCCTCTCTGGTTCACCTATCGAGATCTATAGTCTGATGAGACCCATAGGCCCTCCCACCGACTACAAGGTCCAGCGATCCCTAGGGTTTAGCGATTTTCAATGCAGCTTTCATCCACGGCTTCTTTCCAAATTGTCGCTTAACAACGGACATCCAATAAAAATTAGCAATGCTTGCAAAAATGCCCTACCTCACCTATGCATTCGTACACGGTTTCTCTTGCCCGTCTGCATTCGATGCGTAAGTAAGCTGAGCCGCGACGTGATAATAAATAAGTTGGCTATCGGTCAGGAACGAAGCTTTCAAACTGTGAACCGACCTGACGCCTTATTTTTTATTAGATATCGATCGTCTCCTACCGTGAAGGGTGTTCTCTGGCAGTTCTCTGCGAGGTGCGACGGTCCAGGGAAAAATGTGAACCTGACAAGTTACAGCCTATGCCAGAAGCGGGAAATCTAATCCTTGCACGGTCCTCTCTTTTCTCTCGAAAATAAAGTGTGGCGGTAGCTATAAGTTAGGGTGAGTCGAATATGAAACCACAATTTTTTTCTTGATTCCTTTGTAATTCTACCATCGGTTTTCTGTTTTACTTTCCTTCAATTTGAATAAATCAAAATTAACTTAAGAAAATACTTTTCATTATTGTGGTTCAACAGTAATAGGGCAGACAGAAAAGGAAATATATTGAGTTAATAATATGTTAATCACGATCGCACAAAATTGAACAAATTAGTAAAATTAATTCAGCAGCTTAAACCTCCGGTACGCTAGCATAGTTAGAGCTGTTTCACAGGTTCTTAATAATCGAAATCATGATCTCTTACGTACAAGTTCGTTATTTGCATTGACATAAAATTGACAAATATGACAATCCAAATGAAAATTTGAAGAAAAAAATACAATGGTGTTTTAATATTTTAATGCAAATTTGATCCAGCTGCAGGCTTCAAGAATTATTATGTTTCACTTCACAATTTTTTCATTGAATTAATTATACCCAGTCTGCAGTGAAACGTGATTTGCAACAAACTTCATAAATAGGTGCGGAAAGATTGGGTGATATCTGCCTACTTGAAATTCCTTCATTTCATCTATCTATCTTCCTTATTTATTTCACGAAGAATCCCAGTATATTTCAGTATTGCAAAAACGTCACCATTAGATGCTAATAACATAGTATGTGACCGTCCGCGAAGAGAGGGACCTAATGCGGAAAAAATCGATTTTCATTTCCTCACGCCAACCGATAGTTTCTGAGTTACTCTTTCATTTTCAATAATCAGAATTTTTTTAAGTCAATTACTATTGTTGTTATTAAGCTACAAACAATAGGCATGATAAGCGTACACGGAGACCGAATGAGAGGCCTTCGAAAGCCAGCCCCAAGACTCACCACACAACTGTACGCGACGTGTCCGTGAGCTCCACTGGCTCGTAGCTAAAAGTGTAGTGGCAAGTGAAGGAAGTGCTTTTCATAGACGCATCCCCACTGCTCAAATGCTGGTTTGCGGGCTCTGCTACGATTCTGCATCACCCGTCCTGTAAAATGCAGCTTTGACGCATTAGGTCCCTTTCTTCGCGGACGGTCACATATATTCTTGGGGAGTGACAGGAGAAGATCTTTTTTCTGAATAAAATTTAATTAAAAATGTTTATTCTCCATCTTGTCTGAAATGACGATAAAATAGTTTCTGCATAGGAGAATATAACTTTGGTCAATATTGTAGATTTCCATTTTATGTGTGGATTCCTTTTCTCGATTTGTTACCTTCTCCCATGATAATACAGATTTCTATTAAAAATTGGTTGTAACATCTTGCTAAATAAAGCGTATTTCAGAAAAAAGAATTCTTCCTCTGATCTCTCTGTAGCTCAGAGGTAAGAGTGCCTGACCGGAAATCAGGTGACCTGGTGGTCGAATCCCAGCGGAGAAAAAGGAGAAGATACTTTTTCTGAATAAAATTTAATTAAAAAATGTTCATTCTCCATCTTGTCTGAAATGACTTTCAAATATTTTCCGTATAAGATAATACAACTGGTCGATATTGTAGATTTCCATTTTATGTGGGGATTTCTCTTCTCGATACGTTACCTTCTCTGAATATAATACAGATTTCTATTAAAAATTGATTGCAACATCTTGCTAAATAAAGCGTATTTCAGGAAAAAGAATGCTTCCTCTGATCGCTCTGTAGCTTAGTAGTTAGAGCACCTCACCGGAAACCAGTTGACCTGGCTTTCGAATCCCAGCGAAGTGAAAGGAAAAGATCTTTTTTCTGAATAAAATTTAATAAAAAATTTTTACTCTCGATATTGTCTGAATGACGTCAAAATATTTTCTGTATAGGAGAATATAACTTTGGTCGATATTGTAGATTTTCATTTCATGTGTGGATTTCTTTCCTCGATTCCTTACCTTCTCTGAAGATAATACAGATTTCTATTGAAAATTTATTGCAACATCTTGCTAAATAAAGCATATTTCTGAAAAAAGAATTCTTTCTCTAATCTCTCTGTGGCTCAGTGGTTAGAGCACTTCAGCGAAAACCAGTTGACCTGGTGTTCGAATCTCAGCCGAGTGAAAGGAGAAGATATTTTTTCTGAATAAAATTTATTTAAAAAATGTTCATTCTCCATCTTTTCTGAAATGACTTTCAAATATTTTCCGTATAAGAGAATATAACTGGTCAATAACGTAGATTTCCATTTCACGTGTGAATTTCTCTCCTCGATTCGTTACCTTCTCCGACGATAATACAGATTTCTATTAGAAATTGATTGTAACATCTTGCTAAACAAAGCCTGTTTCACAAAAAAGAAGTCTTCCTCTGATCTCTCTGTAGCTCAGTGGTTAGAGCACCTGAGCGGAAATCAGTTGACCTGTTGTTCGAATCCCAGCGGAGTGAAAGGAGAAGATCTTTTTTTTGAATGAAATTTAATTAAAAATGTTTATTCTCCATCTAGTCTGGAATGACGTTAAAGGTTTTTTGTATAGAAGAATATAACTTTGGTCGATATTGTATTTTTCCATTTTATGTGTGGATTTCTCTTCTCTATTCGTTACATTCTCCGATGATAATACAGATTTCTTTTAAAAATTGATTGTAGCATCTTGCTAAATAAAGCGTATTTCAGAAACAAGAGCTCTTCCTCTGATCTCTCTGTAGCTCAGTGGTTAGAGTACCTGACTGAAAACCAGTTGACCTGGATTTCGAATCCTAGCAAAGAGAGAGGAGAAGATCTTTTCTCTGAATGAGATTTAATAAAAAACGTTTATTTTCCATCTTTTCTGAAGTGACGTTAAAATATTTTGTGTATAGGAAAATATAACTTTGGGCGATATTGTAGATTTCCATTGTATGCGTGGATTTCTCTTATCGATTCGTTACCTTCTCCGATGATAATACACATTTCTATAAAAAATTAATATTAACATCTTGCTAAATAAAGCGTATTTCAGAAAAAAGAATTCTTCCTCTGATCCCTCTGTATCTCAGTGGTTAGTGCACCTGACCGGAAAAAAGTTGACCTTGGATTCAATCCCAGTGGAGTGCAAGGAGAAGATCTTTTTTCCTAATATAATTTAATTAAAAATGTTTAATCTCCATCTTGTCTGAAATGACGTTAAAATATTTTCTGTATAAAAGAATATAACTTTGGCTGATATCATAGATTTCCATTTCATGTGATGATTTCTCTTCTCGATTCGTTACCTCCTCCGATAATATTACAGATTTCTATCACTAATTGATTGTAACATCTTGCTAAATAAAGCGTATTTCAGAAAAAAAATTCCTCTTCTGATTTCTCTGTAGCTCAGTCCTTAGAGTACCTGACCGGAAATCAGTTGACCTGGTGTTCGAATCCCACGGAAGTGAAAGGAGAAGATCTTTTTCCTGAATACAATTTAATTAAAAATGTTTATACTCCATCTTGTCTAAATTGACGTTAAAATAATTTTTGTATAAGAGAATGTAACTTTGGTTGACATTGTGGATTTCCATTTTATGTGTGGATTTGTCTTCTATATTTGTTACGTCCTCCGATAATGATACAGATTTCTATCTTAAATTGATTGTAACATCTTGCCAAATGAAGCATATTTCAGAAAAAAGCGTTCTTCCTCTGATCTCTCTGTAGCTCAGTGGTTAGAGCACCTGACTGCAAGTCAGTTGACCTGGATATCGAATCCCAGCAAAAAGAGAGGAGAAGATCTTTTTTCTGAATAAGTTTAATTAAGAATGTTTATTCTCCATCTTGTCTGAAATGGCGTTGAAAGATTTTCTGTATATGAGAATATAACTTTGGTCGATATTGTAGATTTCCATTTTATGTTTGGATCTCTCTTCTTGATTCGTTACCTTCTCTGACAATAATACAGATTTCTATTGAAAATTGATTGTAATATCTTGCTAAATAAAGCGTGTTTCAGAAAGAAATTCTTCCTCTGATCTCTCTGTAGCTCATTGGTCAGAATACCCGACCGAAAATCGGTCGACCTGGTGTTCGAATGCCAGCGGAGTGAAAGGAGGAGATCTTCTTTCTGAATAAAATTTAATTAAAAATGTTTATTCTCCATCTTGTCTGAAATGGCGTTAAAATATTCTCTCTATATGAGAATCTAACTTTGGACGATATTGTAGATTTCCATTTTATGTTTGGATTTCTCTTCTTGATTCGTTACCTTCTCCGACGATAATACAGATTTATATTACAAATTGATTGTAACATCTTGCTACATATAGCGCATTTCAGAAAAAATAATTCTTCCTCTGATCTCTCTGTAGCTCAGTGGTTAGAGCACATGACCGGAAATCAGTTAACCTTGTGTTCGAATCCCAGCAGAGTGTAAGGAGAAGATGTTTTTTCTGAATAAAATTCAATTAAAAAATTTTATTCTTCATCTTGTCTGAAATGAAGGTAAAATGTTTTCTGTATAGGAGAATATGACTTTGGTCGATATTGTAGATTTCAATTTTATGTGTGGATTTCTCTTCTCGATTTGTTACCTTCTCTGATGATAATACAGATTTCTACTAAAAATTAATTGTAACATCTTGCTAAATAGAGCGCATTTCAGAAAAAAGAATTCTTCCTCTGATCTCTCTGTAGGTCCGTAGTCAGAGCACTTGACCGGAAATCAGTCAATCTGGTGTTTGAATCCCAGAGGAGTGACAGGAGAAGATCTTTTTTCTGAATAAAATTTAATTAAAAATGTTTATTCTCCATCTTGTCTGAAATGACGTAATTCTGGAAAAGGGGACTAGCATCATAGGACACATTTCTGTAACCAGTCATTATATGCGTAGCCCCCCCCCCACCATCACCTGTAAAAGAAGGCGAGCTTAACTGAGCGCATTTGCGTAACGAGCCAGAAAGAGCGTAGCCCCCCCCCCCTATCTTAAATCTGAAAAAGGGGACGAGCGTGAATGAACGCACTTTCTTTATCAGTTTGTAAATGGATAGCCCCTCTTCAATTAAATATGGACGAAGGGACGAGAATAACGGAACACATTTGCGTATCCAGTCAGTAAAAGCATAGCCCCCCTCCAACTCAAATCTCGGTAAGGGGACAAGCGTAACTGAACGCATTTCCGTAACCAGTCAGTAAATACGCAGCCCCTCCCCCACTTACCTGGTCAAGGGGACAAGCGTGACTGAACGCATTTTCGTTACCAGTCTGTAAATGCGTAGCCCCTCCCAAATTGAAGATGGACGAAGGGACGAGAATAACGGAACACATTTGCGTCATCTGTCAGTAAAAGCGTAGCCCCTCTCCAACTCAAATCTGGGGAAGCGGACGAGCGTAACTTAAGGCATTTCCGCAATAAGTCAGTAAATACGTAGCCCCTCACTTACCTGGAAAAGGGGACGAGAGTTACTGAACATGTTTCCGTAAACAATCAGTGAATGCATAGGCCCCCCTCCACTGAAACCTGGAAAAGGAGGCGAGCGTGACTGAAAACATTTTCGTAACCAATCAGTGAATGCCTAACCCCACCACCACCTAAAGCTAGAAAAGGAGACGAGCCTGACTAAACACATTTACGTAACCAGTCAGTAAATGCGTAGCTCCCCTCCTACTTGAACCTGGGAAAGGGGACGAGAGCAACTGAACGCATTTCCGTAACAAGTCTGTAAATGCGTAGTCCCCCCTCCACTTGAGCCTGAAAAAGGATAAGAGCGAAACTGAACACATTTTCCTGATCAATCAGTAAATGCCTAGCCTCCCCCACTGAAATCTGGAAAGGGCGGCGAGCTTGACTCAATAAATTTCCGTAACCAGATAGTGAATGCGTAGCCCCTCTCCCCACTTTTACCTAGAAAAGAAAGGGAGCGTAACTGAACGCATATTCATAACCAGTTAGTACACGCGTAGCCTCCCCCCTTAACTTAGACCTGGAAAAGGGGATAACTGTAACTGAAAACATTTCCGTAACAATTCAGTAAATAAGCAGCCCCCCCCCCACTTACCTGGCAAAGAAGACGAGCGTGACTGACAACCTTTTCGTAGCCAATCCCTGAATGCTTAACCCCACCACCACCTAAACCCTGTACAGGAGACGAGCGTGACCGAACACATTTACGTTACCAGTCAGTAAATGCGTACCCCCCCCCCTCCTCTATCTAAACCAGGAAAAGGGGACGAGAGTAAATGAACGAGTTTCACTAACGATTCAGCAAATGCGTAGCCCACACTCACACAAACCTTGAAAAGGGTACGAGCGTGACAGCAAACATTTCCGTAACCAATCAGTAAATGCATAGGCCCCCCTCCACTGAAACCTGAAAAAGGAGGCGAGCGTAACTGAATGCATTTTCGTAACCAATCGATATATGCGTAGCCCCCCCCCCACCCCTACTGAGACCTGAAAAAGGGGACGAGCATGACTGAACACATTTTCTTAACAAGTCAGTAAACACGTAGCCCCCCCATCAACTTAAATCTAGGAAAAGGGGACGAGCGTCACGGAACGCATTTCCGTAATGAGTCGGTAAATACGCAGCCCCCCCCCCCACATACCTGAAGAAGGGGACGAGCGTGACTGAAAACATTTTCATAACCAATCAGTGAATGCTTAACCCCACCACCATCTAAACCTGAACTTACCTGGATAAAGGGACGAGCGTGATTGGACACATTTCTGTAACCAGTCATTAAATGCGTAGCCCCCCCCCACCATCACCTGTAAAAGAATGTGAGCTCAACTGAGCGCATTGGCGTCACCATTCAGTAAATGCGTAGCCCCCCTTCCCCCTACCTAAACCCGGAAAAGGGGACAATAGTAACTGAATTTATTTCCGTAACTAGTCTGTAAATGCGTAGCCCCCACCCAACTCAATTCTGGAAAAGGGGACGAGCGTGACTGAACGCATTTTCGTTACCAGTCTGTAAACGCGTAGCCCCCCCTTCTTGAAGAGAGACAAAGGGACGAGAATAACGAAACACAATCCCGTAACCAGTCAGTAAAAGCGTAGCACCCCTCCAACTCAAATCTGGGGAAGGGGACGAGCGTAACTGAACGCATTTCCGTAACCAGACAGTAAATGCGCCCCCCCCCCCACTTAAGTCTGGAAAAGAGGACGAGCGTGACTGAAAAAATTTTCGTAACCAACCAGTAAATGCCTAACCCCACCATCACTTTAACCTGGAATAGGAGACGAGCGTGAATGAACACATTTCTGTAACCGGGCAGTAAAAGCGTACCCCACCTAACTTAAATCTGGGGAAAGGGACGAGCATAACTGAAAGCATTTTCTCAACCAGTCAGTAAATGCGCGCCCCACCCCCCATCAACTTTACCTAGTAAAGAAGGCGAGCGTAACTGAGCGCATTTCCGTAACCAGCCAGTAAAATCGTAGCCCCTCATCTCAAATCTGGGGAAGATGACGAGCGTGACTGTATACATTTCCGTAACCAGTCATTAAATGCGTAGCCCCCCACCTTCACCTGGAAAAGAAGGCGAGCGTAACTAAGCGCATTTCAGTAACCAGTCAGTATATTCGTACCACCCGCCCCCCACTCGCTTAAACCTGGAAAAGGGGACGAGCGTGACTGAAAAAATTTTCATAACCAACCAGTAAATGCCTAACCCCACCACCACTCTAACCTGGAATAGGAGACGAGCGTGAATGAACACATTTCTGTAACCGGGCAGTAAAAGCGTAGCCCACCTAACTTAAATCTGGGGAAAGGGACGAGCATAACTGAAAGCATTTTCTCAACCAGTCAGTAAATGCGTGCCCCCCCCCACCTTTACCTGGTAAAGAAGGCGAGCGTAACTGAGCGCATTTCCGTAACCAGCCAGTAAAAGCGTAGCCCCCCATCTCAAATCTGGGGAAGATGACGAGCGTAACTGAACGCATTTCCGTAACCAGACAGTAAATACGCAGCCCCCCCCTTACTTGGCAAAGGGGACGAGCGTGACTGAAAACATTTGCGTAACCAATCAGTGAATGCTTAACCCGACCACTACCTAAACCTGAAAAAGGAGACGAGCACTAAACAAATTTACGTAACCAGTGAGTAAATGCGTACCCCCCGCCCCTACTTAAACCTGGAAAAGAGGACGAGAGAAACTAAACGCATTTCAGTAACCAGACAGTAAATGCGTCCCCTCCCACTTAAGTCAGGAAAAGAGGACAAGCGTGACTGAAAAAATTTTCGTAACCAACCAGTAAATGCCTAACCCCTCCACCACTTGAACCTGGAATAAGAGACGAGCGTGAATGAACACATTTCTGTAACCGGGCAGTAAAAGCGTAGGCCCCTCTCTCAAATCTGGGGAAGATGACGAGCGTGACTGTATACATTTCCGTAACAAGTCTGTAAATGCGTAGTCCCCCCTCCACTTGAGCCTGAAAAAGGATAAGAGCGAAACTGAACAGCAAAGTACGATATTTCTTGCTTTCACCTATAATCTAAAATTGTCAAGTTCACCAAATATCCTCTATCTGCTTCACACGCTTGTTTTCAAGGAGGGGGACAAAAAGTATATTGTGTATCAAGGGCGTCAAAATAGCCTTCTTTACGCCCTTGATACACAATATACTATTTTACACCTCCTGTTGGTTGGTCAGTCAACAGCCAGCAGAGTAGAAATTCGTTCACACCTCGCTTTTCCGAAGTCGGAAAATATTCCTAATGGCGAGAAGTTTTAAATGTAAAATTTATTTGAAAAAGATTAGATCATTATTTGTAATGATAAAACAAAAGTATTTGGAATCAATTTGAATTGATTATTTACAAAATAATTAAGAACTGGCATTGCTGTATATTATATATAGCAGACGTAATCGCCAATTCGGTTTGAGAGGTTCTAGTTGTTCGAATAGAAAGATTTTATTTAATTATTTATTGTAATTGAAAAGTCTGCAAGTTAAATAATATTAACATTCATTAATGCCGTATTGTACGTTGTTATGTATGAATAATCGTATACAAATTTCGGAGGAAACATTGGTCACACTGTTCTGTAACGCAGTTACTGTAAGGATACGTAACAGTTCTGGAATTATGTAATTTGACTGATATAGGACAGAGTGATAGATCTGTTATGTCTGTCGAATGTCACACATGTTCCAAGAACGGAACATAAAGGCCACACTGTTCTGTAACGCTGTTACTGTAAGGATATGTAACAGTTCTAGAATTCTGTGATGTAACTAATATAAAACGAAGTGATAGAACTGTTGTGTGACTAGAATGTCAT
This sequence comes from Andricus grossulariae, assembly GCA_011634705.1. NCBI lineage: Eukaryota > Metazoa > Arthropoda > Insecta > Hymenoptera > Cynipidae > Andricus > Andricus grossulariae. The sequence continues at coordinate 6,357,621 of JAABKJ010075445.1, forward strand.
ACGTATTCCAGGAAGGGAACATAAAGGTCACACTATTCTGTAACGATCTTATACCAGAGTTGTGCCGACGGTCGGGCCAAATGAGAAGAAAATATTTCATTTTATAACTTTTTTTGTTAAGGCTATAGCCGGGTAAGCATGCAAAAAATTCCCCTAAAGGGAATCAAATGTTGAGTCAGGCATTTGAAAGCATACAATAAAAACAAATTTTTACCTCAATTTGAAACCATTAGCCGCCATATTGGATGAGATAGGCGGGGTAACGTCCATTTTATTTTTTTTCTCTGTTTCTATCGTTCGAAACAATCTGAACAAATTCACAGGACTTCTTTCAATTATTCTCAACGACCATGATTATCCAACAATATTTTGGCGGGAAATTCAAACTCGAACAAATTTTACAAATTTTTTATAAATTTGTTTGTGTGATAAAACTCAAGTACTATCAGTTTTTTACCACAGAATTGTAATCTACAATAGTAACCCACAGATTACGTCCTGTCAGTTTCAGTTTTTTCCATCAGTGTAGTAAGTCACAACATGGATTAAAGTTAAGAAACAAAATCTGAAAAATTCTCGGTGATCACCGCTTTCGCGGCCGAGAACAGTAATCGTCGACTGAAAATTGATGTTTGACCTTAAGACCTAGATCGTGTCACAAGTTGAATTAAAGGTATAAAATGCGAGAAATTCTTGCATTTTTCAATTCTTTGCATAAATTCTCAAGTGGTATATTCTCTTCAAAATGTCAAAACTATCTTTATTAGGGCTTATTCGGTGCGTAATTTAATAAGCTTTTTAACAGGTTTAAAAAAATTTTCTCTCCCATTTTGGGAACGAATAATCACGTTTCAAAGTCAGCAGTGATTTTTAATAGTACTTTCGCTGATCGTACTGACAATTTCCGACGGTAATGTACTATTTAGCTTATGGTCGATATTTGTCCAGAATCCTCAGACTGGCAGAAATTTTGAGGAGTTTAATCTCAAAACCAAAATGTGTGACTGTGATAAATGAGGACAGTGACGAGGATTAAGTTTTCAATCAATATATAATGTATCTAATAATGTATAAATACACTTATATAACTGTATTATATGAATATATTCAGGTATCAATGAGCCTCAGGAGTTGAAATATGTGAAAATTACAGTTTTTAATTTTTTACACTAAGCTCCCCTAAATTTAAAAATCTGAAAAAATTTACAATAATAACTCTTTGGGTGACTATTCTATGGTAAAAAACTGAGATCTTACTTGAGTTTCATCACACAAGCAGATACAAAAAAAAAATTGGAAATTTTTTTTGAGTTTGAATTTTCCGCCAACATTTTTTCGAAACAATCATGTACGTTGAGAATGACCGACAGAAGTACCGTGAATATTTTCAGATTTTTTTAAACGATAGAAGCAGAGAAAAAAACTAAAAACTAAGATGTACGTTACCCCCTCTAACTCATCTAATATGGCGGCTGACGGTTTGAAATTTTGAAGCAAATTTTTGTTGATTGTATGCTTTCAAATGGCTGACTCAACATTGGATTCCCTTTGGGGGCATTTTTTGCGTGCTTATCGGTTATACCCTTTTTTGCACCTTACAATTTTTTAAACCCATCTTCCCACAATATGCCTTTACTAAAAAAATAATAAATATATTTCTGAGATAACCGTAGCTTTTTCAGCAAATAGCATAGCCGAGATTTTGTCACGAACGTTCAAGCGGTTCGATAGCGCAATTAGCTAAGGCATCGGCTAGGTACATACGGGTTAAGTAGTTTAGGTAGGTTCGAATCCCCAGCGAGTGCGATTTTTCAACGGTTTTAAGCGTGCGATTATATGTGTAGGGGACCGTGCGTGAAATTGGATTATTTAAAATATAAACTAAGTGCAACAATAATACAAAAACATTTTTTTGTCACATATCGTTGTAACACTGCTACGGAATTGTTATAATAAATGCAAAAACGTTGTAACACTGTCATGGAAATGTTACGGATCGATTACAGAACAAATTTACATCATAACACTGTAACATATGTGTTACGGCACTATTACGGAACAATGTTACTCTGTAAACCTCTTCCTAAATTGTTCTAAAAATATTTGTTGCTATATAACGCTGTTCCAGAATTGTTGCATAACAATCACAGAACAAATTTACGTCGTAACACTGTTACATATGTGTCACGGCACTATGATAGAACATGGTTACTCTGTAAACCTGTTCCTAAATTGTTCTAAAAATATTTTTGTTACATATAAGACTGTTCCAGAATTTTTATAGATCTCTGACAGAACATGGTTCTGTAACAGCGTTACAGAACTGCTACGTCCATTTGGGGACGACATTATTAAGACCATGGTCTAAGTATGTTCTAATCCTGTTACAAAACATGTTCTTTTGTGTTCTAGAACTGTTACATCACAGTTATATAACAGTGTCCGCTGGGTTATCTCAAGAAAAAATACAGAAAGAAACTCACTATCAGCCTAAATTATTGAATCTGCACTTAGAGAACAGAAGTAATTCTAATAATATTTAACTTATAATCATCATAAACAATTTGTATAAACAAATTCTTACCAGTGTTTTTTTCTCATAGAAAAAATTCTTTTTTGTTCACCCTAATTGATAAGATTTTTCATAACACTAATAGCACGGAACGTTCCTGGAACGTTCCGCGGGCAGCTTCGGGACGTTCCAGGAACGTTCTCGGGAGGTGTAAAATGTCCGCCGATTGGGAACGTTCCAAACAAAAATTACCGTTATTGTTATCATTATCAATAAATATCGCGTAAACCGTAAGTGATAGGTCAAATAACTTGTTTGAACACACTGTATAAGATATTTACAGCTGTCCTAAACAACAGGATTGTTCGGCGAATTGAGCCTGTGTGGCGTGAGATGTACGAAAAACGTGGCTCGAAAAAAGGTGTAATAGGCTGTCGAGAGAACCTGCTAATTTACAGGTGGTTCTGTGAAGACGCTGCAGCCCATCAGCGCGTCCTGTCAATGGCCTGGATTGACTACCGGCAAGCTTCCGATTCAAACTCTCATAGACGTATCATGTGTCTGTTGGAAACCTTGAAGGTGCATCTACACATAGTGAGATGCATACAGAGATTGATGCCTCTTTGGAAAACTAGATTTACCATTTCATCTGGAATATATCATGTGACACCTAACAACGTCACCTTTCAGAGGGGCGTTTTTCAGGGGGATACCATGAGCCCTTTGCTTTTTTGCATTACACTTCTGCCTCTATCTCTCGCACTACGAAATTCTTCTAGATACCTCTGTGGTGACACTAACCAGCGTGAGCATAGTGCCACTTATGTATTTTATATGGGTGACCTGTAGATCTATGCCTCTGGTAAAAGCAAAGTTCAAACTGCCATAATTATCGTCAAGATGTACACAGGAGGGATTGGGATGGACTTTGGATGCTTGCCGTCCCAGTTCTACTCTACTTGTTTGAGTAGTTCAATGGACGAAGTACGAACTTAAGGCCCTTGATGTCACCATACGTAAGATCATGCACTTGCACAAAAGCTTGCATATCAATTCTATAGTTCCGCGATTATACATTTCGCGCCGTCAAGGCGGACGCTGACTTCTGAATATCCAGTGTCTTCATAACCGAATTGTTCTAAGTACAGCTTATATCGTTGGCAATGGCAGAAATCCTCTTCTAAAAATGGTCAGGAACCACGAGATGATTGTTGAAGGAGCGTTCGTTTGGAAAGCCGCAGAGCAAGCGGCCGAGACCCTTGGCCTGAATTTTAACATCAGAAGTGAGGAAAGTGCATTATTCCATCTAGGTGTTTCACTTCTGAAAGCCGAAGTGAAGAAAGCAGAACTTGAAAAATTCCATAAGAGTTATTTGACAAAAAAATGCACGGAAATTTTCACAGGAATGTAGAAAAACAGTCCTTGTCGAAGGAGCAAACTTTTGCTTTTCTCAGATAATCAGGGCTAAACTCAGGTACAAAAGGTTTCATTTTCGCATGCCAGGACGGTGGCATTTCCACCTTAGTATACCGTCACCGCATTTTATGTCAAGGAGTTCCCAGCGATAGGTGCAGAGCGTTTTATGTACACGCCGAGTATCTAGAACACATACTGTCTGGGTGTCCCATTCATGCGGGAACAACGTATGTCTACAGACATAATGCGGCCGGCCCTAAGAGTGTCATAATACCATCTTTGTCGCTCTAACGATTTTGGCCTCGAATCTGCCCTGCCGAAGTCTTCAAGGGAGATAGACTCAATTGTCCAAAACGAGAAGTGCCAAATTTTCAAGAAATTCGATTTTCGGACAGCAGTCTCCGTTGCTCACTCAAAGTCTGACATTCTTCTCCGAGACTTCGAGAAACGAACCATATTCGTAATCGGATTCTCAGCTCCGGCCGACTACAACATCACTGCCAAGGAGAAAGAAAAGGAGGAGTGGTATCAAGACCTTAAAAGGGAGTTGCAACGACTGTACCCAAAATTTCTCCTCCTGTGTTTTTTTAATCCGTGCCTTGAGGAGTGAGTACTCGAGATGGATAAGATTTTATGCATCTTGCTCACCCCTGATATTGAAGTCAAGGCCGAGTGTTTCTGCAGCCTCCTCCGCTGCTTTGTACAGAAATGCCCCTTTGCCCACTTCTTTGTGTTTCCTGACTATTTTAAGAAGAGTGTCTTGTCCATTTGCGACAATATGTGCTGTACCGAGAATAATCCTGTTGTGAAGACATTCAAGATTCAGTATTCCGCGACCACCTTGACGGCGTGAGATATAAATTCGCGGAACAGAAGACTTAAGATGCATGCTTTTGTTCATGTGCATAACCTTTCGGGATTCGATATCGAGGGACCTGTCCGACGAGCTCAGGGTCTTCCGGGATGTCATTAAGTTTTTCTTTCCTCAAATAAACCTTGTCACCTTCGTGCGATTTACCGCGGTTCTACTGGGACCTGGTGGACAATTATACATAATTATGAACTTATAGTGCAGTTGCATTTAGTACACTCAGAACACTTCGCTCATTCATTCGTTTATCCAGAATTAACGCAATTTACAACAATTGGCACTATACAAGAAAACCTTTCCCATCATGGATTCATCTGGATCCACATGCAACGTTTCCGCATTAGTGAATTGATTAAGATAGTGGGCTCGTAAAGAGTTGTATATAGGACATGAGAATAAAATGTGTTCTATAGTATCTAGTTCTTGTTTGTTGCAAACTGTATATAGCATGTTTGGAGCAAACTTACGAACATTTCTATTACATGATAAAGTGTAGCAACGATTCGTTGACAGATGTGATTGTGTAATTGCTCTCAATACTTGAAATTGACAAGGGATGAGAGATAACTCGCTCTTACATCCACTAAGGATCTAGGAATCTGAATTTGAATCGATTGTGTTAGCTGATATTTCATAATATCCTTATTTTTTAAATAATCGAAATATGTTTGAAGAATGTCATCTTTACATCTTATACACTCTTCCGGATCTAGGTTGTTCATAATGCTGTATTTACCTATAGTTTTTAATACATTCGCAATCTGAGTGGCCCAGTTATATTTATATTGAGTTGTTTGACAATTTATCAGTTCGATTTGTTTTAAATAATATATTTTTGAAAGACAATCGCTTTCCATCTGGAGCATTTTTATAATCAAGTTCAAGGTCAAAGATAGCACTCTATAGCTTCATTTCACTCTACTAATCTCGAGCTTGAGTGCTGCACCTTGAAAGTTTCATGGTAGGTGAAGAAGTTTTTTTAAAAAGCCTAATTGAACGACTTCAATATTTTTAAGATACCTTAAACCCCAAATTTGAATCGAATAAAATAAGGTTGATTCAAACATACTACACAAAAGTTTACTCCTGGTCAGGTATATTTTTGAATAAGCAAATATTACTAGATCATCCGCATACAAAAGTAACAGTAGATCAACATAACCAGTAATATCTATGCCTCGCAGTCCAAATTAAATAATTTGTTCCAAACTTTTGTCTGATGTACCGAATCAAATGCTTTCTGTAAATCTACGAAGATTCCAAAGACTTTTATTTTATGTTAATTGCAGGTGGACAGCCGAAAACAAAGTAAATATATGGTCTATACAACCTCTTTTATAATAGTTTTGTAATTGTATTTATAAGAACAATCGGACGATAGTTCTGTGGATCGAGCTTATCGCCCTTCTTATGCAACATAGTTACAAGCACTCTAGACCATGCTACTGGAGTTGTCTCATCAACCATAATCTTATTAAACAATTTTTTGATATAAAGAATTTAGTTCGGCGGCAAAGATTTAATAAATTCGTTCGTGATTTAGTTTTCTCCAGCCTACAGGTCATACATATAAAATACATGAGTCACCTTATGCTCGCGCTGGTTAGTGTCGCCACAGAGGTATCCAGAGGAATTTCTTAGTGCGAGAGATAGAGGCAGAAGTGCAAGAAATTATAACAGAAATACATAGCAAAGTGGGAGAATACGATCTCCCGTTGCCCAGCACATATATCAAAGCCAAAGATTTACACCTCATTGGAAAAGCTGACATTGGCTATCACTCGAAAAAACTAATAGTTTCTGTCGACATTCCTCTACTAGAAAGAGTCGTGCATCAACTATACAAAATGCATCCATACCCAGTGTACCAAAATTTAATAGGACATGTAACAGCAGCCGCATACATACTACCCAAAGAGCCGTCCATCGCTCTATCAACCGATGATCAAAGATTCTTCTTATCAAATCAAGAATATCACAACACCTGTATAAAAATGAAATACATCACCATCTATGAGGCAAATCAACCCATATATTTAACATCAACCAGCTCTGTCTGCGAACTCATAATGTTGTCCATAAAGTCCATAGCAGCAGAAGACCACGAACTACAAATACAAACAATCAGAAACTGGAAGGATTTTCAAAATGGAAAATCACTGGAAGAAATCGAGAATCAACTTTCAGACTTAGAAACTCAACAGCGATACCACAAAACAAAAAGACATACCATAATTGGAACAGCATCGGGTTTCACAATAACAATATTATTGATAATAACATATTGTGGAAGAACAATATGCCGAAGGTACTCAGTTACTCAAAGAAAACAACCAAACAACGCCAACACTGAAATGGAAATTAATGCCTGCACGTACCAACGAAACAACATGCAGCAGCTCAAAGGCAGAATCAACACCACAGGTGTACGCAACAGTAACCAGCGTCCGAGTAGCCTAAAGAAAACAACCTAGTCCAATCTTTCATCGAGCACGATGAAAAAATTTAAGGAGGGAAGACAGGGAAAGCAATTGCATTTTTACCAAATCCTAAAAAAAATTTGGAATTAAAATTAAAGTATGTCCGACAACATACACCTATTCATCACGAAAAGATTCACAGACGTACAGTAGAATAAGCAGTGAGTGTCAGGCTACGACTACACTTCATGAAGTCATCATCCCATTCTGGTCGACTCACGTACGGAATACAATCCGACCACGATAAGCCGCAGTGGACTGTCGCCGAGAAAAACAAAACAGAAAAGAAACGTGCCACCTTAGAGTATGTAAGCATAACATAACAAAACAACGAAATAAAATTCAGCTTGAAAGAAAAATAGTTGTAAAACATAGACAATAGTTATTTGACTATGTCACACATTCAAGACTTGTCTATGTTTTGGAATTATCATAAGTAGATAACATTAATATTAAGTAAATATTCTGAATTGTTTTGTAAGACAAGGAAAATCTGTCTTTAACTAGGATAATCCAGAATATGCATTGATTCAAACCGAAATCTAATACGCATTCGAATAAAATCACGTAAGAAAAATCACTGTAGTTGAAAATGCCTCCATAGGATGAAAACTAGAATAAATGCATATTGGAAGTCGGTAAAGCAGAAATGATGAAAAGCTCATGGTGTTGCCAGTTTACAAAAAAAAATTAAATACAGGCACCAGGTCCTGAACCCGCGATCTCAGCCACGCGATCACAGCACGTAACCAATGAGCTACGACTTCTGTTATGGACTTGGCGCAATAGATCCGACGCATCCAACCCATGCAAAACACATTACAAAATCAAGCTCTATCGACACAAAATAAGAATAATAAGAATATAACAATACGTTAATATGTAAATATAATAACAACATTACAAACGAAGATATTAAAATAACGGAACCGCTTAAAAAACGTAAATTTTCGAAAGAGGAAATTAATTAATAGTTTCTTGAATAAGAAAAATAAATAAAACCAATAAATAAATTAGGCAAAAGTGATAACACACAACAAAAATATTTGAAAAAATAAATTGAAAACAATTGTACTCTTCGAGACGCGAAGCCGTGATATTGAGTGCACAAGCCCAGCGGTTAGCCACTGAGCCATGAGACTACATGACCACTATGACGAAATGGACCTACATGGCGAGCAAGATGAAATCACGCGAATAAAATAAGTAAACAAATGGTATGAATGGATCATTAAATTATTATACTTATGCTAATTGATTGCTTTCCAATAATTAATTAATTTCATTAATAATTTAATGTCTTTAAATTAAAACAATAAAATTTTCTTTTGTTGTTTTAAAGTCTGCAAGCGCTAAATTATATAAAAAAAACTTCAGAGAACGACAATGAAACTCTTATTCTAAAAATAAATAAAAGACAAAATATATAAGATTAGGACACAAAAAATTATTCAAAAATTGTGAAAATTTAATAAGCAAAATTTGGTGTTCTAACCTCAAGGCATGGGAATTGATTCAAAAGGAAAGGAAAATACAATAAAAAAAACATGCACAATCAAAATAAAACATAAAGCAAGAAGTCAGGAATAGTAAAACACAATACACGCACGCACACAATATACCGGAATTAAACACAAAACGAATAAAAGATGGAATTACGAGAGCAAGATGTCTAGGAGATCGTCGGCGTTCCTCTCTGCCCACACCCGTCTCCGAGCTGAAATCAAAAGAAAGAAACAAATAAGAAAAAGAAAAGAAAATTTAAAAAGAAGAGACAGACAAACAAAAAATATATATATATATTAGGGTGGCCCAAAAATATACATTTTGGAATTTTTGACCCGCGCAGTCGCCAAATCGTTCTCTGGTGAAAACAAATAAATACATATTTTTTTATTTTGAAACAAAATGATTTTTAGTACTTTGTAAAGCAGTTTTTGTGTCTTATGAAGTTTAATACGTAAAACGTATACTTTTTTTACTTTTTCCATTTTGTTGTAGAAATTATAAGTCAATTTCTTTACCCTCTTATAAACGTGTACTCTTCTCAGTGAAGATTCATTTTGTTAAATTTTGATACATCAACAAGGGTATAAAAAGATTTGAGACATCTCGAAAGTTGTATAAAATTGCATTATATTTTGACTGGTAGCGAGCCTCAGATATGATTTACAAGTCTTTGGTGGTGTCAGTGTTGTTTCCACGAGCAACTAGGGAAAGGGGTCGTACATACTTGTAGGTCCGCATTCAAGGATCACGTTGCATACTCTGACAGGTCGCCCGGTATCCCAGACTCACAGTTGAGGACACCTCACCCAAGTGTTATTCAGCTGTCGGCGCGGTTGTTATACCTCCGGGTGGGGGTTCTTCTTTCTAGATCATACCCGGACAATTGTCAGTGACTGTTTTTTCACAATATACACTGGGAATCCCATATAAGTCCGGTTTTGCGGATTGCTCCTAAATCGCCCTGACTTAAAGCGAACACAATATTCGCTCTCTCAGAACGTAAAAAGTTAATGGCGTGTGAACCATTTCCGAATATTAATCAAAATGCACGCGTGAGTACTTGCACACTGTTCCTTTGTCCCTGCGCTGCTGGTGTTTACGTATAATGGAATTCTTGACCCCGAGATGTTCCATTTTCAGCCCGAAACCGCCGCGGCGGCACGACTCTGAACGACTTAAACTAGAGAGACCTAAATGGGATTTCCAGTATGTATATATATATATTTTTTTTTTGTTCGCTTTCGTCGTGTCCTGTGACCACCCATCTCACGGTTGTGAGACGTGGCCATGAATGGGATTTAACGCGGTCCTACTGGAATTTCCTCATCTCTCATATTTCCTAAAATACCCCAGTTTTTTTGGGACCTGAAAATACTTATGTCCTGCAAATTATCGAAAGAGGAAATTCGAAAATGAGAATTTTGTTTTGAGTTCTGCTCGGCGAACACAACAAGATTATTCGATGACAAATTTCTCTATCGCTCATATTTCCGAAAATATCCCATTTTTGTGGATTTGACTATATTGAAGTTCCGAAATTCTTCAAAATTTTTCAATCAAAATTATTAAATCTCAATGCAACTCGTATTTAAATCAATTTTTGAAATAATTTTACAGATTGGGCAATATTTTAGTTTTGAAATTTTTCAAGAACATAATTATTGATTCAATTCTGGTAGCGCCACATTTCCTGCGTTTTATTTTTAATAATAAACAATCTTGTTCGGTTTCATAAAGTTTAAGTTTTGTAATCGAATTCGTTGTCAGTTTTTATGAAAAATACATCGACACATTGGTGAAACTTTTTATTTCTCAAAGCTAAAACCATAAGAAACCCATACTTGGGACACATCTGTTTAGCATTAAGCTGGGCAGTGGACAGCCAAGACAGATTACAGAAAAAAATTTGAGAATAAAGAAAAAAGTTTTCTGTGCATTTGTTGACCTAGAAAAAGCATTTGACAAGGAAGCCTGAATGAGTATGGAGTCAATGGATGGTTCATACAAGCGGAAAGTGTGACAGCAAATACTTGATAAGAAATGCATGAAGAAGAGTGCTAGTGGACTGAATGACGCCTGAAACGAAAGACCTTGAATACTAATGGGCCCAAGTGGGGAGAGGTACTTAACATTTGCTTTTTATTACTACAAGATACTAAAATAATAATAAAAGAATCAACCCACGAGGGATCCTACATCCGATCCTAAAAAAAGCACTTTTTTGGACTTTTTCACCAAATTTCCAATCCCGTATGGTGGTTTTCAACAAAATTCGTCTATTATATTTTTTAAAGGAGTTTTAAGAATATTTTCATTTTGTCGGTGTGCAAAGTTACTTATCTGCAAAGTGCGCATGCACGTCCTTTGCATCTATTCGCAAAATATATGTGTTTCAAAGTGCACATTCATCATTATTATTCTCACACAGTCAGCTAGATTGAAGCACTTTGCATATCATTTAGAGGAATGAAAATCCTCTCTTTCGAGGTAAGTTTTGAAAAAACGCTTTTTCCACTTTCATGCGACCTGTAATTGTTGTGGGAAAATTCCTTCCACAATCAATGTGAATTTAAAACGAACTTATAATTTTTCCATAACAATCATAGGAAAAAATTACAGATCGAAATGGATTTTCTAATCACATTTTGTACTCATCGCGAGCTACGTATGGGCTCCAATAACGAGTTAAATATCAACTAATTTCTATGTTAGGCGGTGCTATCTGATCTTTTAATGTCTATTTCTCTTCACGTGTTATGTAACTTTTGCACTATTCATCTATGTATTCATGAAAAATTTATTCATTCCTATGGAAACGAGAAATTTTATCCTGAAGTTATTTAATCAAATATTGTATACAGGTAAAAGACTCGTTCTTTAACTAAAAATAATAGCTTCAATGATTACGGGATTCGTCAAGACTCTGGTAACGATGAAAACAGTCTTTGGAATGAACTGCACGATAACTGCAAAAAATTGTTATTGGCCGTATTTGAAATGTAAACCACCTTTAGAAGCTGAAAGTCATATATTCACGCGTTCAAATTCAACAATTTGAAATTCGGAATTTTTATAATTAAACGATATAATATAGTTACCCATAAAACATTTAAGGTAGTACACGCGCGATTCGACTATGACTAAGGAAAAACTTATGTTAGTTACTTTGCGATTTTGGTTTATTTGCTTATACCTGGTTATCAACTGTAGATAGAACATCCCCAGTCCGTGAATCAGAATCAAACGAATCGACCTCGGAATCGAAATAACGAAACGCAAAAATTCAGAAAATATTTTTTACGTTCTTTAAAACTAAAAACTAGAATTGTTTAGATTTATTTTGGATTTTTTTCTTATAACTTTTGTGTGAAAAAAAATCAATTTATTCAGTGAATTTAACTAAGAATATATACTTTCAGCTCCACTTTTATTAAATTAAGGGAAGATGGCACTGTTGTGTCTCACATTGCTGAGTGTATGCTCGTACGGCGGCCGGCCGTACATATTCTTGCAAGGTTATTAAGGGAGTTGTTAGAAAGGGGTCTCTTAGTTAGGGTGGTGGACAAAATGTTCACCAATCATGCCACTACATACTCGTCCGGCCGGCCATACGAATGGACACTTTGATTTAATTAACGACTTAATAAATGATTATATTCATTTCAACAAATGATTAACAAATTCAATTACTTCATAGTATTAATTAATTAATTCAAGAGTGAAGGCATCTTAAAAGCTTATTAATATCATATATGTACACCTCATCTATATCTAGTCCGACGCCCCTGAGACATGGGTGGCGATACTAGCATACAACGTACACGAAATAGTATATTGTGTGACAAGTGCGAAAATCACCTACGCGCATGTCTCCAACGAACTATTTTCAGAAAAACCAGCCAACAAATACGAGTATTTTCTAAATAGCCAAAATATTCTCAGGGATATTTTCTGTTTTCAATTTGACAATAAGTAAAGCCTATTTTCTTTTTCAGAAACGAATATATTATCTCCTATGACCTTCACAATAACTATCACTAGTTTCATTTTTGGAACTCATTTCTACTTTACTATTCAATATTTATTCGTTGTAAGTAGGTGATAATATTTAGCAAGCTGAAAATATTTGACAAGTGAATATCTGATTAATCTAGATTCTAACCTAAAATTGGTAAATTCAAAAGTAGAGCCATCTATCATGATCCATGCGAACATGCATGCGAACGTGCACGAATGCCATCAGCTGTGGCTGGATATGAATGATTTATTTGACTGGCTATCAGTAGTGTGCGAAGAACTGGCCGATTTACTGTGCGCACTGCTCAAGAGTGATTCTAATCCACAACAATCCATGTTGTGGATTAGAATGAAAGTAGGAATCTGATGATTATTTATCATAGCGTGATACGGCCCAGTTGAAGATGACAAGAGTGAAGTAAAATACGCCTTCTGGGACACTTTATATAATTCCATAAGTACTTGCAATCATGGTGTAAGAATTATTCTACTAGGAGATATAAATAGATGACTTGGCATACAACGTCAGGGTACAGAAAGGGTGCTAGGTAATTTTGGGGATCCAAGAGGAAATCGTAATGGAGAAAGATTATTTAGCTTATGCTTAGAAAAGGGCTTATTTATTAAAAATACTTGGTTTAGGCATAGAATGATCCACATGCACACCTGGTGTAGAGGAGATAGCCACAGTATAATTGACTTCGTTGTTGCTGACCATTACCTTCTAGTCTCAAAAATACACATATGGAGAATCAATTTTATAAAGATTCAAATTACCCCACGTGAAAAAATTCTACGGAAAGCGTTCTACGGAAATTCCACACGTAAATTCCATACGGAAATTGTACAAAAATTTCTACAAACTAATTTTGGACTAAGTTTGACTTCCGGTGATGAGCTGCGCTCTCGGAAATCACACTCCGGACATCACACCCTTGCACCAAGCAGTACTGCTTAAACGATTATAGATGCGCTTGAAGTCGCCTTCAGCCCACGTTGTCGATAGGTATTATATTTTTCTAAAGTTTTCATCGTTGTAAGAGAAACTATTGCAACTACTCCGTGACCTTCTAACGCAAAATTTCACGTAGAATCCGAATTTCAGCAAGTTAAATGTTCATCTTCCTTTTTTAATGAGTTTTTCTTGCATGATACGGAGAGGATACGATGTGGATACTATCAGGATACGCTGTAGCGTATCCGTTCCGTTCATTCAGTCCGCTATGGAAAGAATAGAAGCAAATAGACAGGATTAAAAGGGTTCTTTAAACGAATAATAAGTTCGTTGGATTGGTGTGAAGACGAACTTTCTTTGTAAATTACACCCAGTAGATGCATTTTGATGGTTTGGGATCCGGAAAGGATGACAAAGTCTCCAAAGGTCGAGTTATTTGCAGAAGAAATAATATATGGAAAAAGAACTTTTTAAATAGATACAGGTGCTGAATTAACTATTATTCGAAAAAAACTGAAAGATTCAGTTAAAATTAATGAAAGACCCAAATTTATTTTGAGTGGAATAGGAGGAAAATCAGTAATTGCACTGGGGGAGGTATTGTTAACTATAAAAGGTAGTTCGTGTTCCTTCCAATTAGTCCCTGATAAGATTCCGTTGTCAGGAGATGAAATCCTTGGAATGCCATTCCTTAAGGATACATCAATGCATCTGAAAGAAAGAGAAATGGAACACTCATTAGGCACTTTCCCCCTTGCACCGGAAAATTTAAATTTAGAAGTTTATGTACAAGCAAGGACTCAACAGTTAATAAAATTATCAGTTACAAATCCAGAAATAAAAGAAAGTTTTTACCCTTAATAGATTTGGGTCCAGGGATATTTTTAGGGGAGGTTTTAGTTCAAGTAAGAGAACATTATATTACTTTATTTTGCATAAATACAACCACCCCGGATGCTTCACTTACTTTACCCCCTTTTGACCTTAGAAGAATTTGATTTTCCAGATATATTATCAGAAAAGGGTAGAAAGAAACAGATTTTAAAAATATCCACCCCTGAGGAGGATCGTCTCACCCGTTTAGTAGATGCTTTAGATTTTTCAGATATGAATAAAGAGGAAAGATGATCTTTGCTTTCTTTAATAGGCAAATATCCCCATCAGTTTTACGTAAAATATGATAAATTAGAATCAACTAGCGTTCTTAAATACAATGTAAATTTAACAGATAATGTACCTGTTACAAGAAAGGGATATCGTTATCCGCCGATATATAAAGAAGTCATAAGCAAGGAAACTGGCGAGTTGCTTGAAAATAAAACAATTTCACCTTCAGATTCACCTTATAATTCACCTGCTTGGCTGGTACCGAAAAAACCCAACCCACAAGGCGGGGGTCTCAAAGGAGGTGCCTTAACGGGGACTTTATAACACCAGGTCGAATCCCATAGTATGTAAACCCGCGCCCTGAAAGCGGGGCTCTGCAGAGGGTTTTTCTTATTTCCCTAGCTTCTCATGGGACAATTAAATGCAACACAAAAAAAACAATAAGGGGCCCGTTCCGAGACCCTCTTCTAACCCACCACCAGTGGTGGAAGGCTCCTCAGGGGGCAGTCCACCACGAGTGGTGCGAACTTCTGGAGCCTTTGCAGCTCTGGATTACCTACCCAATCTAGGGGCCCTGAACTAGCTTTTTAATCGCTAAGACGGGAATCCCTATGATGCAGATTAATCTGCACCACAGCAAAGGCGCCTCGGCGGTTTTGGCTAGGCGCTTGTCAATGGTGCAGGCAGGAATTGCCCTAATCCAAAAATCCTGGATATACAGGGAAAGGATTAGTAGCTTGCCAGGATTTGGCTCCATATATAAGGGGCCACGAGAAAAAGCTTATTTCCCTGGCGATGCCGGGGGACCTCCGTCTACTAGAGAGATGGAGGCTCTAATTCGGCACTGTCAGAAGAATAAAAGCCCTCTGCTGTTGGGCTGTGATGCAAACTTTCACCACACGATGTGAGGAAGC
Organism: Andricus grossulariae; assembly: GCA_011634705.1. Classification (NCBI taxonomy): domain Eukaryota; kingdom Metazoa; phylum Arthropoda; class Insecta; order Hymenoptera; family Cynipidae; genus Andricus; species Andricus grossulariae. The sequence goes on from JAABKJ010075445.1 coordinate 6,373,402, forward strand.
ACAAACATCAACGACAGGGGGAGAGATCTAATTGAATATATAGCAGGCACAGAGCTGGAATTCTGAATCGGGTTGATACTTCCACATTCCAGACTAAAAACAGGAGTGAGGTTCTCGATTTGACTCCATTTTCTGGTGCACTGAGGAGCAGGGTAGTGAAATGGAGATTCTCCGATGAGGAGTCTCTCTCGGACCACAAATGTATCGTGTTTCGCCACGGATTTTCTGCAAAGGGCTCTGACTACATCATATTAGAACAATTGCCCTACAATCACAATTAAGTCTAGGAAGGGAGCCGAATGGTGGAACACCTACCTGGAGAGACTCCGTAAAAAGACCAGAATGTTGTGCTATAGGGCAAATAGAACTAAATTGCCTTCGGACTGGGACATCTATAAGACGGCCCAGTCTGAATACAATTAAAATATAAGAAAGTATAAGCGGGAAGATTGGAGGAGCTTCTCCGAGGAATCGAAAAACATTCCGGAAAACAGCGAAGCTGCACAAGATCATGGCGAAGAATCCGGAAGCTCGCCTCGGGCTCATAAGCCTCGATAATGGTGAGTTTGCCGAAGACGAAGACGCAACGCTGAATCACCTGATGGAAGTTCACTTCCCGGGTTTTCAACGAATCGGAACTGACCAAGAGGAGTAAGGCAGGGGCAAAGAGGTGGAGATAGCCGACTGGAATTTCGCATCTGAGGTCGCTGATTACAAGATGGTGGAATGGGCCATAGGGTTCTTCTGTCCTTTTAAATCACCAGGGGCGGATAGCATTTATCCAGCGCTTTTACAAAAAGGAATGGATTTGATCGTCCCTCCTCTGACGAAATTATTTAGAGCAAGTTTAGCCCTTAAACACGTGCCATCGGCATGGAAGGATGGCAGAGTGGCCTTCATATCCAATTCTGGGTGGAAGGGTTACACTGCTGAAAAATATTCCCGACCAATTAGCCTAACGTCTTTTATCCTGAAGACGTTGGCGAGACTGGTCGAGAGATACATTAGGGATGAGGTGCTCTTGGCCTTCCCGCTGCATAGAGTGCACCATGCTTTTCAGGCAGGCTGCTCGGTAGAAATTGCGCTTCATACTGTTGTGGCAAAATTGCAGTAGCAGTTGGAACCAAAGGGGTATGTTGTGGGCGCTTTATTGGATATAGAGGGTGCTTTCACCAACACTCCTCCAGAAGTCATCTGTAGAGAGGCTTTGAGATGTTGTGTGCCGGACCAGCTTGTACGCTGGATAGGAACCATGCTAGTAAGGGGAATAGTTCAACGGGGATACCCACAGGGGGTGTCCTGTCCTCCCTCCTGTGGTGCATTGTTGTGGAAGGCCTCCTTCGAAAGCTAAATAAAGAGGGGTATTATACTCAGAGATATGCGGATGACTTTGTAATCCTAGTCAGGGGGACTGATCTGCAGACGCTGATTGGTCTTATGAGGTCAGCGCTGCGCATTGTAGAACTCTGGTGCGATAGCTCAGGGTTCTTGGTAAATCCTGAAAAGACCAACCTGGTCATTGTCACGGAAAACTATAAAATTCCAAAAGTTAACGCTCCTGTATTTTGCGGTGGGAAGCTGACGTTTTCAGATTCGGTTAGATATCTGGCAACAAACTGCACAATAAAAATGATATTGAATTACATCGTCTGGTGGATCAAATATACTCGAAAGATAATAATCGCTAATTGACCAATTATCAAATTTAGGCCCAGCAAGAACTTTAATTAAATTTATCAGTTCTCGACGACCTTTATAACTTAGAGAAAATCTTATAGAAAATTCGAAAATCATGAGAATAACTTCAGATATTTTAAGACCTGATTCCGGAAACATTATTCTGCTATCATCAAGCAAATACTCTTTCATTTTTGAGACGTTAAAAGAAAGTATTTCGTCACTTTCAACTTTTGGCATTTCGGTATCATCTTCTTGTGTATCATCAGCATGAACGTCTTCAGTTTGTGGTTCCTGGGCGCTATTTTCCAATTGTTGTGAAACAGAATTTTCATTGTCGTCATTAGTTGAATTTGAAGAATCAGATAGCTCGTCGTTGCCGTCAGTTGTCAAAGAGGAGGAATCATTACAAGGAAAACTATTTTCATTGACGAAGAGAAGATTCCTTGTAATGTTCACAGCATGACTAATCTCGATATGATATTTCATTTTTTCTGAAAAAATGTACGAATATTAAATATACCGAGATTCATACATGTTTTTCTCATGAAGTTAAGTACAAATTCAATTTTAGCTCAAAATACACACAAACAATGAACTTGATGGAAAAGACATAAATCTTAGTGTAAATTACGAAAAAGTAAATTAAAGATGAAATGAAGAAAAATTAGACAAGTAAAGTCTGGAAAGAATGTTATAAAACGAGAATACAAAATCTTTTCTTAACTTCCTTACTTCTAGATAATTATATGGAAATTATTCTGCAATTCAGTGTTCTCATGCAATACGAGTCCATACATTTTTTTGTGCGAAAGTTTCGTTGGGAAGTCTCCGAACAAAATATGTCGTAATTTCGGAGTAGTTATGATTTGAGTTCATGTCAGCGCTGGAGTTTACCAGCTTATTATGTAAACTCTTACAACTAACCTTGGCTTATAAATACTTATAATACTCTATCAATGTGTACAAGAAGTTTTGAACGTTCAAATGAACGAAAATTTTGTTCTCAATTTAATTTAATCAAAAAATCTTACTGAAATCAGTCCGCACCTATCTGGAATTCATCCGAACCATAAAATCAGAAATTATGGTTCGTAAAGTGGAATCCGAAATTCGTCCGTTTTCTTCCCGATCGTATCCGCAAGAAAAATCGGAACCTGAAATAAGTCCGCACATATCTGGAATTCATCCGGACCATAAAATCAGTCATTATTTTTCGTAAAGTGGAATCCGCTTTTGGTCCGTTCACCTCCGGATCGTATCCGCAAGAAAAATCGGAACCTGAAATTAGTCTGCACCTATTTGGAATTCATCCGGACCATAAAGTCAGAAATTATTGTTCGTAAAGTGGAATCCGAAATTCGTCCGTTTTCTTCCGGATCGTATCCGCAAGAAAAATCGGAACCTGAAATAAGTCCGCACATATCTGGAATTCATCCGTTGAGTAAAAATAATTTTTTGTAAGTGGAATCCGAAATTCGTCCTTTTCTTTCCGGATCGTATCCGCAAGAAAAATCGGAACCTGAAACAAGTCCGCACATATCTGGAATTCATCCGGACTATAAAATCTGAAATTATTGTTCGTAAAGTGGAATCCTATTTTGGTCCGTTTCCCTCCGGATCGTATCCGCGAGAAAAATCGGAACCTGAAATCAGTCCGCACCTGTCTGAAAGGCAACCGGACGATAAATTCAGGAATTATTTTTTGTCAAGTGGAATCCGAAATTCTTCCGTTTCCCTCCGGATCGTATCCGCAAGATAAATTGGAATCTGAATATAGTCAGAATCCGTAAAGAAAGTCAATACGAATAGATGTTGACTCATTTTTTTGAAAATGTAAAACTTGTAAAAAAAAACCTGGATTATCTAAACTTGCTCTCATGGTAAATAACACATGCCCTTAAAGATAATAATAAACGTTACTAGTTTTTCTCACACATAATTATTTTCAATACAAATAAATCAATATTTTATAATAATTCTTTTTAGAATAAAATACAATCAATACAAAAATTTGTTCATTTGAACGTTCAAAACTTTTCTGTCATGTCTCAATGGCTTTTTTGGGAATAAAAATCAAAAGAAAATAACTTGATAAAACATCCATGCATTTTATTCAATTTCTATCGTGTTCTTCCTGTTTTTTATATGTGCTACATATTTAAAGAAACTGGAAGCATATATTAAGGTGATCAGGGGAATGTATGAAAATTGTAGGTAAAGTAGCGGACATTGGTGCCTTCCCCTATTACCTTTTTGTTTCTGTGTAAGTTGCATTTGATAAAAAGTTACTAGGGGAATTCATCAATACCCGCTAATGTACCTTTATTATTTACCTACATTATTTGAAAGAATTACTAGAAAAATTTAATATTAAAAAAAAACAACAGTTAGTGGGGAAAGTAGCTCACTGCTATAGGCCTGAAAATATTTTTATTACTTATTTTTATTGTATTCACCTTCTTCAAACATACTTTATGAGGACGGCACATCATGTGAAGCTTCAAAACGTAATTCTGTATTCAGCTTATGAATTTTGTTTCTAGTATCTTTAGGTGTATGTTCAGCAAACCCATCGTGTTCAATGTGCGGAACATTTCTTGCAATTTCATCATCAGTTTCTGAATCCCTTGACGTGACTTACGAAAGTTCTAGAAATAATTATTTTTCCAAATTTATTGTAATATTGCATTCAAATAAATGAAATTTATTCGCAGTAATTAATTATATATTTTCTTGATATAGAGTGGCCACATATGTCAAAGAAGTTAGCGAAATGTCAAGAAAATCAGAGAAAATAGACATTCATATCATAATTATATAATAATAAATTGTGGTTTATTTAACAGATTTTAGAAGATTTCGATGGATTATTTCCAGGGATTATAATGAATTTACAGGCATACATATACATTTTTTGAGATTAAATTTATGGGTTTTTAAAGATTTCAAAAAATTGTCGATCGTTTTAAGGAACGTTAAGAAGTTTCTAGGAATTTTAAGGGATTACAAGAAATTTGTTTATAGATTTTGAGGTTAGAAACAAAAATATTGTTTCATTTTCAGGAGATCAATTTATTGTGGGTGCATATATATGTGTATGCATATGTGGAAAAGTATATGCTTGATTATTAAATATATTTACCTGCGTTTAATGAAGAATCTATTTTCGATTCCCATCGCTTCAAGGTTCTCGGATGTAAGTTGACTGATGCTGCACTTTGAAATTGCTTATATCTTTTTTTTTGGTCGACATCGTTGTTGATCATGTTCTTCATCTGAATCTGAACTCATTATAGTGCATATATAATGCGTAACGAACAATACAATAATTTTCGTACACCAGAAGGATTTTAATTAATAAATATTTTATACACATTCAGTTTGAGAGTCTATAACTATCTGCGTCTGACGGCTAACTTGTAAAATTTCATGAAACTCTTAAAGTTTCCTCTGGGCTTCTGATGGTTTTAAACTTTCAAAGCAGCAGAAACTTTAAAAGTTTCATGAAATTTTACGGAATGGTGGTCACTTTTGCGCATGCCCATTCCAAACCTGATCATCACGACGAACTCTAACTTTGAAAAGTGTGGCGCTAGTGTACACCGACAGGGATACTACATGATAATCTCGGAAGAAGAGGCGCGAAATATAATTCATGCTCAAAGAGTGGGAGTACAAGGAGGTGACAAAGGGGAGGCACCATTTCAAGGGAAGGGGGGCAGTAGAGCCCTGGAGTACGTAGATATGCGCAGTAGAGATATGAGGAACGTAAAGCTGCGCAGTATACGATTGTGGTACATTAAACTGCACAGTAGAGTCCTGCAGTTTCAGGATTGCGCAGTCGACACACATGGCACGCAAGGCTGCGCCGCAGATACATACGATATGTAGGGATGCGCAGTAGGTATTTATGGAACATAGAGATGAGCCGTAGGTACCTACGGGGCATAGAGTTACGCAGTACACTTTTGTGGCAAAGCGGGCTGCGAAGTAGAGCACTGAAGTTCTCAAAGCTGCGCAATAGAGACATATGGTGCATAAAACTGCGCAGTACATACCATAAAGATGCACAGTAGGTATTGATTGAATACACAACTGCGCAGTACATTTTTGTGGCCATTTAGGATTCAATGTAGATATGTAGAGATGCGCAGTAGGTATTTATTAAATACACAGATGCGCAGTACACTTTTGTGGTCAATTAGGATGCGCAATATAGTACTGCAGTGCGAAGAGCTACGCAGTAGAGATTTACGATATGTAAGGATGCGCAGTGGAATTTTGTAGTGCATAAAGCTGAGCAGTAGCAATTTATGGGACATAGAGCTGCGCAGTATACTTTTGTAGTATATGAGGCTGCGCATTAGAGTCCTAGAGTGTGCAGGGCTGCGCGATAGAGACATATGGTAAGAAAGGCTGCGCAATAGATACCCACGATATACAGGGATACGTAGAAGTTATTTATAGAATATAGAGCTGCGCAGTAGGTATTTATGGGACACTCAAACGCATCTCTGTGCTTTCCTTGATTTCAAAGGACTACTGCACATGCCTGTGAATTTAATGTCTCTACTGTACATTCCTAAATTTCTCAGGTCTCTACGGCACAGACTTACATACCGAATATCTATGATGCGTATATCTAGGTACATACGGACTGCAATGCGCAGCTCTACTAGTGAGAATCCCTGCGTATAGTAGATATATACTGCGCGGCTTTACGTATCACATGTCTACTGCGCATCCCTTTGTAGTTCAGGACTGAACTGTGCTGCTGTACGAGCCCTACATATCTACTGCACACCATGGGACTCTCCTGCACAGCCTAATGTTCTACACAATTGTACTGAGCGGTTCTATGTACCATAAGTCTCGACTGCGCACCCCTACATGTAGTAGGTCTTAACTGTGCAGACTTATGTGCTAAATATGCCCCTATACGTAGCTACATACCGGCCATAAGGGCCCTTTCCATGCGGACGCCCACATTCAAAATGATAACAATTCAAAAGCTTACAAGTTTAAATTAATCCATTTTGAACGCTATTAATAAAAAGTAATACAATTACAATTCCTTTGAATTTTGAATGTTCCAATTTTCAAAATTATAGTTTGAAATTGTTCAATTTTTAATATTTGAAAATAGTCGTATTTTCGAAATTTTAATTCGAAATCATTCGAATTCTAGATTCTTTTCTAATGATGCACAACTTTTCTATTTGAACGACTTTCGATTTCAATTTTAATGAAAGTTCACTCTTTTTAATTATCTTTCAAAAAAATATGCTAATTGAACCTGTTTTGGCTGTTTAAGTTACTTTTTATACACCTTTCATACAATCTTGCTAATCCCTGGAAATTTGTGCAATCGTTTGAAATCCCGTAAATTCTTTTGAAAATGTTGTGAATCACTTAAAACTTTCCAAGTCATGTGGCAATTCCAAGAAATCCTTGAAATTCCATGGATATCGTGCACAATTTTTAAAATCTTGAAATTGCTTGGAATATTCAAGATCCCTTATTATCCCTTGAAATCCATAAAAATCCCTTAAAATCTTTAACAATCGGGTGAATGTCATGAAAATTCGTTAAATATTTAAAAACTTTACTAAATCCGTTGAAATTTTTAAAAATCCTCAAAATATTTTGAAAATCATTTAAATTTTTTAAAGACATTAAAATTCCTGAAAAGCCCTTAAATTCAATAAATTTTTGCAATCTTACGAAATCCGTGGAAACACGAAGATTTCATTCAAACCATCTTAATAATACAGTAGTTCAGATTCCTCTCGTAAAGTAACAGTTTTTATAAAATATCAATTTTGCACATTCTCAGAATATCGATTTTCCACTTTGGTTGTCAAGGAGATTTTCTTAATTTCATGATGCCTTCACATCGAATCTGTTCTCATAATTTAAACAAAAAATTCTGTAAGTCAGTCAACTTTTTTTCTATGTATATTTTAGAATCTTTTGAAAACTCTTAAAATCATTTGAAATCCCGTGAAATTGTCGAAAACTCTTTAAATCTCTTGAAATCCCTTAAAGCACTTTGAAATCGTGTGAAATTTTTTGACATCCCTTTAAATTTGTTCAAATCTTTGAAATCTCGTTAAAATCCCCTGAAATCCTTCAAAATTCGTGAAAATACTTGGGTATTGTTCAAAGTGCTTCGAAATCCTGTGACTAAATAATATTTCGAAATCTCTTAAAATCCCTCGAAATACCTTAAAATTCGTTGCAATACACGGAAATTGTACTTGAAATCTTAAAATCCTTGATATCTCTTAAAATCCTGTAAAATCCCTTCAACAATTGAAATGCTCTCTAAAATTGTAGTAAGTAATAACCTGTGAAACTACTCGTAATCCTTTGAATTCGTTTGAAATAGTCTCAAACTTTTGTCATCCCTTTAAATCTTTTTAAATTCCTACAAAGATTTGTAAATCTCGTTAGATTCCGTAAAAATATTGTCATTCTTTTATATATATTGTAGTCCTTTGAAATACCTTTAAATTCCTCGAAATCTGTTCAAATCATTTTAAATCTGTTGAAATTTCGTTTATGGTGAAAATAACTAAAACATTGTTGCAATATTAAGTAAAAAATATCAAATATAACGTAAGAATAGGTCTGGGGAGGTTAAAAATCTTACGTATCCCTATAATAGTGGTAGGGGGCTATCAAATAAAAGAAATCACCCTGACGTAATTAATGGACGTTCTCTACGTTTTTTTTCTTTTCATTCCAATCGAAATATAGACTTTTTTTCACAATTTTTTCTAATCTACAAGTGTTTGATTTGAAACTTGTTCGATTCAGAAATTTTTTATATATATGTGTAACTTTTTCGGTGCTGGACCAGATTTTATCAAGAACTTCTGGTGGAAGATATTTACGTCTACACACCAACATTTGGCCTGCATATTCACCTCAGATTTAAAGTCGCAGACGCTCATTCCGCTGTGGCTGGTGTTAGGACGCATTATACTCCTACCGAAAAAAGGCAATTTGTCCAACCCAGAGAATTACAGGCACGAAGAAAGATGTAGCAGGCTGTCGAGAGAACCTGCTTATTGACAGGTGTGCCTGTAAATACGCTGCAGCCGATCAACGCGTGCTGTCAATGGCCTGGTTCGACTACCGGAAAGCTTTCGATTCAACCTCTCATAGACTTATCATCTGTCTGTTGGAAAGCTTGAAGGTGCATCCACATAGAAACACGAGAGCTTGCATGAAAAAATGCATGGACGTGAAGGAAGCTAGAGTAGTATGCCAGGACAGAAAAGTGTTGCGACAAATAGTTTGTAAACAGAGTGATAATTTAGTAAATTACGCCTAAAACAAAGACCTTGGATACTAATGGGCCCAAGTGAGGAACCAGACATAACAATTTTGTGAGGCTCTTCATTTGGGGTAATCGCTAAGGAGATTGATCAGCAGCCTGGGTCGGAGCAGTGTTGCGGAACGAAGGTGTCATTCAAATAAATAACACAAGAATTCTAGATCATTCTATAAAATCTATACCTCTTACCCCACATTACTCCTTTCCTCGCCGAGCAAGCCACGCTTACCCCGGAAGGGAAATGGCGCAATGGTATAATAATAGTTTAATTTTTATTTGACCTTATCATGTGTAAAAAGTAAACTTTAAAGTCCGCACATATATGGACGGAGTTCAAGGTGTGATCAAAAGAAGAACGTGAGCGCGAAAAGTCAGCATCAGTCGGAAATCTTAAAGTCAGCTCGCTTTGCAGAAAAAACGTCCGTCATGTTTTGTTAGTAAAGACAGATGTATAATGCGGAGATTCAGTAAACTTACGACGGACAGGACACAGTCTGTCGGTCGAGATGACTTTACGCTTGAAGTACGCAAACAAAATTCGAGGTTACGCGCAGCGCCATAACAGAGATAACATGATTAAAGTAAAAAATTGCGTTCTGCAATTATCATATTTTCAATTCAGGTGATAAAATAGTCCGCATAATTTTTGCTGAAAGAGTTCTACAGTGAACCCTCGTGAACCCTCGGATTGTCACATGCAGAAATTTTGCGGTCTTGGCAGGAATATACAGTCTACGATGCACTGTTATTGCCCCGACCGCACTATTTTTTTACCCGAAGTCAAAAAATTTTCAGTCAATTCTGATTCACCTTTACGAGAGTTCACTGTATTTTAAAATTAACATATTTTTTGGCCTATTTATAGCCTTTTTTAAATTTTAATTTAATTCAGTGTCTTGCCATTTTAATCAATAATATCTTTTCAATTTTCTTAGGTAAATTTTGAGTGCGATAATATTTCAGTATGTGCCAATACCTATTTGTGATACAAGTGCGCAAAATGGGTGAATGTTGACGAGTGTTAAACTTTCAGCATGAGCCGGAGGCTCGAAGCGCGAGTCAGAGGAGAAAAGCTAAAACCAAATGCTGCAATCACACGAGTACCAATGGCCTGTGCCATTTTTTGCAACAACCATTGAAGAAAAATATTTAGCACTTTTTTATACTTTTTCACCAAACTTCCGATCCCGTATGGTGTCTTTCAGCCAAATGTTTCAAAGTGCGCATGCGTTAACGTTATTCTCGCATAGACAGCTGGATGGAATCACTTTGGATATCATTTTTAGAGGCATAGCAGTCTTTACTTTTGAGGTAGGTGTTACAAAACAAAATTTGCAATAACTTACAAAGCGTTCAATAGTAGTAGTGGTGTAAACGTTTATTCTTCAGCCTGTTGGCCTTAAAAAATTGACTTACTTACACTTTCCTTTTTTTGAAATAATTTTCCTTAAAAATAAGCCTTAAAACTAACATCCATCCATACCTTATCTCTAGGATCGCACGCTCTTATCGCCTTGCCTTCGTCGCTTCGCCTCGCTCGCATGTCCCTACTCCCTCGCTTCCGCGTCTACTACCTAATGCTTATCTACTATTTACAATATTTACATACTTCTTATATCTACTTCCTCTTCTATTTACAATCTTTCCTTTTCCATTCCTCTTCCTCCTTCCTTCTCTTCTTCTCCATCCTACCCAACACTCCCTTCACCCATGCTACTGACCTTTTGTCCCCCCTTTTATGCATCAATATCACCATGCTCAATTTACTCCCTTCCACCTCTACGCACTCCTTCAACCAGTGCTTCACTTTTGCATACCCCTTCCCACACAGTTCACACATCCTCTTTTCCCCAGAGAGCCAGAACCTATTATAATCCTCCATGTACCCACATCTAATTCTCGCTACAAGCCCCTGACTTCCTTTCTCTCTTTTCTTACACAAATATTACGCTCTCGCCCTCGGCATAATCCACACATAGTTCCCGTTAAACCTTGACTCCCTTATCCTCTCTTTCCCTGCTGTCTTTTCTCTCTCTATGCCGTTTTTCTTAAACAACTCATATACCTTCCTTCCTTCCTTCCTCATGCATCCTACTCACTTCATCCATCCGTAGTCCATTCATCTTAAAATACCTTTCCCTTTCAGCCTCCATTTTTCCACCCCATCTCCTGTTCTCCTTCTCCCACCAACACTCCCTCACCAGCTTACTTCCCCCCTCTTCCAAATATTTCTCTTCATATTTACGCGCCCGACTCCCCACTAGAATTCCTACACTCGTTCTTCCCGTCTCCCTCATGACAATATAATTAGGCGTGTTCCTTGCCAACCCCAATATCCACTTTACATACCTCTCCTGTGTCCTATTCACCTCTTCACATTCCCTCCACCCCCATACCTCTACTCCATACAATAGCACACTCATTACTAGTGAGTCAAACAATTTCATTCTCCTTTCAAAATCATCTGCGAATAACTTCTTGCCCAACCCCCACACCTGCCTTATCACCACATTTGCCCTCCTCGCTCTCTCTTTTATGTGACCATCCACTTCCCCATTCCTCCGAAACACAAAGCCCAGGTACACAATCTCTTTCACCTCCTGCACCTCCACTCCCTTCCACTTGCACTCCCCTGCCTTATCCCTCCCACCTCCTTTTCTGAATACCATAACCTTGGTCTTTTCCGCATTCAGCTCTAACCTGCTTTTATCCAAGTATCTTCTCAACCTCTTCATCATCTCCTTTCACGCCTCCTCACTTCTAGCCAGCAACACTATCTCATCTGCATACGCTAGTGACCAAATTCTTACCTTATCTTCAGACTTTTCATATATCTCGCTTACCCTCTCGATCAGGCCTCTCTCCACTCCCCTATCCTCCATCGCCTCCTACAACCTTCCCCTATCCACCAAAGGAAACGCACCTTTGAGATCCACGAAAAATGCGTACACTCGAGCCCCCTTCTTTGCTAATTCTCTATCCACCACGTGCTGCAGCCTCTCCGCCACCACCATCGCGTATACTTTATACGTCGTATTCATTAGCGTTATTCCTCTATAATTTTACTATTTGTTTCTGTCTCCTTTCTTATACGGTGGCACTATTAACCCTTCTCTCCACCCTGCTGGGAATCCCTCTCCCCTCCATACTTTATTCACTCCCTCCTTTAGCCTCTCCCTAACCTCTTGTGTACTAAACAGTCATGCTTCGTTCTCTACCCCATCCAGCCATGCTGCTGCTGACCTTCTTAACTTCCTTATCTATTTCTCTATCTCCTCATAATCCAACTTCTCCATCTCTGCCTCCCGCGTTCTTCTACTCCCATCATCCCTCTTCCTTGAATCTGAGCCCTGAAATGATTCTTCAAAAAACTTCCTCCACTCCTCACTCCCTATCTTGTCGCTTATCCCCAGTCTACGCTTTCTATACCTATTTTTTATCTTCCAGACATCCCCCTCTGTCTTAACATTTCCTAACTCCTCTTCCAGATCTTTCTCCTTTTCCTGTTCTTTCGGAAAAAGTAAACGCAAATTGAACGAATGTCTCAATGATAATAAATATTATTGAGATAAGTTTAAAATGCAACACTAGCATTACTAAAAATTAATATAATTTTTAGTAAATTCACATATTTTTATTGAAATTACCCAAATGTATAAGAAATAAATTGAGAATATTAGTAAACACAAAATCGACCCCCGTTTAGAGAATTTGATAATGTTACAATACATACAGACCGACACATTAGTAAAAACCTATTTTTTGGGTTCAGGGGGTCTCAAAACGCGGACCTTTGACAAAAACCGGAGGGAGGGGGGAAGGTCAAATTTTACACGAATCTAATACCATTCATTGTGCGCACGACTCTTGTGAGCGCTATTAAAAATCACTGCAGACTTCGAACCGCGATATTTCGATGAAAAAAAGAGATAGGCAAATTTTTTCAAAACACTAGGAAAGCTTACGAAATTCCACGTCTAGTGGTACTTAATAAATGTTGTTTTGACCTTCTGAAAATAATACAGCATGTCGTCTAATTTTGAGGTTTTTGAAAAAAATTTTGGTGGTCGTGCTAAAAGTTGAATTTGAGGTAGAAAATTTGTGAAAATCTTGAATTTTGTTTTTATATTTCTCTCGTGCTGTATTATTTTCAGAATGTCAAGACAATATTTGTTGGGTACCACTAGACGTGGAATTTCACAAGCTTCTCAACTTTGAAAAAAATGCCCTATCTCTTTTTTTCGTCAAAATGTCGTGGCTCGAAGTCAGCAGTGATTTTTAATAGCGCTCACAAGAGTCGTGCGCACAACTTCCGACGGGAGTGTACCTTCAGAGTACTGCTTTTGGGGGTAAAGTGAGGACTCTTACAGACGAGTTGTAGGGCTGAGTTTTTTCTTCTTCACTTTTCCACCGGCAAAATGCAATAGTACATTACGTAACAAGGGGCGAAAGTAGCAGATTTTTCCGGCGGAAAAAATCTACTTTCGTCCCGCGTTACATATAGTATTTTATTCCACCCTCGAGCGTGGTCACCTTTTGACCCTGAAAAGCGGGTACGACGCATTTTTCTATGGCTTTGTTCGCGGCTCAAATTCTGATCGACTCAATTTTCGCCATTTTACTTTCGCCTCACAAATTTTACTTACACCCCGCAAATTTTACTTTCGCCTCGCTCATTTTACTTTCGCCCTGCTAATTTTACTTTCGCACCCCTAATTTTACTTTCGCACGGCTAATTTTACTTTAGCTCTGCAAATGCGGTTTACGGAAAATATATGCTACTTTCAACCTTATTTTCAGGGGGAAAAGGTGGCCATTTCGGTCGAGTGTGGAGCAAATGAATCTTCTATGCTTCCGAGTATTTTTATATTGGAGCATTGTAGTGAAAGACAAGGAAAGAAGCTTATGGGTTGAAGAGAGAAAGAAAAAAAATGCGATAATGAACCATGAGCATGGTAAAGAAGTTTATTAAAATGCGATACCTTGATTAGAAGAAGAAGGAGAGAGCTAAATGTAAAACATCTATGTACTGTGAAAGGATATTCTAGAGGTTTTACATATTTTTTATATCTTAACCTTAGCAAAACATATTTTCAAATATAAAAATGTATTGTTATATATAACCCCATGATAAAGTGTCTGTATTGTTTAGAAATAATGACTCTTGTCATCAGTGGCGTAGCCAGGGGGGGGGGCGGCTGAGGGGGCTCAAGCCTCTGCGAAATTTCTAAGTCACTTCTGTTATACAGTTATACACTGGAAAACTTTATTTTTTTACAACAGCGTGTGTCTATGTTCTTACAGCTCTGTTATTTGCCATAAATACTAATGTATAGTCCTAATCCAGAACGTCTACCTGAAAGGTAGAAAATTGTAAGTGGATCTCAGAAGGCAGTGGAAATTTTTTTTTCTCGAATTTTCATTCATAACGGCCCAAAATGTTCTCGGATCCACCCCCCAAAAAAGCGTTTGTTTTCAAAATTATATCTGAAGGTTCCGCAAGCCCCATGAAGTTTAGCACGTATTTCTCATAAAAAAAGACGTTTCAGTAAATTTCATTCATAGTCCTCAACATTAGGTGTATCCAGTTGAAACGCAATACCACGGGGGTGAAGCACAATGCAAATATGTGGGAACCAAACTACGCTGATCGATGAGCGACTGTGAAAATAGTTGCTCAATTATTACAGCAGTTTTGCATGGAAACCTTCAGAACTTTTGGCGGCAAATTCAAATTGCTCAGTATATTTTATATTTCTTTCCGAATAAAAATAATGAAGTAACAGGAATTTTTTCAATAAACACATCATTTATTGAAAAATTACGTGTAGTGGCATTTCTTATATTATTTAAAATTTTCAATTCATGAAAAGAAGTGAAAAATTAATTTTAATGAAGTATGTGTTCGTACAAAAATGTTTACCTATTATTTTATTATTTTGATCCAAAAAGAATTCAAGCGTTTGAAAAAAGTTAAAATTTAGACATACATATATTAAATAAAAATATTTCTATTATAAATAATCGAACACTATTGTAACACATGTATATTAAAATAACAAAACAATTTTACATTTTCAAATATTTTGTTATGGAACATATAACGTAACAAAAAATGTAAATATTAAATATTTTCCTCATGTAACAATATTAATCAAGTATCTTATAAAAAAGAAACTTATATCAGGATATTTGAAAAAATTTATTTCTATTTCATTTTTTAACTTTAAAATAAATCAATTTATAGAAATCTCTGGAAGATATATTGAAGCTTGTTATAGAAATAAAAAGCTCCAGTTAAAAGTTCTTGTTTGAAATAGAAATTTAGACTTTCGTGTATGTATTTTTGTTTTGGGAGAAAGCTGCAATTAAAATTATTGAAGAAAATAGTCAGGGACTACAAAAAGGAAGTATAGGAATAATTAGTGTTTAGATATCGTAAAAAGTATTATAAAATTAATTCGGTGGCGGTTTCAGGAAATATTTGTTCATAAGAATAACTTTATCATTCATACAAATTGGAAATACACAATCATAATGAAATAAAGCCAAATAGAGTTTACAGAATTTATCCTTAGATGAATAAAATGAGCTATTGGTCATTTGAATTAAATAAAGAATTGCAGTTTCTCCTATGGTAAAAAAAAAATGAATAACATCGGTTAAATAAACTATTTTAAATATTCTAAAGTATATTTAGGTTTGACGAATTTTAAAGACTGATTGTACGTATAGCATTGATAATAATTAATTAATTCTGGATTCAAGAAATTTCTTCATTTTCTTGTTACGGCCCGTGGAAAGGTCTGAAGGAATAGCTGGAACTAGAAGATGCTGGGGTATGTTAGGTATTTCAAGAAATCCAGGTTCCTCAAGAATTTGAACAGCTACTTGAATCGATTTATTTTTTTTTCACGAATTTGTTTATTATTATGTGAAAACATTTTTCTACAATCAGTTTCTCATAAGTGTGATCTTTACAAAAAATACAGTTTGCAGAACATTTCTTTGGAAATCATTGTAGGAAAATGTCCTGTAAAGGGCAATTCTGCCCATTTTCCTTCAGAAATTCCCACAGTAAATGATAAGTCTTTTGTATAATTAATTTGACGGAATCACTGGCGTAAGTTTGCGCAGATTGATCATTGGGCTGATCATATATATATATATATATGCATGAATTATCACAGATTTTCTTTCTTCGGAAACGGAAACTTTAGGGAAGGGGGGGGGGATGTGACTTGCCCTCTAGAGTGAAAAAAATTTTGCAATGCATTTTTGGACCAGTCTAATGTATATGTTACAGTAACTTTGACAAAGTAATTATAAGGGATCGCTAGTTCCAGTATCGAGGCCTGTGATTTTCATAAATATTTTTCGGAATGACCTTGACCGCGAGTTAAGGCGACTTGATGCGCTTTCAATTCGTTTCAACGAATCAGAAAGCAGAGTTGAGGCGAATTCAAACATGTTAATTCGCCGTAATTCACCTAAATTAGTTTCTTTTTAATGAGTTAGTTCTTCTAGTTGGAAATTAGCATTGATGGACCAAAAATCATCATTACGATTCCCAGTTTTCAACAATTTTTGGTTCTCATAGCGCTTGACATCGAAAGTGGCATTTGTAATATAAACATCATTAGATTTCAAAGAAACATTTTTTAACTATTTACGTTTTTCGGTTTATTAGCGTTTTCACCGGAAATTACAATCCTTAAATAAAAATCAATAGATTCTGAAGGTTCACAAGTTGTTAACAGTTTTAGGTTGCGCCAGCGTTTTATATCGAAAATTGGGATTTTCAATCAAAAATCATTATAATTCGAACAAGATTAAGAATATTTGAATATTTTTGCATTATATTAGTGTTTGTTTTTGTTAAAAGTTCGTATTTTAAATTTGCTTGAATTAGATTTCAAAGCAGATTAACAACTTTGTAACAATTGTTGGTTATATTGCCGTTTTAAACCAGCAGACGCCATTTTTAGTCAAAAGTCATTAGATTTCAAAAAGGTTCAAAAAGATCTTGTACAATCTAGGTTAAGATAGCGGTGTTTAGTATAGATTTCGAAGAAGATTCGCAAATTTTGAAAAGTTTCAGATTATACCAACGTTTTTCACATAGAATTAGTTATTTTAAACCAAAATCATTATACTTTGAAGAAGATTCACAATTTCAAACAATTGTATGTTATTTTAGTTTCTCTTTAAATTAGCAGCACTTTTATTAAAAAATGATTAAACATTGAAGACTATGTGCAATTTTTCAAGAAATGTAGATTATCTTGGTGTGTTTCGCCTGTAATTGGTATCTTGAAACAAAAATAATAACATTTATATCCAATGATATTTATTTAAAATAATAGAATGTACAAGCTTGCACAATTTTGGATTATGTTGGTGTCTTTTTGTTGCAAATCGGTATTTATGCTAAAAAAATGATTGGATATCGAAAAAAGATGGAATTTTTTTTATACAAACGTGGGTTCAGTTAAGCTTACGGTGTTCAATATAGATTTCAAACCAGATTTACAATTTGGGAGCAATTTAAGGTTAGGTTAAAGTTTTATGCATGAAATCAGTTATTTCAAACGAAAATCATTAGATTTGAAACAAGGTGAACTATTTAAAACAATTGATTCTCATTTTATGTAAGTATTTTTGTCGGTAATTATTGGTATTAAAAAAAAATTATATTCCAAAGAACAGTTACAATTTTTGATAAATTTAGGTTATTTTGGCGTGTTTAACCTGAAATCGGCATTTTTAGGGAAAAATCATTACAATTAGGTTCAATGATTTTTTGTTAATTATCAAATTCACAAACATAGCAAATTTCGGATTATGTTTGTATTTTTCGTTGGAAATTTAAATTTGTATTCAAAAATAATTAGGCTTCAAACATTCGTATTTTAAGTTACATTGGCGAAAACATTTGGAAATGGAAGAAGATTGCAAATTGAATTTTCAACTGTTGTACATTTAACTTTCAATTTCTTCAATTTTCAAGAGTTTAAAATGTAACCTCTGAAAAGTAAACCGTTGAAAAATGATTAAAATGAAAAAAATAAATTTTGAATTGTTTAAAACTGCAGGAGAAACCGAATTTTCGATCAAAAAGAAGTGCTAAGAATGTGATATTCACATAACTTTACATGAGAATTCAATAAATGCACATTTCAATCCATAAAAACCGTTATAAACTCGATTTTTCCCAAATAATATAATAATAATCAAACAATTTTTTGTTATCTTTCTTTTAGTGCTTTTTGCGTAAAATTGGTATTTTTTAACAAAACTATAACGGTTTAATTGTCTATTCAATGCGCAAAAATATTATATTTAAATTCCGAAGTTAAGATATCAATTTTCATATGAAATTACAAAATTTCGGAACCTCATAGGTGACTTCCGGGTCCACGTTTTCAAAGTCAGCTCCTTTTTTTGCCTCTTACGTAATGGTGCTGAGTGTAATACAGTTTTTTGAGAACTACCTTCTTTTAAGTTCGTCTAAAGCAATTGGCTTTTGTAGACTCCTACCAAGCGTAATGTCTGGTTCTTCATCAAACTCATTCGTGTCCATGGGAGCATCCTTTTGAGTTTCCTGATTTCGAAAGATAAATCGCAATTAGTTTTAATTTTTCTGACTTGAAGTTCATCGACTTCAATTACTAAAAATGTATTTGAAAATTACTTGATAAAAAATATAATAATAAAAAATAAACTAAAAACTGATATTCCAATTACATTTTTTTTCTTCAAAATTTTGTCATACCATTTTCAAAAATTAATTAAATTTCTTCATGAACTTCTGTCTTGGCCCTAAATGCGGTATTGAAAGGCAAACAGCATCATCTTTCAATAAATGAAATGATTCTAAATACATTCCATTATCTAAAATAAAATAATTAAAATAAAATAATTTATAGGTTTTTCCTAGAAATTCGGTGAGCGCAGACGAAATATTTTCCGTCTAACTAGACACTTCGGTATGAAAATTTTCAGTATGCAAGTCTCTGGTGGAAATAATTTTCACAAGAAAGTATAACATTTGTATAACTGTAATTTTTTGTAACAAAATATATAGAATTCATTAAAAAGATATAATTTAATACAAATAGCTACTAACCTAACCCGGAAGTGCATTATTATTGTGATTGAAGCACTGCGATGCTTTATATATATTCAAAGCGTCGAATTGTTTTGAAATTTCGAATACTTATGACACGTACCTTGGAACTTTTTTACTATAGAGTCTTCAACTTCTCAATCTTTCAGCAATATGCTCAAATCCATATTTGAGTAACCTGTAAAAGAAATAATTTCATGTTTTACGAAAATATGTTAGAAAGTCAACGTTTTTTCAATTTAGAGGTTATGTTTCCTTGGCTTGGAGTGTTGAAGTCATGCAATATGATAATCCATACTTACTGAAAAATAACTCCGCAAGGCTCACGCTTCACATACTTTATACAAAACAAAAATTTCACTACAAAAGTCAGATCAATTAAGAACACTTCGCGCGCCAACTGCGACCCATCACGTAGCGCGAGCGTGCGAAAACACTGTACATACAATTCTAATATTTCAGATACTTACGTTTCGACTCTTAGATATTTAAATTCAACATCTGAGATCAGAATAACGATAATATCTTGTGCTACTAGCCAGTAATATCTCGTATATTAACAGAAAAATGCTAGATGTTGTTTGATAATATCTAGATATTATGGGATAGTATACATATTTCTAATATCTAGTTTTCTCCGTATATATATATATATATATATATATATATAATATATATATTATATTATATTTATATTATATATTTATATTATATTTATATCTCTCTTGTAACTATTATTTATTACTATTACTATTATTATTATTATTATTATTATTATTCCTGAATGAAGTAAAAGAATGCAATTAAATTTCCACAAATGAGAAATAGTATAATAGAAAATATATACTAGATGTAAAAAAAAGAAATGTTTATTTTTCATTTATTGAATAAAAAAGATTTTAACTAATTTTTTAAAATCATAATGAAACAATTTTTCATTATATTTTGAAGACTAAAAATTAGGTAGAAATAAAATTGCTTTGCCTTGTAAATATAATAATATAGTTTTTCGAAATTATATATCTACCTCATAAAAACCCTTGAAATCTTTTGAAATATCCTATAACCTTACAGGTCCTGTAAAATCCGTCTGTATCTTCCAAAATTCTTTAAAACAGCATGCAAAGTTTTTGAATTCCTTAAAATTATTAAATCCACCGGAAATCCCTTGAAATTGTTTTAATCTTTTGAAAATGCACTGGAATCTCTTAAAATACCCTAAAATAATTCAAAGTCTTTGAAATTTCTATTGACTATTGAAATGAATAAAACAAGTTCTATGAATGTTTTTAAAATTTCCTAAAATAATTCAAATCCTTTGATATCTTTTGAAATCCCTTGAAACTTTCTAAAGCTCTTGAAAGTGTCTGCAAATCTTATAAAATACCCTCAAATATTTCAAATCCTTCGAAATCTCATTAAATTACTGGAATCTTTTAAAAATTGCTTTGCAATCTTTTAAAATAACCTAAAATATTTAAAATCCTTTTAAATCTTTTAAAATATTTTAAAGATTTGAAAAATGCCAAGAAATTCGAAAAAATACTTTAATATATTTCAAATTCATTCATTATTTAATTGTCAATTGATCCTCAGGATCAATTAAATAAAAACTTTTCAAAAATCAACAAAATCCATCTAATTATGTAGAAGTGAGTGAATTTAGAAGAATTTAGGTGAATTTTAATAATTCGAAAGAATTTCAAAGAATTAAAAGAATGTCAACTTTTTGGCAATTACATTTATGGGATGCTAACCCACAAGTTTTTTTTTCACTGGACCGGAACGACTCGACTAATTTTAACATTTTCACTCAGCTCTAGCCTCTAATGTTTAATTTAAGCAAAAGATGATGAGGCACATAAGACAAATTCTTGTCAACAGTTTAAAATGTTTTGGATACAGTCACAATGAAAAACTGGGACTCTAAATGAAATATCTGACCAAAAAGTGTTCTAACCGTATAAATACTGGTTATTACCATCATATAACGATAAGTTTACGGTAGATGAGTTGGATTCTCTTGAAATGAGACGATTTGCAGCCTTAGTAGGGGCTCTAAATTTTTTTACGCGGTGTCTTCCTTGGAATCGTTTTATTTTTAGGAAGTACGTCTGCCAATTTCGAGGATTGTACCAACTATATGCTGTATAATCTTACAATTATATGAATAAATCAGTTTGTTTCATAACTATTAATGATCTAAAACAATATTGATGATAAATAAAATACTTACCTAATGATGAATTCAATTAAAATTTTTGCAAGGGCAACACAGTGCAGCACTGACAACATGGACAATTCAATTTCTTCTATTTCTTTCGATTTGAGCACTGCAGCAACGTAGCGGAAGACTGGTGAAACTTTAAGTTGCGCGTTGATGCGCAACAAATGTAATTTTTTATCTTTTAATAATTATTTTTTCATGAAGTCTACTTTTTCTTAGTCCAAATAGTACTACTTTCAAGAGTCAAGCTAGATTTTAGACAGAATTTCTATATTAATATGATTTTGAATTCTAGCTAGCGACATTAGTCGGTCTGGACAGAACTGCGTGATGGAATTTGCTATCTAGTAAGTATGGATAGCGCCAAAAGACCGCCGAGCTAGTCTGGCGTAAATAGACAGCCACGACCAACCCAGTACTGGCGCTGGGATAAATCCAGTCAGCCAGGAATTATTTCCACCCGGGTATCTAATATCTTTGTTTTAGATTGTATTTTAGTTTTCACATTGCCTGCGTCATTTCGAGGGAGTAGTACTGCACGACCCACATCTCTCTCTAAAGTGTTGCAAAAGGCACATGTCTCCAAACTGATCTAGTGTGGTCGTAGTCCACATATTGAAGACGCTCCAATACATTACCCTTGAGGAATAATTTTTATGCGTTAACCTAATTGTGTTTGTAAATTATAGTCAATAACTGAGTTGAAGAATGTGAAAAATTATTATTTTAGAACTACTAGGCCTTTTACTCCGTGTTAAATAGTTATATGTGATACAAGTGCATAAAGCTCTCCACACTTAGAATAAAACTAGTCTTTCTACGCAGAATCCTCTCATTTTTTTAGAACTATATTTTGTTTTTTGAATTACCCCTCCTGTGTAATCTTATTTCCCACATATACCCGTGGTCTCCTACTCCAATCTGATTTGGGCCTTGCATCAATCTGTCCCCGGACATATATGTGACTGGCGGTATTTTATATTCAGCGGTAAAAAATATAGTTACTGGTTATTCTGACGATACCAAAATCTTTCCTCAGAGATACTAAATTCTACTAAGTTTTAAGTCTACTAATAATTGACAAAAAGATTAAATTTTGATATTTATTCTAAATCCCAAAATTTATTCCTTAGTTCAAAAAAATTTTCTACAGTAAGAATGATAGCATAGAATCTATACAGGTTGTCTCACGTTACAGTATTTGTACCCCCTTGCCCCATTTAGTTAACAACATTTCAAACAAGAGTTATTAAAAATTACAAAAGTTTAATTGAAGAGTTTATAAATTAAAGATATGCCGAACGCATGTTGAACAATTATAGATCTGAATTTTGCTATTGTCCACTTTTAAAGGAATTTTGGAATCATTCAATTTTGGATCTTTCCTATCTTAAATTATTTCAATTAGAACGTATTTAAAATAATTCAATTCTGGGGGTTTAGAATATTACATTCTTTAATTTTCAAAAGAAACCTTATCAACTCTCTCAAACTTTCGTCTCGAAGAGGGTTGTATAGGTGAAATACCCGTAGTAATTTACGTCGTTTTTTAAAAATTATTTTAACAGGTATTTTAGATGAGTTGCTTTCTACGTAATGCGAATTTTAAGAAGTAAGGTTTTTTCTACGTAAAATACGTATTTCACCTAATCCTCGAGTTACGCGTAACTGCACGACCCTAGTTCTAAGTCGCGCGACTTAGTCGGTATCCATCTTAGGCATCCTGGTTACCATGTTTACCGTTGTAAATAAACCTTATTATCAGTTTAACGCAAGCGCATGGCTCTCACGTATCCAATGTGGTTGCTGTAAACTAAAAGCTTGCTATTGGTTGACTTTTTTTAATTTAATGAAGGTCGATAAAACATGCTCCTGAATCATTGAGGTACTAGTGTCTGAGTGAAGAAGATATTCAATAATAAGCGGCAAAGCTTCCTAAATATTAAGAAAAAACTAACGTTCAAACATAATATAAAAGCATAAAAAACATAAAAACATTTCATTTGTACTGTGGGACACGATACTTTTTCTATAATTTGTTTAAAAAGTGCTAGTTTTTTTACCTGTTTTTTGTGTAAAAAGAAGGGTATCAAGGGCGTAAAGCTATTTTGCCTCGTGTGACTGCGGCCCTCGCTTCGCTCGGGCAGCAAATTCACACTCGTCCAAATAGCCTTCTTTACGCCCTCGATACACAATCTACTATTTTGTCTTCTGACTTATTATTACTCTCTTCCGTGTGATACAAAAGCGCTGGTATTTGCGGAGACTTATTTATTTTTTGTGTCTGTGTGTTTCCTAACAGCTGACTGATTGCATTCAATAATTGGCCCGCTTGGTTTTGATTTCTATAACCATTATAGTTATTATTAAATCGCGGACTTCTTTGGAATCCTCGATCATTTAAAAAATTTACAGTTTTAAATCTTGGATTAAAAAATCTGGGATTTCCATTCAGAAATCTCAGTTACAATTGTGATTTGTTTTGTTGGTTGCGATATATCGGTCTAAACTGTTTTTTTCTTATTTTGATCATAATTTTGTTTTTGATCTTTACATTGATTCTCGTTTCTGAATTTATTCTGATTTTCCTCATTTCCTATATTTTTTATCATTTTTATTATCATCTTTATCTAAAATGCTTATTTGTTGACCTCTAATTTTAGACTTTGCCAATTCCGTTTCCCATTCTCGTCCCAATATTTCTAATTCTGAAAAATGTGAAAAAGCATTTCTGGCAATATAAACTTTGTATTCAAGCCTCAAATTTTCATAAGTCTTTATTAATTGCCCTTCTAGGCATGATCGTGACATTAATTTTTCAAAAAGTTCTTTAATTTCTGTTATAAACGCATGAATATCTTGCTCTTTTTTTTATTATAAAATTTCATTTTATTCTAAATTATTTCTGAAGATTTTTCATTAAAGTATGCTTCTTTAAATCCTTCAATAAATCAGTCCAAATTTCACCAATTGTGTCTATTGACCAGGAACCAACTTAACGCTTCTTCTTCAAATATAGCATCTAGATTTTCTAAAATAACTATTTCATTAATTTTATAACCACGTTTAAATCTAAGGAAGCTATTCAAAAAAGAAGTAGGATTGTTTTCCGTATTATTTTTGAATTTTATGGGCCAGTTTGACATTGTTTGGAATGGTGTTTGAATCATTCCAAATGGAAAAAGAGTTGCTGGAATCTCATAACATTATTTTCATTCATCTCTGCTCTTTCCCTATCGCTTTCTCTAATTCTATCCATCCTACTTTGTCTTTCTGTTTCGAATCAAGGCAAGTTTCATTTTCTTCTAATTGATTGCCTTTGCACCGGTTTTGGTAACGAGTATCCGTGCCCGTGACCGCTGCTTCTATTCTTTGTTATTCTTTTTCTTGCATCGGCCAACAACCTTGATTCTGCCCTAGGGTCAAACATGGCAGAAAAAAATCTCGTGAAATTTCAAATAAAAACTGTACACTGTATATATTAATTTTGAAAATGAAAAATAATAATACTTTTTATAAATATTCCTAAACGTTATTCGAATATGATACACGTTGATTTTTACTTGGGAAATTCTTGTAAATAGTTGGTCATTTTAGGAACTGTACGCCATGTTTGTACCATGTTTGACCTTATGGAATAGATTTGAAGAATGAAATTATGAACATATCTTCATTAATTAGTGTTTAATTGAAAATTATATATTTTGTTGACATTTTTATTTGACATATCTGAAATATTGAAAAATTTGGTGAAATTTTGTCAAGAATAATGTGAAAATTATAGTTGTATGGCCTTAAAATAAGCAAACAAAATATTTCAAAAAATAAATAGTTATTTCAAATTTTTATTTTGTATACAAAAATATTTTCCGCCTTAAATTATAATTTTGTTAAAATTTTCCTTTTTTTTCACTAAAAAATTTTTTGACTTTAAAATTTTCTGATTTTGTTGAAAATTCATTTTTTTCAAGTTAAATTCGACCCTTTTTTATACAAAATATATTTTTTCTATCGAAATAGCAATTATTACATTTTTCGTTGAGAATTAACCTCTTTGCCCGAAAATGAAACTATTCGGTTGAAAATGTTGTTTTTTTCTTCGTTCAAATTTTTATTTAAAATATCTGAAATCTTAGAAAATATTTCGAAACTTTCGCAAGAATCTCAGAAAACTTATATTTGTATTTATTTTTACAGTTTTATTTTTAATGTAAAATAATTTTAATTGAAAATTAATTGTAAGTAATTGTCAAATAAATTTATTAACATTTATTTTATAAAAAAATATCCCATGATTTTAAAAGGACAAAACTATTTTAAAGGTAATTCTTTGTAGTATTTTAATAACTAATAAACATATTTTTAGAATATTTATTCCTGATTCTGCCCTAGGGTCATACATGGTACAAAAAAATGTCGTGAGATTTAAAAAAAATCTGTACTCTGTATACATTAATCTTGAAAATGGGAAATATTAATACTTTTTATGATTATTCCTAAATGTTATTTGAATATGACACACATTGATACTTATTTGAAAAATTATTGTAAAGAGTTGGTCATTTTATAAATTGTACGGCACTTTTGTGCCATGTTTGACCTTACGGAATATATTTGAAGAATGAAATTATCAATTTTATTAATATTAATTTTGTGAAATTTTGTCAAGAATCATGTGCAAATAATATTTATACAACCCTAAATTAAGCAAAAAAATACGTAAAAAATAAATTGTCATTCCAAATTTTTATTTTGTATACAAAAATATTTTTCGCCTTAAAATATAATTTTGTTGAAACTTTCCTTTTTCTTCACTAACACTTTTTGATTTAAATTTTTTGTTATTTGGTTAAAAATACATTCTTTTCAAATTAATTTTAACTGTTTTCAATTGGAAATTAGAATATTTTAATTAAAATAGCAATTATTAAATTTTTCGTTGAAAAATCAGATTTTTTCGTTAAAACTTTTTTTGCTGTTGAAATTTTGATTGACATACGGAAATATTAAAAAATAGTTGAAAATTTTCTTAAGAATCTTAGGAAAATTATATTTATATATACTTAAAAATAAATAGTTATTCGAAATTTTTATTTTTTCTACAAAAAGATTTGTCGCCTTAAATTATAATTTTGATGCAATTTTCCTTTTTTCTTCACTAAAAAATTGTTTGATTGGAAAATTTATTTTTTTCTTTGAAAATGCATTCTCTTTAAATTGATTTTAACTGTTTTTGATTAAAAATACGAAAATCTTCATTAAAATAGCAATTATTACATTTTTCGTTGAAAATTCAGCATATCAGCATAACATATTTTTGTATGGAAAATACAAATTTGGAATAACTATTTGTTTTTTATGTTTTTTTGTTTGCTCATTTTAAGGTTATATAAATATAATTTTCACATGATTCAAACATGGTACAAAAATGACGTACAATTTATAAAATGACAAACTATTCACAAGAATTTTTTGAATAAAAATCCATGTGTAACATATTCAAATAACATTTAGGAATATTTATAAAAAGTATTAATATTTTTCATTTTTAAAATTTGTGTATACAGAGTACAGATTTTATTTGAAATTTCACGACATTTTTTTGTGCCATGTTTGACCCTAGGGCAGAATCAAGGAGTAATATTCTACAAATATAATAGATTTAATACTTTCACGATGATTCATTATGATAAATTTAAATTTAAAATTTAAAGCTTTTTCGGGTTTCAGTTCCCGCTTGTTCTAAATTTTCTTACCTTGATAAGGGTGCTTTGTGAGCACCGAAACGTTGGTGAATATTATCCATTCTTTTTTATTGTGATTTCAAAGTAATAAAAATAAAAAAGACAAAGGAAATAAAAAAGAGAAGGAAGGGGATTTTGTTGGTTGCCTTCTCATTTTTCTTTCCTCTTTTTTATTGTTGTCCAAAGAAACAAATTTTTATTTTGTTTTCAGGAATTACAATAGGAGCATTTTTTGGTTTTTGTCCAAATTTTATTGTAAGATTCTTGATGTGTTTTCAAGAATTTATACATTGACTTGAGTTTTGGACGTTAAATGGGATTTTGAATTTGATTTTAATGTAATTTAAGATTATTAAATTTCAATTTGTGTACTGTTATTTTTTTCTAACATTTCATGTTTACAGTAGGATTTATATTCTTTTTGGCACTCTTAACACCAAATTTTTTGTAACCCGAAAAGGCAAGGAGTAGAGTTTCAAAAAATGTCTTCATTTTTTCCTGTTAGATATCGTGAAAAAAAACACTGATAAATTTGAGATTTTTCCACTGCTATATATACAAATCGCTATTTTATTACTCAATTCCAGTATTGCTCAAAAACACGTCAAAGTAAATGAATATTACAATGTGTGTTTTTAAAATTGAAGAGACCTTGCTATCTTTCCTTCTACTAACAAAGAAAAATTTAATTTACTTTTACGCGAATGAATAATGGCACAATTCAGAAACAAATACATTTTTTGATTGTGAAATATCACGAGTAATTCATTTTGTTTTTAATAAATTTTATGGAAAAATTATTGCCTAAGCTATTTCGGGTGAACGGGGTTTTCTAGTAGAATACTGTGCGCGATCTCTGGCAAAGCCACTTTGCTTTATATACAACTTGATGCTTGAAAAAGGTACCTATCCTACAGTCTGGAAAGAGGCCAGATTTTGTCCTGTTTTTAAAGCAGGAGATAAAAACAAGATGAAGGATTATAGACCAATATCAATTATAAATAATTTTTCAAAATTCCTTGAATCTTGCGTAGTGGGCTCCATAACAGCATCTATAAGAGCGCATATAACAGAATGTCAACATGGATTTATTTCTGGGCGATCAACAATCACTCACATATTTGTATTCACACAATTCGTAGCTAACTCCATTGCAAATGGCAACAAGGTAGATGTAATATACCTAAACATTGCGAAGTGCTTTGATAAATTAGGTCATCACATTATATTGGAGAAACTAAATTCTATGGACCTTCCTGAAAACTTGATCATTCTTATTCAGGATTTCCTGCTAAATCGCAAACATTATGTACAAATTGAAAGCTGTAGCTCGCATGCATTTACACCCTCATTTGGGGTGCCACAAGGGTCTAATTTAGGGCCAGTTATCATTACATTATTTTTTAATGATGCCGGCTGCTCTTGTAAAATTAATAAGATCTGATTTGCAGATGATAGTAAAGTGTAAATGGAAATAACCTGTGTTAGAGATTGTATAACGCTACAGGTAAGGCTGATGAAGTTTCTCCAATGGTGTAGAGAAATGGGTCTATCTATGAACATTAAAAAGTGTCAGATTTTGACTCTTACAAAGAAAACTGTACCAATTTATTTCTTATATGAACTCGAAGGAACAAAATTGAAAATAGTCTATTCAGCGAATGATCTCGGCCTTTTATATATGATCCTCAGCTATCGCTTGAAGAGCATATTGACTGTATTGGGAGATCTGCTAATGAAATGCTAGGGTTTATTCTGCGCTCATGTAAAAATCTACGAAGCACAAAGACCCTTACAGTCCTATTTAATGCTTACGTGCGCTCGAAGTTAGAATACGCATCCGTGATATGGAGTCCACATACTCAAATAGCAAAGGAAGCATTGGAGAAGATACAGAAGAGATTCCTAAAATTTTTAGTGTTAAAAAATGACGGTGTTTATGCCGTCAGAGGGAGTCACTATACGCAACTCTATGAAAGGTTTGATACAATTACAATTCAAGAAAGGCATTTATTAATTTCTCTAGGATTTCTTTTTAAAGTACTAAACGGAATGATCGAATGACCTGACATTTTGGAAGTAATCCCTCTTAATGTACCTCAAAAAAATAGCAGAAGTAATTTTCTTCTGTGTCTTTCACCAACTTCAAATAATACATTGTACTACTCACCGATCTACAAACTATGTAGAAACCTGAACGATTTATACTCTATAGCGGTTAAAATCGATATATTTGACATGTCTCTAAATACATTTAAACAGCAAGCATGAAGTCATGCAAAAAGAATTATAATAAATCAAAATAAGCAGAAATAATTATTATTGTAAATGTGAACTATTAATATAAGTATATTTACGGATTAGACTAGACTCTCATGAATACGGATCCTGTATGTACAATTTAATACAACCCTGTAAGTGGTTTTTTGTAAACTGTTGGGTTGTCACTGTAAAATCAAATCAAATCAAACCTATTTTGTTAAAAAGTTGTCTTTTTTGGTAGAAAATTCCATTAAAAATTTTAATATTCGGTTGAACATTCATGTATTTTGTTAAAAATGATTCTTCTTTGGTAAAAAATCAATCTTGTTGGTTGAAAATTTATATGTTTGGCTGAAAATTGAACTATTTCCCTGAAAATTCATTTTATTTGGTTAAGAACGTATTTCTCTAACTTAAAATTAAGCTATTCTATTCTTTTGTTGTAACTCCAACTATTGGGTTGAAAATTCATTTTTTTGGTTGAAGATAAGGTTGAAAATTCATGCACTTTGTTAAAAATTCTTATTTTTTTGGTAGAAAATTAATCCTTTTGGTTGAAACTTCATTTCTTTGGTTGAAATTTTTTTGTTTATTGAAAAGTAATTGTTTATATTAAAAATGCAACCAAATTTTTTGCCGAACAAATTACTATTTTTGGAACACTTCGTCTTTCATGATATTGATATATCGAAATTCACAAAATTTATGAAAGAAATTGAAAAAAAACGTATAAAATGAAAAATTAATGTAATTTAGAAAAAGTTAATTATTATTATCGAAAAAAAATTTTTTCTTAACTTTT
Source organism: Andricus grossulariae (assembly GCA_011634705.1). Taxonomy (NCBI): domain Eukaryota; kingdom Metazoa; phylum Arthropoda; class Insecta; order Hymenoptera; family Cynipidae; genus Andricus; species Andricus grossulariae. The sequence continues at coordinate 6,403,591 of JAABKJ010075445.1, forward strand.
TCTCGGGTGAATCCTGTTTTTCATCATCAGCCACGGACTGCAACTGAGTCAAGTGCCGGATGAGATTAAGATGTTAAAAATTAATTTAATACGATGTTTGAAACCTTTTATTGTTATTTATTATTGATTATTATTATGATTAAAAATCTAAAAAATTTAGTAAACATATAAAACATTAGAAAAAACTACTAGATTACAAATATTTCACTGAAAATAAGAACTATGCTCATCTAGTCATGGTCTTCCCCCATAATTTATTATAAAAATATTTTTTCTTTTTTTACATATATGTTTAATCTTTCCCCTAATTTTCCCTTTTTCGTGAACAAATTATTCTATTTCCCTTTTATGAGAACTTTTGCCCTGTGATCACTGTCATTAATAGGTAATTATTTAAATAAATCTAAAATTCGAAAGTGAAACTACGTGTGCTATTTTGAAATGTGTATCTCCATTCCAATCTCACAATTATATGTAAATATGTTTGAATTTCTTCTGAAATTAATTTAAAACGTTAATTATAATTATAATTTTCATAAAAATATAAAGTAAAATTTATTCGGAGACTATTAGCGTACGCTGAATTTAACCGGACTTGGTCTACTTTCGTTTACATCTTAAATCAAGACCATTCTTGGGCTAAAAATCAGACTTTGTTTTTACTGTGTAGTTATTCACGACTGTGTTAATGATTTTGCCATCCGCTGATGATGCAGCAATAAACTCGTGTGCTGAAAGTGACACAAAGTAACCATCTTGATTTTTGTGGAAAGGACCACTTTTTTTTCTACCTTTCCATTTTTCATGGTGTTACGAAATTATGAACGAGATGGGTGTCGTGTTATAGATCCTTGTGACGGTATTTCGTGCATGTCCGCAAGGTGAGATGGGCATCCGGACGTACTGGACGAAACAGAAATGGAGAAATTTAATATTTAAAATATAAATCAGAACGAATACATAGGGAAACACATGAAATGTACCAATCTTAGATATACGCCAATTCGATAAAAAGTAAACTTCATTAGATGTGATATCAACTATTTTAAAGAGAAATAAGAATAAGTTCAAACAAATTCTTATGAAATAAGAAGTAAATTGAAGAACACTGCAAAAGGAAATTCAACTTCATTGAATAGAATTTATCAGAATGAAAGTGAATCTTGCTGACACCACAATGTTGTCATTTCAAGTTAAGTACCTAATTTCGAGTTAAAATTTCCTTACTTCCGAAATACATCGTTCATAATTATCTTCCTATTGAAGCAGAATTGATCATGTGTAGTAGCAACATTTTCTCAAGAAGCGTTGCCGCCATAAATGTTCAAATTCGAAAACAAAACTATTTTTGGTTCATATTTCTGAACATTCGAACTTTATCACGCATGTCTCCACGACATACGTGCATTTGTCTTGCAATATATATATATATAGTCACCCGGGCATTTTTGAAATTAGAACTTCGAAAAACCGATTGTTGCAAAAAACACATTTAAGCTTGGCGAGTGCTATAAGCACATATGTTATACTTTTTCTTTGAACATTAAATATAGCTACTTCTGGTTACTATCTGGATATGAGTATAGTCTCAATTGATTCACTATAGGTCTCAGTATCATCCCCCACTCAAACACAAAAATAATAATTTCGACCTGAACTTAGAAAAACGCAAATATTTCCTAAACTAGTACCGGCCAAAAGGGTCCTTTTCATGCAGACACAAACACACGCTCAAACATACACCTATGCACGCACCCACGCACACAAAGTAAAAAAATATATATAATTGAAAAATAAGGTTAAACAACCACCGCAGGGTCCCACTGGGACAAACTGCCATCTAAAAATGACACTGTCTCCCAATAAAACCGCGGTAAATCACACCCATGGCCACGTCTCACGACCATAATATAGACGGCCATAGGGCAGGAGAAAATCACAACGCCAGGCCGGCGAAACCCTCGTGTGTCTTCAGGACACGAAGCGAACCAAGGATGACAGCTTTCTGCATCCATCTCGCAATTTCCTTGGCATATTTTTGGCTCGCGGAAATGGCTTTAAGGTAACGAACCAGTAATACTTTTGCACCTCCGAGAGCATGGATCACAAGGACAATTACTTCAACCAAAAATTTTTGCTAGAGTCATTGCAGCTCCCTTTCAAGGTCTTGATATATCTCCTTCTTTTCTTTGTCCTTGGCAGTGATAGTGAATATACTTCGTTTCTCAAACTCTTTGAGAACCATGTCAGGCCTCGAGTGTGTCACCACAGAAGTATCCAGAAGAATTTCGTAGTGCGGGAGATAGAGACAGAAGTTTGATGCAAAAAAGCGAAGGGCTTATGGTATCGCCCTGAAAAACGCCCCTCTGGAAGGTAACTTTGTTCGTTGTCACACAATAATTTCCAGATGAGATAGTAAATATACTTTTTCAAAGGGGCATCAATCTCTCTATGCATCTCACTATGTAACGATGCACCCTCAAGCTTTCCAACAGAGAGATGATGAGTGTATGAAAGGTTGAATCGAAAGCTTTCCGGTAGTCATTCCAGGCCATTGACAGGACGCGCTGATGGGTTGCTACGCCTTCGCAGACACATCTGTCAATTAGCGGGTTTTCTCGAAATCCTGCTACACCTTTTTTCGAGCCACGTTGATCGTACATCTTTCGCCATACAGACTCAATTATTCGGAAAATCCTGTTGTTCAGGACAGCTGTAAAGATCTTATACAGTGTGTTCAAACAAGTTATCGGCCTGTAATTGTCTGGGTTGGACAAGTAGCCTTCTTTCGGTAGGAGTATAGTGCGTCCTATCACCAGCTGCTGCGAAATGAGCGTTTCCGACTTTAATATGAGGTGAATATGCGGGCCAAATGTTGGTGTGCGGAAGTAAACTTCTTCCACCAGAAGTTCTTGATATCATCTGGTCCTGCAGCGGAAAAATTCTTCGTGCCTCTAAGTGCTTTTTTCACCTCTTCGGCAGTGATTGATGGACATTCCTCGTCAGATGTTATGAGGTTGTCGCAAAACTCCTTGAAGCGGATGATATTGTTAGTATCTTCTTTCAACTCCAGTGTTTTTTGGATCTTGTATACCTTTCTCCAAAAATCCCTTCCTCGTTGGGCTTGGGTGGGTTTTTGACAAAAACAGGGTAATCACTGAAGAGGCGAGATGGGTCAGCGAAAAACGGTTGATTCTCCCTGATCTATCTCTCCCTCTTCTGTATTCTCTTCCTTGCGTCAGATAAAACCCATATTTTGTCAACAATGTGCTGCTTCATGGTCAGCAGCTTTAACTTGTTCAGTGTGTGATTGAAGATGCTTAGTTCTTGGGCGAACTTTCGAACCCTTTCCGTGAACGGCCTACGAAATGTTATGTAGTCAATCACACACTGAATACGGGACGCATTATTTCTTGTTCATCCAATCTGCTTGTTCAGTTGATACAAGCGTCTCTTGGTCTTTTCATTTATTGTCGGTTTTAGCCTTCGATTTGAATCAGCCAATGCTCTCGCAGCACCATAGACTGAACAATCGATCTTCGTCTGCAGCTTGTTCAAACAGCGGTTTAAGAAGCGCCTCGCGTATATATCAGTTTTTGAAGATGTAGGCGTGTTGATTTCGCAAAGACTGATGCAAAACGTGCTGAAGCTCTGTATGTTTCTTGCACCACAGAGTATGCATACGCGCCATAAATCCTCCGCGAACAGGGATGATGCTGGCATCGTAGCAGTCTAGCACATCATCCTTGAGTTGATTCGTCCATTAAATGTGCACATTTCGCAGGTGCGTCGTCGTGTTTCCATTCAAATCATCCGCAGCACCCCGAACTTTAGGGTGATCGACACTATTTGCCGAACGATTGTCGGGTGCTCTACAGGTTCGATCGTTTTGAACCGCATCTACAACTTTTTGGTGGTTTGATGGTGTTTTTGTTGTTCATACGAGCAGCTAGGAAAAAGGTTTGTCCATCCTTGTAGAGGCCCACATGGAACGATAAGGTTGCATACTCTGAGAGTTCGCCCGGTATCCCAGAGTTACCGTTTAGGACACCTCGCCCAGGTGCCATTCAGCTTTCGGCACGGTTGTTACGCCTTCGTTTAGGGGTTATTCCTTCAAGACCATCCCTGGACAATTGTCCGCGACTGCTTGTTAATTATTGTAACCATATTGAGCAGAAGCCCTTGGTACAGGGACCCTCTATCCGCATTGATAATCTCCGGAATCTTTTAGAATAACTCAAAATCTTTAAAATCCTTAGATTTTGTGAAATTCTTTGAAATAACTGAAAATCCTGTGAAATCCTTGAAATCGCTGGGAATGCCTTGAAATTTTTGGAATGCTACAAAATTCTTTGGCAATCTTTGAAATTTTTGTAATTTCTTGAAATTCTTTGGAAACTTAAAATTACTTATAATCCTTTGAAATTTTCGTAAGTTTCTTCATATTTGTTGAAATTGTGGAAATCTTTTGAAATAAAATTTACTTCATTCCTTAAAGTTCTCCTAAAATCTATGAAAATTGTTCAAAATATATTTGAAATTACTTTAAATTTTCGAAATCTCTTGAAATTCTTCGGAATCTGTTAAAGTAGCTTAAAATACCTGTTAAACTAAATCTTTTAAACTCCCATAAATTCTTTAAAATACTCGGAGTTCCTATAAAATCCCTTAAATCTTGTGAAATAATTTTTAATTCATTGAAATCTTTTGAAATCCTACAAAATTCTTTGACATTCCTTTAAATTTTTTTAATCTCTTGATAATCTCCGGAATCTTTTAGAATAACTCAAAATCTTTAAAATCCTTAGATTTTGTGAAATTCTTTGAAATAACGGAAAATACTTTAAAATCCTTGAAATCGCTAGGAATGCCTTGAAATTTAATTTATTTTCTAAAGTTCTCTAGAAATCCTTAGAAATGGATCCTAAAATCCTTAGAAATTCTACCAAATTAATTGAAAACTTTTGATTTTTTTTTTAAATAATTGCAAGTCATAAAATTCCTTAAATGTGGCGAAATTCTTTCATATACCTTGCAATTTTTGGAATGCTACAAAATTCTTTGGCAATCTTTGAAATTTTTTTAATTTCTTGAAATTCTTTGGAAACTTAAAATTACTTATAGTCCTTTGAAATTTCGTAAGTTCCTTCATATCCCTTGACATTGTAGAAATCCGTAAAAATTCCTTCGAATAATTTGAAATTCTACATTAAGTAAACTGTGTTAAATTAAAAAAATGTATAGACAAAAGAAGAAATCTAAAATGCAATCTCAGGCCTGACTTAGTATCTAAAAAATGTTTAATTCAAGTATTTATTTAGTAACATTTGGTGACTGAATTTTGAGTTTAACGCTTATTATAATAAATAATAAATATATTTTTTATATTCGAACTATGTTGAATTCAACAAGAACAATCAACAATTTTACAATGAAACATATTTACAAATAAAACATTTTGGTTTCTTTATTTTTTTCTTTTTAGCCATGTTGCCTGAAAACAGTACAATTAAAACCGATCAATCCGATGACATACAAACACCCCAAAATCACATCATGTCAGACATGCAATTAGTCAATATGAATTTAAAACTAACAGACAATTCAATGGCAGAATTCTGTGATCAAATGGACTTACGGATCGTCCGAGAATTATCGCTTTGTACCAATCATCTCTCCTGCATTCCGAATAATTTTTCTCAGCACTTGAGTAGTTTAAAAATACTGGACATCTCGAATAACAATCTCAAAGAATTACCAAGTTCCTTCAACCTGTTGACCAAATTAGAACACCTGAAACTCGACCACAACGAATTTCAAACACTGCCCAAAGTTCTCGCGGAAATTCGAAGTCTAAAGATCCTAAGTATATCGCACAATAAACTCGAGGAACATTCAGAAGACCTAGGAAGCCTGATTAATTTAGAAATCCTAGATTTGAGTTGCAACAATTTATCGTCACTTCCCTACTCTTTCGTGAGACTCAATCGTCTCAGGGAACTCAATCTCGCAGAAAACAAATTCAACATCATTCCAGAATGCGTCATAAATGGAATGCGAAATTTGGAAATTCTCGATCTATCTCTCAACAAGAGAATGAAACTCAACGTTCCACCCTGCAGTAGAATTCTGAGGAAATTTTATGCAATGAAAAATGGAGTCTGTCGGAGATTTCCGAGGTGGTTATTAACACCCAAGTTCTCTGATCTTCAAGAAGTCAACCTGAATGGGACGGAGTTCACAAAGTTCAAATTTCCAGACGAAAATGCACTCTTGAATCTCAGGAGTCTGTCTATGAGCCAGTCGACACTCTCTGACCAAATTCTCGAAAAATTGACGAGAAACATGATTAGGCTCGAAAAACTGAATGTTGGTAACGACAATCCAGAGAAAGAAGGGAACATTTTATGCAGTCTGCCTGTCCAGCAATTGAAGAATCCTCATTTTTTGCGAGAAATTTACATGAAGGGAGTTGGACTTCCAATGATGGGTCGGTCAATCGCAGATTTGCGAAACGTTACAATCATGGACATCAGCAGAAATAGGATTGATTGGTTGCCTGACGAATTTTGTCTTCTACAGAAATTGGAGGTTTTGATTATGGATAATAATGGTCTGTCGATACTTCCAGACAATTTTGGAAACTTGGTGGCACTTAAAGAATTGATAGCAAACTCTAATCACCTTTCTAATTTACCAGCTTCCATGAGGAATTTGAAGAAACTTCGTTTTCTTGATTTATACGAAAATGATTTTTCCGAATTGCCCGTGGGTTTAGACAATTTGGAAAATTTGGAAGGTCTCGATATGGAATATAACTTCTTCTCTACTGAAAGTTTAATGGTAAGAAACTAAACTAGGGTGCCGTTCAAAAATTACGTCACACTGCCATAATGTGGGGGGAAAAAGCAGCTTTTTTGGACAAAAATCGACCGACAGTACAATTGTTAACGAATATTTTGACTCTTATTAAACAAAAATTTGCTTTTCTGCCAAGTTTAAACATTTTTTCGTCTTTTCAGTGATAACATTTCTTTTAGGATTTTCAATTTTATTAAAATAAGCGATAAATCAGTGTAATGACTAACTCAAAATAATTTCCATTAAAGAGTCATCCATAAACTACGTTACCAATTTTGAGATTTTCGAACACAATGAAGACTTTAAACAAATTGTTGAATTTTTGTCCAAATGGGCGAATTTTTAATCAAATATTTGAATTTTCAACTAAGAAATATAAGTTTTCAACCGGCAATGGAATAGTTATATTTTAAGTTTAAAACATTAATTTGCAACAAAAAAAACGAATTTTCAACCGTTTGAATTCAACTGAAAACACGATTTTTTAGCAAAATAGTTGAATCCTCAAAAAAATGACGATTTTTCAAAAAAGAAGATTACTTTTCTACCCAAAAAGATGAATTTTCAAAAAAATACATGAATTTTCCACAAAAAAGTTGAATTTTCAACCCGGCATCAAATAGTCGAATTTTCTATCGAAATAGTTTAATTTTCTACCTAATATTTGAATTTTCAACTAAAAGAGATAATTTTGCAACCAAGAATGGAATAGTTACATTTTTAATGTAAAAAATTAATTTCCAGAAAAAAATTTTTCAACTCTTTGAATTCAACAAAAAACACGACTTTTTAACAAAATAGATGAATCTTTAAAAAAATGATGATTTTTAGAAAAAGAAGATTAATTTTCGACCCAAAAAGACGAATTTTCCAAAAAAAATACATACATTTTCCCCAAAACAGTTGAATTTTCAACCCGACACCAAATAGTTGCATTCTTTACAAAAATAGTTGAATTTTCAACCTAATATTTGCATTTACAACTAAAAAAATGAAAAAATATTGATATTCAATTTTATATTAAAATTATACAAAAAATTAGTCATGCTCGCGAAAAACAAATTCCCTGACTTTAAACAAAAATTCCCTAACATTGTCAGGTTTTTCCACGTGAGTAGACACCCTGATTATTATATACATGCACCTCCAAAAAACGGTTCAGCTGTCTTTTTTTGTTCAGCAGAGAACACACTTGAAAACAAATGGTTTTTTCTTTAAGGGAATAAAAATTCCAGGACCATGAGCAAAATTCAAGGACTTTTCCAGGGTTTTTCCAGTTAGAGAAAAATTCAAGGATTTACCCAGGTTTTCAAGGATTTCCAGGACGCTAAACACCCTGAATATTTGAAATTCTGCAATTTTGAACGGTGAAAATGACAGTGATTTTTGTTACAGGAATCACTTTTTTTAGTACAAAAATCGATCGAATCGTTTTGAATGTCACTTAATACTACATGATATAATACTTATTAATGATATATATTTATCATCTTTAAAATTTATACAATTTTAATTTAAAATTATTATTTTGAATGTGTAATTCTAAAACAATTTAACCTTTGAGGCCTTGAAACTAAAGTTTTTTCTCAAATTAATTTTTAGATTAATTTTTTGAGGTTTTGATTTTTTAATTTTACAATATTGTAGTTTCAAATTCAACTACTTAAAATATCAGGTTAATTTCAAAATAAATATTTCAAAATTTCATATTAAAGCCTTGATAGTCAGTTTCGAATATAATAATTTTATATGTAAATATAAAGCAATTATTAATTGAAAAGCTTAAAAATGTCTGATTTTTATTTGAAGATTCAAACAAATAAATAATTTCAAATTGAAAAGTATTCGACTGATAAATTTAAAGAATGAATAATAATTCTAAAAGAAGCGTTAAAAATGAATCAATATAAAATAAAATAAAATTTTGTTTAAAATCAAAATAGATAAAAATCAAACTAACCGAAATTGATATCTCGGTCTTTGAATAATTTCGATAATTTTAAATGGCTGCAATTTTAGAGTTCTGAATTTTCATGTTTGAACACTAATTTTTTAATTTTTCCCTTTTATTTGCCTGGATATATGGTGAGAGAAGAAGCACAGAGGGATAAATTAAGTACTAGAGCGGGTTTGAGAGCATGGCAATTTGAGACGAAGTTAAGGGAGGGGAGTTAGCGAAAAAGTGTTTGAAGGCGGTATAAGAAAGGAGAGGGAGGGCGGTAGAACTAACAAGATGGGAAGAAGAAAGGAGGGAGTTTTTTAGTGCTAGATATATAGGAGAGGGGAATGGAGTAAGCTATGAAGAATTTAAGAGAAGAGACAGGGAAAGACAATTATTGGAAAGATGGGGAATGATTGAGGAATCAAAATACAATTAATGGTGTAAGATGATAAAATAGGAAGGAGTACCAAAGTATTTAGAAAAAAGATGGGGAGAGAGAAGATGGACCAGAATAGCAAGATTTATATTGGGAAACGAGGTAAGGGAGGGGATGTATTGGGAAAAGGAAGAGAACAGAAAGTGCATAATATGTGAATAGGAGAAGGAAACATGGAGGCATGTATGGGAAGGATGTAGGAGAGGAACGGAAGATAAAGGAAGCTGGCAAGAGATTGTGGTAAAGATTCTAGGGGAGGACGGAAAGGGTGCGAAGTGGATGATGGAGTTGGAGGGGGCTAGAGGGGTGAATGGGAAAAAATGAAAGAATGGATGTGGAGAAATGGCAAAATGAGAATGAGATAGAAGAGATGCGAAAGTGAAGGAAAAAGGAAACGGAAGTCGCATATATTAGAAGCGTAAAGATCTGTAAGTAGTTATTATGTAATAGCATACGTAGATTAAGATGCGGATGCGCTTGCTCTCACTCGCTCACTCTCTCGCTTTCGATCGCTCCCTCGCTTACTCTTCCAACAGTAAAATTGCGCTATATGAGTATAGAATTAAGGAGATAGATATAAGAGTTGATGCAAATAGTTGTAAATAATCGTAAATAGTAAGGATAAGATAATATAAAGTTTGTAGATGGTCTTGTAAGAAACGAAGGTCATGTAAACCCTTAGGGGACACATTATGAATAAAGATGAACTGAAATATTCGGTTGAAAATTCATGTATTTTTTTCAAAATTAATTTACTGAAAATGTAATTACTATATTTTTCTTACTTATCTTTTTTAGTTGAAAATTCGCGTATTTTGTTGAAATTTTTTCTGTTAGAAAATTCAGCTTGGATTGAAAATTCAACTACTCGTTTCAAAATACATTTCTTTTCTTTAAAATTGGACTATTTTGTTGAAAATTCGTGTGTTTTTTTCTAGTTGAAAATTCTTTTATTTTTTTGCAAAATCTTTTTTGTGTTGAAAATTCAATTATTATGGTAAAAAATTAATATTTTTCGTGTTGAAAATTCAAAATTTATGTTAAAAAATCATATTTTAAGGTTTTAAACTTCACTTTTTAGCAGGAAATTAATCTTCTTGGCTTCAAAATTCAACTGTTTGGTTGAAAATGAACCTTTTTGTTGAAAATTCATGTTTTATGGTTAAAAATTCAACTGTTTTGTAGAAAATTCGTCTTTTCCGTTTCCTTTTTGCTGAAAATTAATTGTTTTAACTGAAAATTTAATTCTTCCATTTATGACTGTTGTCACTGAAAATCTTTAAAATAGAAAAAAGACTTTTTTTACATTAACATTATTGATCCTCTATGTAAAGTTGTTTTTATATCTAAACGAAAAATTTAGAACGGTCAGAAAAAATAAAAAAATTTTCAAGGAGAAGTAAAGGAATTTCGAAATTAGGATTTTGTAGCAACCCTGATTCTCTACAACAGTGTTTCCAATTTTGAAAGTATATTTTTCTATGGTTAAAATCTTTGAAACAATTTTTTTAATGAACTTTTTATTTCAAACAAATAATTATATTTGAAGATTATTTACTTATTTTTAAAATTGGAAATGGTCGAGATATAGGGAATGTTTCCCCCCCCCCAAAATAAGCTGTGCTTTCCTAAGATTCAAACATTCGAAAAAAATTGGTAAAAAGCGACAGTAGGAAAATTCAATTACAAAAATATTTCAATAATTCTTCCTCGTAAGATTTATGTTTTTTAAGTGTTTTCTTTCATAAAAAAAATCTTAAAATCGTAGAAAAATTTTTTTTAGAGACCATATTTTTGGCACAACATCTACATGATTTTATATTGGGATCCGCTGCGCTGCAATAAATATGCTATCTATTTTTTCAATGCGGCCAAAATGTGTACTCGCGAAACTAGGTAGAATTTTTAAGATGCATTAATTTTAATTTGTACTTAAAAAAAATGTTGTTATTGTTTTGAATAGTTTAAAACAATTAGTGATTGAAAACAATTAAGATTTATCGGAAACTAAGTGTTACATGTGGAATTTTCATCGTATACAGTGCAAAAACACGTTTTATGTTAAAAATATTTTTGTCAAAAAAAAAAAACAATTATTTTAGTATGTTATATAAGTTTCAATACATTAGAAGCTTCAATTAACTTATCTTAACATAAAAATGAATTTAAAATAATTTTTTATCAATTTATACATGAAATATTTACTATCTAAAAAATTCTAACCTAAAAGTTAGGTTAGAATTCGTATTTCATTGTTGTTTTCACAGTGGACAAGTTAGTAGTTTTTATTAAGGCCTGCACGGTTTTCGTGATTTTCAAAAATTTTTAATCGGAAATGTTTACGCTGATATTTTCAATGTGGACAAGTTTGTGGTTCTTATTACGGTCTATATGGTTTTTTTGATTTTGAAAAAAATTTAAAATTTGTTGTTGGAAATTTTTCCATCGATATTTTCACAGTGAACAAGTTAGTCGTTTTTATTACGGCCTATACGGTTTTTGTGGTTTTGAAAAAAGTTTCCATATTTTTCATCCGAAACTTTCATCTACATTTTCATAGCGGACAAGTTAGTAGTTTTTATTATGGCCTATACGGTTTTTGTGATTTTGAAAAAAGTTTCCATATTTTTTATCCGAAACATTCATCGATATTTTCATAGTGGACAAGTTAGTAGTTTTTATTACGGTCTAAACGGTTTTTGTAATTTTGAAAAAATTGCACAATTTTTTCTCGTAAATTTTTCCATAGATATTTTCACAATGGACAAGATGGTAGTTTTTATTACGTCCTATACGGTTTTTGAGATTTGGAAAAAATTTCAAAATTTTTTCTCGCATATTTTTCCATCGATTTTTTCACAGTGGTTTTCACATACGGTTTTTGTGATTTTGAAAAAAATTTGAAAATTTTTTTTTCAGAAATTTTTTTGCTGATATTTTCAATGTGGACAAGTTAGTCGTATTTATTACGGCCTATACGGTTTTTGTGATTTTGAAAAAAAAACTGAAAATTTTTTATCCGAAATTTTTTCATCGATATTTTCACAGTAGACAAGTTCGTAGTTTTTATTACGGCCTATACGGTTTTTTTGATTTTGAAAAAATTTTGAAAATATTTTGTCAGAAATCTTTTCGCCGTCGTTTTCACAGTGGACAAGTTAGTAGTTTTTATTAAGGCCTATACGGTTTTCGTGATTTTCAAAAAAATTAAAAAATTTTTAGTCGGAAATTTTTTCGCCGATATTTTCACAGTGGACAAGTTAGTAGTTTTTATTACGGCCTATACGGTTTTTGTGATTTTGAAATAAATTTGAAAATATTTTGTCAGAAATCTTTTCGCCGTCGTTTTCACAGTGGACAAGTTAGTAGTTTTTATTAACGCCTATACGGTTTTCGTGATTTTGAACAAATTTCAAAATTTTTTATCCGAAATTTTCCCATCGATATCTTCAAAGTAGACAAGTTAGTAGTTTTAATTACGGCCTATACGGTTTTTGTGATTTTGAAAATAATTTCAAATTTTTGTTTCGGAAATTTTTTTGCCGTTGTTTTTACAGTGGACAAGTTAGTAGTTTTTATTACGGCCTATACGGTTTTTCGATTTTAAAAAAAATTTCAAAATTTCGTATTGGAAATTTTCTCATCGATATCTTCAAAGCAGTCTAGTTAGTAGTTTTAATTACGGCCCATACGGTTTTTGTGATTTTGAAAAAAATTTGAAAAATTCTTGTGGGAAATTTTTTTGCCGATATTTTCACAGTAGATAAGTTAGTCGTTTTTATTACGCCCTATACGGTTTTTGTGATTTTGGAAAAAATTTGAAAATTTCTTGTGGGAAATTTTTTCGCCGTTCTTTTAACAGTGGACGAGTTAGTAGTTTTTATTACGGCCTATACGGCTTTTGTGATTTTGAAAAAAATTTGAAAATTTCTTGTGGGAAATTTTTTGGCCGTTCTTTTGACAGTGGACGAGTTAGTAGTTTTTATTACGTCCTATACGGTTTTCGTGATTTAAAAAAAAAAATTTAATTTTTAGTCGGAAATTATTTCGCCGATATTTCCACAGTAGACAAGTTCGTAGTATTTATTACGGCCTATACGGTTTTCGTGATTTTTAAAAAAATTTGAAAATATTTTGTCGGAAATCTTTTCGCCGCTGTTTTCACTGTAGACAAGTTAGCATATTGCTTTTTAATGAACAACCCGATAAAAAGGCTAGCATGAAAAAGCATTGAGAATTTTGAATAATTAAAAATGCCGCTTCTCTCCTTTGTTCTTGAATCCTTGATTAGGTAGGAAAACTGGAAAAATAATAAAATTCCAATTCCTTTCAAAGCAGATCGGAGCTTCCAAACGTAACCTCAAATAAATTATAATTACACTTTTCGTTTGAAGCATTATAAGACACTCCGAAGGCCTAAAATGTTAAAAATATATTAGGATTGTGTTAAAAAATATCACTTTTTTCAAATTTTATCAATTACAAAAATATAAAGTCATGATAAACTTTTTTTAAAATTATTGTTCACCTCAGCTATCTGTGTGGAAATCAATCCTGACAGCGTAAAATGACGGCGAAAATTTTCTAATACACTTTTCCATGCAAGCCTTCTTACCGGTAGGGGGCATACATGTCTTTAAATTAACTTTAAAAATATGTAAGAAACTAATTCTTTACTTCGCAGGAATGACTTAGAAAACTTATCGATTGCCTACTGCACATACACAAAACGTCTATGGAACGAACCATATAAAGAAGCACTCGAGACGTACGAAGCAGCACCTCTTGATCAACATAAGTGCTTTGAAGAAAAATTTAAAGCTGTTATAATAAATATATACTAAATTTATCCTCAAATTAATGTATTTATTAATTTGATAAAGCTTGATAAATTAAAAAATTTTGATAAAGTTATGTTAGCAGGAAACTGTACTTTTTTATATTTCAAACTTTTATTTAATATCAGCTAAAAAATAAAACTTCTTACGTTTATTTTAGCGTATCTGATTATTCATATTAATGAAAATACATCGAATTTTTGCGTAATTAGAGAATTCACCGATTTCATGCTGACCGTCAGATGACAGTCAAAGTTCATGAAATCGGTCAGATGACGGTCACTCCCCATCTCTATCTCTGACCCTCTGTATTTATTCCTAGATGAGAGCGCCTCTTCAGAGAAAATTTGTAACTAAATTGTCGTATGCTACAATAGGAATCGTAATTTCTCAATTTGCCACATGTGACACTCTCATCTGGGAATAAATGAAAATCCGAGGACAGGCGATCGCGGTTGTGGGCTGTTTTCCACCATCTCCGCCACGGGCGTGCGGTCTCCTTGTAGTAATTCGTGTTTTTGACACTTTATATAGAGGTTTTGTTGAGAACCTATGATGCATTTATACCTCTGTCTGTCCGGCCGGTGCAGGCAGGAAGTCCATAAGAGTAAAAGCGATAAAGAGCGGGAAATTGGCAGGGACTGAGAGTAAAAGATTTTGATCACTTTGGGTTTTGAAACCTGAGCCGACAAAAAAAGTGAATCGTTAGGTTTAACTCTACTACTACTACTACTACTAATACTACTACGTGCACTGCTACTACGTGTAGAAAATAATATTCGAACATGTGTACTGCAGGGAGAAAGTGATCCCATCCAGAGTGGACGTTGCCTCCTTTTCGAACACCAGAAACGGATGGGTTGTGGCAGCAATGGGTGAACGTTTGAGTCCCGAGGAGAGCATGTATAGGGGATCGGTCCTTTAGTTTCTGCACTGATGAAAAAAAGCACCCGGGATTCCATCTTTGAAAGATCGAAACCTAGAGATTGCCGGAAGGTTTTGCTCTTGATGAGAACTTTGTCGAAGATACTTTCAAACGATCCCGAAGGGAGCGGACTGCTTTTTGAAGTCTTACTTTGAATCTCGTTTTCAAACTGACCACATTTGAGCACACTTTCCAAGCTCACATATTTCATCTATCATTTTTTAAATAAAAGCTTGAGAAAAGGTATTGTGCAATTGCTCTGTGCTTTTATTACGAAAGAAACAATGATTCAAGTCGACACTTGTTTGGACATTTTGTAATTTTTTTAGGATTTTGATTCTAATTGGTTTAATTTTTGAAACTTCAAAGTGTTACAATTTTGAAGGCTTTATTTTGAGATAGTGTCTAAATTTAAAGTTTTTAGAATAAAAGTGATTTGAATTAGAAAGCTTACAATCACTAGCACAATTATTACGTCAAGACTTCGAATATTTCTTGAAAGTAACATAATTGAATGTCATAGCATTTGCAATTTGACAATATACAATTAATTCTCTTTATTGTGTAATAAGGATAATGCGGACGTTTGGAATACCTTAGGAATGTACAAGTCAAACTGAATATTTTCAAGTAAACATGTTTGAAACCATTTATAATATTTATCATAAATGATAATTATAATATTATATTACACTCACGATCAAAGTAGAGGAAAATCACGAACATCAGAAGTAGAGTGGCAACAGTAATCGTCATTTTTTTATATAGTCAAACTGACACAGAAATAAATAAGTAAACTGACTTTTGAAGAACTGCATGAGAAAAGTGACTTGTTAAAGGACTCCTATATATACCACCTTTTATCATCTATGCAGTGACTCGCTTTATTTATTTCCCAACATAAGTGGACTAGAAGGAGAAAGATTTTTGATACTAGATTTCAAAATTCTTCATATTTGCTATACTTATTCCTCACTGAACCTCCAGAATAATTAAATATTACAATATGTGTAAGAACAGAGATGAAAATCCCTTTACATACATTTTTCTGCCTCATGCATAAAAATGCAAACAAACATAAAGAAATGTATAAGCCTTTAAGCAGGCACGTGGTTTTTCTATCGATGGAATTCTCACTCTATCAAATATCCGTAAGATCGTCTTTGATAATGTCAAGGCTCTTGAAAAATGTGTAATTTCTACCAAAAAACTATCCTGACCAGTGCTGGGTCAGCTCCCTATCATGAAATCTAATCAGGGTTGGCCCGACCAGTGACTGGCTGGCTCCCGAATAGGTGATTCGAGATAAATGTAGCCTGGCCGGGATTTGACCAGAAGCCTTGTAATAGGGCCAACCGGAACAATTTCTGCATAGGTACAGCAGAATCGATAAAAAAATGGAGCAATAGTTTTAAATTCTCTAAATCTAGAAGCAAAGGCGGATGCATATTCGTTTCGTAATCACGCAATCTTTGTTTGTTTTTCTCCGCTCATGTTCAAAGTGAAAGAAGACAAACAATTTCATAAATTCTAGAGATGTCACTGAATATTTTCTATGTCATCATGCTTCTATTCTATCTGCTGAAAATTTTAATACTCAATAACTGTATTTATCCAATACATTTTTTAGGAAATCAAAATACTTTTGAAATTATATGCAATGTTCAGATCATTTCTCCCTTTAATTAGTCAAAGAAAAGTTTCTTTGATTGTTAGAATTTTTTTGATTCAAAGAAATATTCTTTGTTGAAAAAAAGTTTTTTTCTTCAAATGAAAATTTGTCTTTATTTTAAATTATTTTCTTAAATTTGAAGTTATTTT
The DNA here is from genome assembly GCA_011634705.1 of Andricus grossulariae. Classification (NCBI taxonomy): domain Eukaryota; kingdom Metazoa; phylum Arthropoda; class Insecta; order Hymenoptera; family Cynipidae; genus Andricus; species Andricus grossulariae. The sequence continues at coordinate 6,420,414 of JAABKJ010075445.1, forward strand.
TGGTTAAGTGAAATAAAATTATCTCAAATTAACGGTTTCTGTAATTCAAGACAAATATTTTTCAGTGTGGGAATTAGCAGATAACGCATATAAAATAATAGTGTTGGATCAGCTTTCATTGATCCGGAATCAGAAGCTGAAGGTTCATAGACTGTTTTTTAGAAAAATGTAAATTTTTATATTTTTCTTTCTTGAGCGCTAATATTGTCAACCTTCAGAAAAATAATTAATATACTTTGATTTTATCCGAACCTTTAAATGTAGTAAAAGTTCCTTCTACATGGTGTCCCAGTACTCAAGGTACATTATTATATTTTTGAATTCCTCATAAAAACTGGAGTTGAAAATAAAAATAAGAATTTGTTGTAAAGTCAATAATTAATGATGCAACTTCACACGGCAACTGAGATACGAGATTCTTAGAAAACATCTTTTCCTTTAGAATACACGTTGAATTATTTTAACTTTCATCGAGTATTTCTAATTCTGTAGAATTCAAACGAATTCTTAGAATTCACTTGTGCTTCTTTGAATTCTCCTGAAGCTTTTTGCTATCCTCTTGAAACCTTTACAGTTCAACTTAAATTATTATAAATTTCTCCAAGCCTTTGAATTCTCTAAATTTCAAATTTTCTGAAATCTTTGGAATTCTATGAATTCTTTTGTATTCTCTAAATATCTTTGAAATTTTATAATTTTTTTAAATCCTGTGAATGCTTTTGAAGTTTTTGTATTTTTTTGCACACTGTGAATTCTTCTGAATTCTCTAAATTCTTCTTAATTCTATGAATTCTTACACTATTCTTTGATTTCTTCCAAATTTTCTGAATTGTTCCAAATTCTTTGAATTCCCTGATTTATTCTGAATTCTCTAAATTGTTTTAAAATTTTCTGATGTCTCTAAGCTGTTTTGAATTTGATGAATTAATGGTATCACTATATTTTTGCAAATGTTTTTTAATGATCTTGAAATCATTAGAATACACATTGAATTATTTTAACATTCCTTGAATATTTTTCACCCTGTAGAATTCAAACGAATTCTTCAGAATTAAAAATTTTGTTTAATTCTCTGGAAATTTTTACCATACACCATGAATTGTTCTAACTTTCTCCAAGTCTTTTGTATTCTTTGAATACTTCTAAATTATAATAAATTCTCTTATAAATTTCGAAATGTCTGAGTTCGTTCCAATACGCTGAAATATTTTAACTTGAATCATGATTCGACAGAATCCAAATTAATTTGTTTAACACTTGTTTAACTTTAAATCAAGTAGTTGACATTTCAACAAAGAAGTTGAATCCTAAACCAAAACACATGAATTTTCAACAACAGAAAATGTATTTTTTACAAATGACTTCAACTTTTAAACAAGTAGTTGAATTTTTTACCAAAAAATATAGCGCAATGACAAAACAATCACATATTCAACAAAATCAATTTATTTAAAAAAAAATAGTGGATCTTTCGACAAGATATGATTAAAGAAGATGAATCCCGAACCTAGAATATAACATACTATTTTCACCAAAAATAGTTTGATTTTCTTAATGAATTTTATTATTTCAGTGTCAATTTGAAGTTTGGTCAAAACAGGGGAAAAAATAATTTTCTGGAAAAAGGGAAAATAGGGGAATAGGAAAATGAGTGTGAAGTCTGAAAAATGAAAGTGCTTCTCAAAGTTATCAATTTATCATTACACTGTACCATTGCAGGTCCATCTTTCGCGAAATTCGAAAACTTTGTTCAAATTTATCATCAGGTATTTTAAAAATAATCTAGTCAAATCTAATCTAATGCCAGTAAGCAAAAAAAATGAGGATGTCCTAGAGATGTCTTCGGGACAACCCAGAGACGTCTTTTGAAACATGTATCTTGGACATGCTGGGGATGCTCTGAAGACGTTGGATGTCAGTACGAAAGATGTCCTGCGAACGTTCGATGTCTTCAAGATGTTTGTTTGAACATTAATCTTCTTCAGTTGAAAATTCAACTATTTGTTTGAAAATTTCTGTATTTTATTAAAAGATTGTCTTTTGTTTTAAAATAATAATCTTCTTGGTGACTAATTCACTTTTCTGGTTGAAAATTTAAATATTAGGTTAAAAATTCCATTATAAATTAAAATATTTGGTTGAAAATTCATGTATTTTGTCAAAAATTATTCTTTTTTGGTAGAAAATTATTTCTTTTTATTGAACAATTATTTTTTTAACTAAAAATTTAACTTCCATTTTTCGTCGGATTTTTTTTTTATAGAAATTTAAGCCTTTTGGTTGAAAATTCATGTATTTTATTAAAAATGATTCTTTCGTGCTAGATAATTAATCTTTTTGGTTGAAATTTCAATTACGTGGTTGAAAATTAGTTTTTTCATTTGAAAATTAATTTTTTTCAATAACAATTTAACTGTTCAATTTTTCGTCGAAATGTTTTTTTTATAGACATTAATCTTTTTGGTTGAATTTATCTGTTTTGTTGAAAATTGAACTATTTCGTTAAAAATTTATTTTGACGATTTTTCAACAAATTACATAAATTGTCAAATAAATAGTTTGAACAATGGATGTGACGTTAGTCCAAATTTTTTGTTTATATTTTTTTCGTTTCTATTTTTTTTTTTTAATAAATGGTTAAATTTTTAGATTAAAAAAGATCAATTTTTAACAAGAAATGAAGAAATTTTCAAGCCGATAATATGAATTTTCGTCAAAAAAATTAATTTTCACCGAAACAGATTAATTTTTAACCGGACAGTTCCTTTTTTAACCAAAAAAGTGAAAATTTTACAGAAAGAGATGAATTTTCTTACCAAAAAGATGACTTCGACGAAAAATTTAATAGTTGATATATCAATTAAAAATATTTTAATTTAAAATAAAAAATAGTTGGATTTAACCAACAAAAACAAATTTTCAAGAAAGTACTTGAATGATCAAATAAATAAAACAGTTGCATTTTTAACCAAACAGTCGCATTTTTAACAAAAAAAAATTGAGTCTCTGCCAAAAGAGGCAAATTTTCAACGAAATACATCAATTTTTCACCAAATAGTTAAAATTAATACCAATTTGTTGAATTTTCGAGCCAAAAATACGTATTTTCTACAAAACAGTTGAATTTTTAACAAAAAAGTTCATTATCAACCGAAACACAGCGATTTTTAGAAGAGAGTTGTATTTTAACCAAAAGAGGTGAAATTTCTACAGAAAAATATGAATTTTTAAACCAGAAAATTTAATCAACTAAGAAAAGAAATTTCAATTAAATTGTTGAATGTTTCAACCAAGAAGTGAGACTTTTTACCAAAATTGTTAAATTTTCAACAAAATAATTCAATTTTAAACCAAATAATAAACAATGTTGAACCAAATAATAGGATGAATTCTTAACCAAAAATTTAAAAGTAGACGTCAACTAAAGAGAATGAACTTTCAATAAAAAAAAATTAGATTTTATTATTGGGTTCTATTAATTCGGTTCGCATTTAAGTGGAAAAATGAGAAAAAGAGGAAAAAGTCTGTGAAGCCTGCCATAAATAAATAGCAATTTTGAGTATTAATGGACTAAAGAGTAACATTTTAAATAAACATTGAAGATCATTTTTAAACCAAAAAAATTCGGGCTACACATTAGTATAATACTTGAAAAATTTTATGACACTATTTTGCTCTATTTTTTTTAATTTGTGACACTTTACGCTTTAGGGGATGTGCTTAAATTAAGTAGCGCGTTTTTCTTTTGTTTAAATAAAGACGAGAATAAAATTGCCCTCCTGAAGCGGGTACAACGATGTAAACAAATGAAAAACGCGTTACGCAGTGTAAGTACAGCCCCTTAGCTCGCTATATTTAAGGTGGGATCCGAACCACCAGAATTTCAGTAAAAATATTTACATAGAAAAATTTCCAGCTATATCGGTTGAGGGATTGAACCCCGGACCTCTAGCTTGTAGTCGGAACGCCTAATTATTATTATTATTATTAATATCGATTTCTTTTTTACAGTTTGTGAGGTCAACTGATAGTGAAAAGAGAGCGAGGCTTCTGCAATTCGTCACTGGAACTTGTCGTGTTCCTGTTGGTGGATTTGCGGAATTAATGGGTAAACATTTGTTTTTAATTTTCTACTTTTAAATTTCTTGATAGTGTATGACTGCGCTGATGTGTTCTGCGCAACTGATGTATGCGCCGAAGTGTTTTTCACAATTTCTGGCTGCGCAGAACTGTCCTCACGGTGCGGCTGAGTTATTTCTAAATAAAAATAGAATAATAATGGGATTTTTTTATTGGTTATGGTTCTTTGCCATCCCGCAAGTATTTTAATACAAGAATAAAAATAATTGACTAGACTCTTTTTTGAAAAAGTCGATTTTTGTAATTTAAATAAATTAAAATGCATAAATTCCTTAAAGAAGATATGGTAAATACAGGCCTCGGACTCACCATACTATTAACACTATTTTATACCTTTTTTGAACGATTACAATATTTTACTACTATTTCGAACAAAATTACACTAAAGAAACTATTTGCAAAACAATTGTCTGCTAATTTCGCTATTTCTTTACTTTTTCTTAACAAATATTTTTCAACTTATTTTCTGATTGGCTATAAATTGTCTTAGTGGCTGATTAGGACCGTCCAAAATAATAAATTTTCTAGTGAAAAAGACGAGCTTTTAACAAAACAGCTGAATTTGCAAACAGATAGTTAAATTTTCAATCAACAAGATGAATTCCCAACAAATTTTATAAAATGTCCACAAAACAGTTTAATTTTCTACCAGATTGTAGAATTTTCAAGCCAAACAGACGAATTCTTTACAAAATAGTTGAATTTTCACGAAAAAATGTAATAGTTGATATTTAAACCGAAAAAGATTAAAATTTTAAATTAAAAACAGTTGAATACAACCAAAAAATAAGAATTTTCCTACAAATATTTGAATCCTTAACTAAAACAGATTAATTGTGTACTAAAAACACGAATTTTCGACAAAATACATGAATTTTGAACCAAATAGTTGAATTTTCTACTAAAACAAATAAATTTTCAACGAAAAGTGGAATAGTTACACAGTTTTAGTTAAAACCTTTAATTTTTAAACAAAAAAAGGAGAATTTTCAACAAAATAGTAAAGTTTTCAAAACAAAGAGAAGAATTTTGAACTAAAGTGATGAATCTTCAACGAAAAACATTAGTTTTTAACAAAATAGTTCAATTTACAACGAAGGAGTTGAATTTTTAATCTAAAAAAATTAATTTTCAACGAAAAATGTAATAGTTGATATTTAAACCACAACCGATTTTAATATTGAATAAAAAAGTTGAATACGATAAAAAAGACGAATTTGCAACAAAATACTTGAAGCCTTGACTAAAGTACATTAATTTTTAACTACACATTGCATTTTGAACCAAAAAATGGATTTTCTATCTAAAAATAAGAATTTTCAACTAAATACAAAAACTTGGAGTCACATATTTTAATTTTCAACCAAAAAATGCAAATTTTCAACAAATTACATACATTTTCAACTGAATATTTTGAACAATGGATGTGATTTTAGTCCAAATTTGATTTGATTAATTTGTGATAAATTTTAAAAATAAAAATCTAAATATTTAACTGGAATAATTTAATTTTAAACCAGAAAGATGAATTTTTAACTTGAATTTTTGACCAGAAAGATTAATTTTCAAACAAGAAGATTAATTTTCAAACGAGAAGATTAATTTCTACTAAAAAGTACGAATTTTCAACTACAAACAAAGATAATTTTTCAATCAAAAAATTGAATAATTAAACTTTTAATCAGAAAATAAAGGTTCAACCAAAGTGATGAATTTTCAAATAAAATTATGAATCTTCAACTGAAATAGTTAAATTTTGAACCAAAAAGATGAATTTTCAACTAAAATTATGAATATTTAACTGGAACACTTGAATTTTCAACCAAAAAGATGAATTTTTAAACAAGATTAATTTTCAAATAAAAGGATTAATTTTCTACCAAGAAATAAAAATTTTCAACAAAATACATGAATTATTAACGAAATAGTTGCATTTTTAATTAAGGAAGATTCATTTTCAACTAAATAGTTGAATTTTGAACATCAACAAAAATATCTTTCAACCGATAATGGAATAGTAACATTTTTAGTTTTAAAGAATTAATTTTAAATCAAACACAAGAGTTTTCAACAACAAAATTAATTTTTACTAAAAAAGATAAATTGTCAACCAAAACTTAAATAATTAAATTTCAACTTTAAAAAAATAATGTTTAACCAAATAGATGAATTTTCAACTAAGAAGATTAATTTCTACGAAAAAAGACGAATTTTAAACTAAAAAAGATCATTTTTCAACCAAAAATTGAATAATTAAATTTCTAGTCAAAACATGAATGTTAAACCAAAGAGATGAATGTTTTATTAAAATTATGGAATATTCAACTGGAATTTAACGATGAATCTTCAACCAGAACAAAAAAAATTTAACAAGAGTTTTCAACCTAATAAATTTATTTCCAACCTAAAATATAAATTTGGAATTAAAATGATAAATATTTAACTGCAATACTCGAATTTTTAACCGAAAAGAAGAATTTTTAAACAAGAAGAGTAACTTTCGAAGAAAAAGATAATTTTCTACCAAAATAAAAATAGATTTTTTAACAAAATACGTGAATTTTCAACGAAATAGTTGAATTTTTGATGAAAAAAGACAAATTTTCATCCAAATTGTTGAATTTGAACAAGAAAATATAAATTCTCAACTAAAAATTGAACAGTTAAATTTTTTGTTAAAGAAATTAATTTTCAACTAAAATGATGAATCTTCAACTGGAATAGTTGAATTTTAAACCAAAAAGAAAAATTTTCAACTAAGATGATGAATCTTTAACCCGCATTATTGAATTATCAACCAAAAAGTAGAATTTCCATACAAGAACATTAATTTTATAAAAAAAAAAAAAATTTGTTTAAACAAAATACATGACTTTTCAACGAAAAAGTTTAATTTTAAACTAAATAAGACAAATTTTCAACCAAATAGTTGAATTTGGAACTAAAAGATGTCAATTTTCAACCAAAAATGGAATAGTTAAAATTTCAATTAAAATGAATCTTCAAGAAAAAAAAAATTAACGAAAGAGTTTAACTTTCAACACACTAATTAAATTTTTATTTAAAAAAGAGATGAATTCTGGATGAAAAATGTATTAGTGAATATTTCAACCAAAAAAGAACTTCAATTTTTTATTAAAAACAGTTGAATTTAACAGAAAAAAAACAACTGTTCAACACAACTTTAATTAAAAAAAAAAAATTCAGTCAAGAGAGAATTACCAAAAAGAACGAATTTTCAACAAAATGCATGATTTTTCAACCACATAGTGGAATTTTTAACTAAAGACGATCAATTTTCAACCAAAAAAAATATAGTTAAATTTTCCGTTAAAAAAATGAATTTCAAACTAAAAAAAACAATAAATTTGAAACAAAGTAGTTAAATTATTGGTCCTAATTTAAAACAAAAAACCGTTTCAAATACTCTAGCTTAAATCAAAATATAATCAAAAAATGTTGCCAAGATTTAATCTTTTCAGTGAATTCAGTTCCAGATTATAAAATGATGCAATAGCAATTATGGAAAACAATGAGTCACATAAATTCAACCTAATTATCACGACTTAGTGATGATTAATCCACTATTTATAATTACTCTACTTTCCTCTGTGATCTTTTTTTTCTAATCTGAGTGCATTTAAATTTACTTCTTCTACAAGTGAAGTTATTCTTCTGCCAGTTTGAAACAAAATTATTCTTCAAGATCATTATTTTAATAAAATAACAAATATAATAATGAAGATTAGACGACTGTTTCACTTTTCTAAATTGACCAAAATTATTAAAATAATGAAAACTTGAATTTTTCTACGATCTGAAGTAAATTCCCGGTTTTTAAATTAAATTCCCGGCCAAGTCGCCACCCTGCTTACTATACATTTTTTTTCATTTCACCAAAAATAACTTCAAAATGAAAAAATAATTCTTCGAATACAAAATAAATTTCTTTGCATCAAAGAATCTTTTTCCTGAGAGTTTATCATGATAAAGCAATTTGTTTTGGATCCAAATACACAAAGCTAAAAAAGAATATACATTTCAACTGAAAATTTCCAACACCTTAAATTAAAAATCGTTATCATTGTATCCACATGCCAATCTTTCAGTGATAACTGATAAGGTAATGAATAAGCTTGTCTAAAGTACACAATGTAACTATTCTAAACCGTTTTATCAGTAATTACTTATCGGAAGCTGAGTTACTATTTAAAACTTTTTTTTCCTACAATTTAATCAGTTTGGACTACTTACCATTTTCAACATCCAAAATAGGGGGATAAATTTATTTAAAAATTAATGCGTGTACTATATTAAAATAAATTTGTAGTGCTTTTAATTCCTAAAATTTCAAGTAAAAACATTGAATTTTTAACAAAATAGGTGCATTTCTATCCAAGTAGTTGAATTTTCAACCAAAAAGATTAGTTTTCTACCAAAAAGTACGAATTTTCTACCAAAAACGACCAATTTTCAACAAAATACATGGACTTTCAACTGGAAAAGATACATTTTCAACGAAAAATGGAATATTTAAATTTTCAGTTAAAGCAATGATTTACCAACAGAAAGAAGAAAGAATTTTCAACAAAACAGATGAATCTTCAACTAAAATGATGAATCTTCAAGCAAAAAAAAAAAAGTTTAATAAAATAGTTTAACTTTCATCCAAGTATAGTTGAATTTTTAACCAAAAAGATCAATTTTCAACCCAAAAGATTAATTTTCTACCAAAAAAATATACATTTTTAACCAAATACATGCATTTGATGAAAACTCACCTATTTGGTTAAAAATTCATCTTTTGGGTTGAAAAATTAACTACCACCTTAGTACATTTTTTGTTAATTTATGCATTTTGTTGAAAATTCATATATTTTGTTAAAATTTCTTCTTCTGGGTTCAAAGATTAACTATTTTGTTGACTTTTTTTTGCAAATTTAATTATTTGGTTAAAAATTCATGTATTTTGTTCAAAATACGTCTTTTTTGGTAAAAAATGAATTTTTTCAACAGAAAAAGCAACTATTCCATTTTTGGTTAAAAATTTATAATTTTTAGTTTGAAAAATCAACTATTTGGTTTAACATTCAGCATTTTAGAGTATATTTTTGAAGAACATAGTTTAATTTTGTACAAAGTAGTTGAATTTTGAAGAAAATAGTTTAATTTTTAACAAGCTAGATTAAATTTGAACAAAATAATTTAGTTTTGAACAAAATAGTTTAAATTTGAACAAAATAGTTTAAATTTGAACAAAATAGTTTAATTTTGAACAAAATAGTATATTTTTAAACAACATAGTTTAATTTTGTACAAAGTAGTTGAATTTTGAAGAAAATAGTTTAATTTTTAACAAACTAGTTTAAATTTGAACAAAATAATTTAGTTTTGAACAAAATAGTATATTTTAGAACAAAATAGTTAAATTCTTAACAAAATAATTTAGTTTTGAACAAAATAGTTTAAATTTGAACAAAATAGTTTAATTTTCAACAAAATAGTATATTTTAGAACAAAATAGTATATTTTTGAACAAAATAGTTTAATTTTCAACAAAATAGTATATTTTAGAACAAAATATTTTAATTTTGAACAAAATAGTATATTTTTGAAGAACATAGTTTAATTTTGTACAAAGTAGTTGAATTTTGAAGAAAATAGTTTAATTTTTAACAAACTAGTTTAAATTTTAACAAAATAATTTAGTTTTGAACAAAATTGTTTAAATTTGAACAAAATAGTTTAAATTTGAACAAAATAGTATATTTTAGAACAAAATAGTATATTTTAGAACAAAATATTATAATTTTCAACAAAATAGTATATTTTAGAACAAAATAGTTTAAATTTGAACAAAATAGTCTATTTTTGATAAATAGTTTAATTTTGGACAAAGTAGTTTAATTTTAAAGGAAGTAGTCTATTTTTGAACAAAATAGTTTACATTTGAACAAAATAGTTTAATTTTCAACAAAATAGTATATTTTAGAACAAAATAGTTCAATTTCGAACAAAATAGTGTATTTTTGAAGAACATAGTTTGATTTTGTACAAAGTAGTTGAATTTTGAAGAAAACAGTTTAATTTTTAACAAACTAGTTTAAATTTGAACAAAATAATTCAGTTTTGAACAAAATAGTTTAAATTTGAACAAAATAGTTTAATTTTGAACAAAATAGTCTATTTTAGATAAATAGTTTAATTTTGGACCAAGTAGTTTAATTTGGAAGAAAATAGTCTATTTTTGAACAAAATAGTTTAAATTTGAACAAAATAGTTTGATTTTCTACAAAATAATCTATTTTTGAACAAAATAATTTAATTTTGTACAAAGTAGTTGAATTTTGAAAAAATTAGCTTAATTTTGATCAAAATAGTTTAATATTGAAGAAAATAGCTCAATTTAGAAGAATAAAGATTAATTTGGAAAAAAATAGTTTAAATTTGAATAAAATAGTTTAATTTTCGACAAAATAATCTAGTTTTGAACAAAATAGTTAAATTTTGTATGCAGTAGTTCAATTTTGAACAAAATTAGTTAAATTTTGAATAAAATAGTTTAATTTTAAAGAAAATAATAAAATTCTATGCTCATTCTGTAATTTTATAAATTATACAAATATATTTTTCAAGGTCAACAATTTTATTTAAATAATTGATAAAAATCTGTACAATATGTTCATTATTTCTAATACTATTCAGAACTTCCATTTTCGTTTAGGAAATTCCATTGTTTTTCTTTCTTTTTAAATATTAGTAAAATTCCACACATGTCAAGTTTTTGAATTTGAAATTGTGAACAAAATTAATTAAAAATCGCGAAATTTCGTTCTCAGATATGAAAAATCAGGACAGCAATAACAAAATTAATGACGTCCGGTCAACATAATTTTGATTTTCGGCATTTTCGGAGCATTCCTCTATTTTGAGGTTATGACACGAAATGTTTTTAAGAATTCAAATTTATTAAATAAATTAAAATGAAAAATGCAAACTCACCATTTTTACAAAGACGCTGGGGCCGTAATTCAACTCCTAAATTAGTCAGCTAACTAATCCACATCGAAATAAACCTACAATTTTATTCCTTTTATTCCCGGTGTGTTGAGAAAAAAACTGTCATTCGTAATATTTCTTGACTTTACCACCAGTTAAATCCTTTTCTGCACTTAAATATTAAATCGGCAGAGAATTATTCAGGTTGTGAAAAAATATTCCAGGAATTATGGAACAAAGGATTTAATTTCCTAATAAATCCAGAGAGAATTAATTCCCAGAAAACAACAATTTTGTAATTTTTTGGTTAGGGTTTCATATGCTTTGTGCGCAGGCGTCAAGCTGAATTGGTGCGAAATTTCAAATATAGACTATGCCCACTTATTTAATTCATCTCTAATAATTTACTTGTTCATACAAAATATATTTTCACACCATATAAAAAATAAATTAGAGTATAATATTCATTATTTTGAAATTAGAGAGTCTTTTCGTTCGAGAAAATTTTATTATTAATCTTTAAAGTAACTTTGGTCTGCTTTGGTTATGTTTATTTGATAACCAATCATGTCCTCGTATCATTGCGCATGCGCAGACTCAGTTCTATTGGAAATTGTCACTGATGTGTCACTTTTTCCAAATTTCACAATTAATTTCTGATTTTTCACATGTTTCCCAACATAAAATTGTTTTTTTTTTGCTAATTTGAATTTGTGGTGAGATACGAAATTTCAGGAAATTTTATCTGTGAAATAATAAAACAGTTGGACATTTTATTGTGGTAAGTAAGAACCTAACCTATAAATAATTTCATGCTTTTTGTTAATTTTTAGTTTATTTATTTATTTCATAGGGAAATTTAGACATTTTTAATATTTATTTATATTAGTGGATAATAATTTTGAAAAAATAATACGAAGGTCAATATTTGATAATAACGAATAACTATTTTTTAGTTTGATTTCTTTTTAAGGTTATATAAATATAATTTTATACTATTCTTGAGAAAATTTGAAAATATTTTTGAAATTTTCAGATATGTCAAATCAAAATTTTAGCAAAATGTTGGATCATGAACCAAAAAGATTAATTTTTAAGCAGTTGTATTTTTAACCAAAAAAAGATTAAATATTTCCCAAAAGAGACAAATTTTTTGCAAAACTTCCCTTTTTTAACCGTAAATATGAATTTTTAACAAAAAATTTAATTTTAAAGCCAATAGTTGATTTTGTAATCAAATACATGCATTTCTTTTACCAAGAAACGACGAATTTTCAACAAAAAATATGAATCTTCAACCAAAAAAATAATTTTATAACAAAGTAGTTCAATTTTCAACCAAAAAATATGAATTGTCATCGGAAAATATAATAGTTTCTATTAAAACTTACAAAGATGAATTTTCAACGAAATTTTTAAACCATCAACAAAATTGTTGGATTATCAACAAAGAAAAAAATAATTGTTTAACCAACTGTATTTTTAACCAAAAAGGATCAAATTTTTCCCAAAAGAGACGAATTTTCTACAAAATAAATTCCTTGTTTAAACTTAAAATATGAATTTTCAACAAAAAATTTAATTTTCAACCCAATAGTGTAATTCTCAACCAAATACATGAATTTTTTACCAAAAAACGACGAATTTTCAACTAAAATTAAGAATCTTCCACCAAAAAAATAATTTTATAACAAAGTAGTTCACTTTTCTACGAAAAAATATGAATTGTTAACGAAAAATATAATACTCTAAAGGATCAAAAACAGTTTCGACTTTTTTTAAAAAAGCCTTTTTTGTGTAATAATTCCAGCTTTTTGGTTTAAGGATTAATTTTTTATTCTTCAATGGAGAAAGTTTTTGTTTTAATTTTCTGATGAAGAAAAGTTCATAAGGAATTATTTATCCTTAAATTATCTTAAAGAAAGAAATGCCTTCGTCTTAAGCATTAAAATAGTTTTTACTTTTTTAAAAAAGCCTTCTTTGTATATAATGGTTCTAGCTTATGTAATATGAATCAAAATCAAAAATCGTTTTGACTTGTTTAGAAAAAGGCCTTTTTGTGTAATCTACTTTTTTATGCACTATTAATTCTTTGGATTATTAATTTATCTATTTAAAACATGTAATGTTTTTAAACAAAATTGTTGAATTTTGAATAAAATAAAAAAATTCTTAACCAAAAATATAAGAGTTCTTTCAATTCAGTTCGCATTTAGTTAAAAAAAAGGAAAAAAGGAGGAAGTTTACTTAAAAACGGGAAAAAGGGTGGAAATGTTTAAAAAATGGGGGAAAGAGGGGAATAGGGGGAAGAGTGTGAAGTCTGGAATTGAGGAAAAGAACATCAGATTGAAAGCGGAAGTGGATTCAGAAGGAAAAGTGCTTAATCGCTGACCTTGATTTCAGAATTGAATAAGTAAAGACTGTTTTTGTAAGTGCTTTTGCAGCAGTTAAATTCTCGTTCTCAGCCAACCCTACTGATGTTGTGTGAAACGAACGAAGATAAGGTCGAGGCGTAAACCTCTAGAAAAAGGAGTGCCTTATGTAACTCCTAACAGAACCTCGATTCATCCGACTCGACTTAAAACCAGGCTAGCTAGCGTTTCCAGATTTTCTATCAGCACTCAACTTTTCTTCAAAGCTGTGCAGCAGTTTTAATTTTTTTTTATTTAAAAATATTATTACAATTATCAATAAAAAAGTGAAGGCAAAGACGATTTTGACCAAAAAATTCCATTTTTTTGGTTTAAGATTCACAATTTTAGTTGAAAGTTATTTTCTTTCTTTGAAAATTTAACTATTTTGTTGAAATTTATTTATTTTTTAAAAATTATTGTTCTTATAATAAATATCTTGTTCTTGTATTATTCTCTTTTATTGAGAAATATTGTTGTTCAATTAATGTTTTCTTAAATTCAAGAAATAATTTTAAAAATACATTGAAAATGCAAAAAAAATTAATTAATTTAATTTTTGTATTTTTAGTAAATAAATACGATTTATTAAAAAACAATTATTCGAAATGTTTATATTGGGAAATTGGAAAATTTATGTTGTAAATTGAACTATTTGGCTGAATATTCGTCTTTATTAATTCAAGAGACATCTTTTTGGTTAACAATTTTAATAATTGATTATAAATTTAAATATTTTGTTGAAAATTACAAAATTTGGTTAAATTTTAAAATTACATTTTTTTGATAGGAAATTCCACTAATTAGTTGAAAATTGAACTACTTTGTTGACAATTCCATTTTTTGGTTAAAGAATCACAATTTTAGTTGAAACTTAATTTCTTTCTTTGAAAATTCAACTATTTTATTAAAATTTAGTTTTTTTGCTGATAACTAATTTTTTGGTTGAAGATTCATAATTTTAGTCAAAAATTTATTTTATTGTTTGAAAATTTAACTATTTTATTGAAAGTTTAGTTTTTGCGTTAAAAGGTTTTTTTTTCACTGAAAATTTAACTATTCCATCTTTGGTTCAAAATTTATAATTTTTAGTTTTGAATTCAACTACTTGGTTCAAAATTCACGCATTTTGCTGAAAGTTAATTTTATTTGGTTCAAAATTCAACTAATAAGTTGAAAGTGTAAGTACTCTGTTATAAATTCAATTTTTTGGTTGAAGATTCCAAATTTTCGTTGAAAATTAATTGATTAATTACTTCAAATTTAACTATTTTCTCGACAGTTTTTTTTGCTGTGAACATCAATTTTTTAACTAAAAATTTAATTATTCCATTTGTGGTGCAAAATTCCACTAATAAGTTGAAGGTTTAACTACTTTGTTAAAAATTCAAGTTTTTGTGGGAAGATCCATAATTTTAGTTGAAAATTAATTTCTTAGTTACTTCAAAATTTAACTATTTTGTTGAAATTCCTTTTTTTTTGGCTTTAACAATTAATTTTTTGAACTAAAAATTTAATTATTCCATTCTTGGTTCAAAATTACACTAATTACTTTAAAGTTGAACTACTTTTTTTTATAATTCAATTTTTTGGTTGAAAATCCATAATTTTTGTTCAGAATTAATTTCTTAGTTCCTTCAAAATTTAACTATTTGTTGATAGTTATTTTTTTTGCTTTAAAAATTAATTTTTTTGATCTAAAAATTGAATTATTCCATTTTTGGTTCAAAATTCTACTGATAAGTTGAAAGTTTAACTATTTCGTTAAAGAGTCAATTTTTTGGTTGAAGATTCATAATTTTAGTTGCAAATTAATTTTTTGTTACTTCAAAATTTAACTATTATTTTTAAATTCCTTTTTTTTTGCTTTAACATTTAATTTGTTGAACTAAAAGTTTAATTATTCCATTTTTGGTTCAAAATTACACTAATTAGTTTAAAGTTGAACTCCTTTTTTCTAAATTCAATTTTTTGGTTGAAGATTCATAATTTTAGTTGAAAATTAATTTCTTAGTTACTTCAAAATTTAACTATTTTGTTGACATTTCTTTTTTTTTTGCTTTAACAACTAATTTTTTGAACTAAAAATTTAATTATTCCATTTTTAGTTCAAAATTACACTAATTAGTTCAAAGTTGAACTAGTTTTTTCCAAATTCAATTTTTTGGTTGAAGATTCATTATTTTAGTTCAAAATTAATTTCTTAATTCCTTCAAAATTTAAATATTTTGTCGAAATTTTTTTTTTTCTTGCTTTAACAATTAATTTTTTGAACTAAAAATTTAATTAACCCATTTTTGGTTCAAAATTCTACTAATAAGTTGAAAGTTTAACAACTTTATTAAAAATTCAATTTTTTGGTTGAAGATTCATAATTTTAGTTGAAAATTATTTTCTTAGTTACTTCAAAATTTAACTATTTTGTTGAAATTTATTTTTTTTTTGCTTTAACAATTAATTTTTTGAACTAAAAATTTAATTATTTCATTTTTGGTTCAAAATTACACTGATTAGTTTAAAGTTGAACTACTTTTTTTTTAATTCAATTTTTTGGTTGAAAATTCATAATTTTAGTTCAGAATTAATTTATTAATTACTTCCAAATTTAACTATTTTGTTAACATTTCTCTTTTTATTTTAAAAACTAATTTTTTGAACTAAAAATTTAATTAACCCATTTTTGGTTCAAAATTCGACTAATAAGTTGAAAGTTAACTACTTTATTAAACATTCAATTTTTTGGTTGAAGATTAATAATTTTACTTGAAAATCAATTTCTTAGTTACTTCAAAATTTAACTATTTTGTTGAAATTCCTTTTAGTTGGGTTTAACAATTAATTTTTTTAACTAAAAATTTAATTATTCCATTCTTGGTTCAAAATTAAACTAATTAGTTTAAAGTTGAACTAATTTTTTTTTTAATTCAATTTTTTGGTTGAAAATTCATAATTTTTGTTCAGAATTAATTTCTTAATTCACTTAAAAATTCAACCTGGTGAATTGAAAATTCAACTTTTAGGTTAAAAATTTATTTTTCTTGGTAGAAATTAAACTTTTTTGTTGAAAATTCAATTTTTTTTAAATTTGTCTTTTTGTCTTACAAATTTAACCATTTGGTTGCAAGTTTAATTATTTTGTCGAAAATTCAACTATTTTATGAAAATCATATTTTTTGACTGAAAATCGATTTTTTTTTAAATTCAGCCTGCTGGATTGAAAATTTCAGTTTTATGTTTAAAAATTCATTTTTTTTTGTAGAAATTAAACTTTTTTGTTGAAAATTTGAATTAAAAAAAAGTCGTCTTTTTGGCTTACAAATTTAACTATTTGGTTGCAAATTTAATTACTCAATTGAAAATTCAACTATTTTGTTAGAATCCTTTTTTTTATTGCAAATCAAGCTATTTATTCAAAAATCCATACTGGTGGATTGAAAATTCAAGTTTCATGTTAAAAAATTTAATTCTCTTTGTAGAAATTAAATTTTTTTGTTGAAAATTCAAATACTTGGTAGAAAATTCGTCTTTTTGGCTTACAAATTTAATTACTTGGTTGCAAGTTTAATTATTCTATTAAAAAATCAACTATTTTGTTAAAATTATATTTTTTAATGACAATCGAACTATTTTGTTAAAAATTCAAGTTTTATGTTGAAAAATTCATTTTTCTTGGCAGAAATTAAACTTTTTTGTTAAAAATTCAAATTTTTTCAAAAAAAGTCGTCTTTTTGGCTTAGAAATTTAACTATTTGGTTGCAAGTTTGATCATTTTATTGAACATTCAACTATTTTGTTAGAAATTCAATCTGGTAGATTTGAAATTGTACTTTTATGTTAAAAAATTCATTTGACTTGGAAAAATTTAAACTTTATTGTTGAAAATTCAACTATTTTGTTAAAAATTCAATCTTTTGGATTTGAAATTCTAGTTTTATATTTAAAAATTCAATTGTCTTGGTACAAATTAAACTTTTTTGTTAAAAATTCTAATTTAAAAAAAATGTGTCTTTTTGGCTAGCAAATTTAACTTTTTGGTTGCAAGTTTCATCATATTATCGAAAATTCAACTATTTTGTGATAATCATATTTTTTGACTGAAAATCGAATTTTTCGTTGAAAATTAAAACTGGTGGATTGAAAATTCAACTTTTATGTTAAAAAATTTATCTGTCTTGCAAAAATTTAAACTTTATTGTTGAAAATTTTAACTTTTTTTGAAAAAAATCGTCTTTTTGGCTTACAAATTTAACTATTTGGTTAAAAATTCAATAATTTAATTGAAAATTCAACCATTGTGTTAAAATCATATTTTTGTATTGAAAACCGAACTATTTTGTTAAAAATTCAAGTTTTATGTTGAAAAATTGATTTAGCTTATTAGAAGTTAAACTTTTTGTCGAAATTGCAAATGTTTAAGAAAAAATTCGTCTTTTTTGCTTACAAATTTAACTATTTGATTAAAAGTTTAATTATTTAATTCAAAATTCAAATATTTTGTTAAAATATTTTTTTTATTGAAAGTCAAACTATTTACTTAAAAATTCAACCTGGTGAATTGAAAATTCAACTTTTATGTTAAAAATTCATTTGTCATGGTAGAAATTAAACTTTTTTTTTTGAAAATTAAAAATTTTTTTTTGAAAAATTGTCCTTTAGCCTCACACATTTAACTATTTGGTTGCAAGTTTAATTATTTTATCAAAAATTCAACTGAAACTATTTTAAACTATTTGAAACTATTTTGTTCAAAAAATATTTTTGGATTGAAAATCGAACTATTTTGTTAAAAATTCAACCTGCTGCATTGAAAATTCAAGTTTTATGTTAACAAATTTATTTGTCTTGTGAGAAATTGAAATTTATAGTAAAAAAATTGAACTGTTTTTAATTTTTTTTAAATTTGTCTTTTTGGTTTACAAATTTACTTATTTAGTTGCAGGTTTCATTATTTTATTGAAAATTCAACTTTTTTGTTAATAAAAGGCATTCGTCTTGGTGGAAATTAAACTTTCTTGTTGAAAATTCAAATGTTTTTTAAAAAATTCGTCGTTTTGGCTTACAAAATTAAATATTTGTTTGCAGGTTTAACTATTATATCAAAAATTCAACTGTTTGGTTAAAATCATAGTTTTTAATCGAAAATCGAACTATTTACTCAAAAATTCAGCCTGGTGAATTGAAAATTCAAGTTTTATGTTAAAAAATTCATCTGACTCGGCAGAAATAAATTTTTTTGTTGAAAATTCAATTTTTTTTAAATTCGTCCTTTTGCCTTACAAATTTAACTATTTGGTTGCAAGTTTAATTACTTTTCTGAAAATTTAACTATTTTGACAAAATCATATTTTTGGATTGAATATCGAACTATTTTGTTAAAAATTTAAGTTTTATATGTAAAAATTCATTCGGCTTAGTAGACATTAAACTTTTTTGTTGAAAATTTAAACTTTTCCAAAAAAGTCATCTTTTTGGCTTGAAAATGTAACTATTTCGTAGCAAGTTTAATAATTTTATTGAAAATTCAACTATTTTGTTAAAATTATTTTTTTTATGGAAAATCGAATTTTCCGTTAAAAATTAAGCCTGGTGGATTGAAAATTCTACTTTTATGTTAAAAAACTCATCTGACTTGGCAGAAATTAAACTTTTTTGTTGAAAATTCAAATTTTTCCGAAAAACTCGTCCTTTTGGCTTACAAATTTAACTATTTGGTTGCAAGTTGCATTATATTATCGAAAATTCAACTATTTCGTGATAATCATATTTTTCGATTGAATTTTTTGTTGAAAATTAAACCTGGTGGATTGAAAGTTCAACATTTTTGTTAAAAAATTCATCTGTCTTGGAAAAGTTTGAAATTATTGTTGAAAATATAAATTTTTTCAGAAAAAAGTCGTCTTTTTGGATTACAAATTTAACTATTTGGTTTCAACTTCAATTGTTCTAATGAAAATTCAACTATTTTGTGGAAATTATATTTTTTTGATGGAAAATTGAATTTTTTGTTAAAAATGAAACTTTGTAGATTGAAAAATTCAACTTTTATGTTAAAAAATTCATCTGGCTTGGTAGAATTAAGACTTTTGTGTTGAAAATTCAAATTTTTTCAAAACAAGTCGTCTTTTTGGCTTAAAAATTCAACTATTTGGTTGCAAGTTTAATTACTTGATTAAAAATTCAACTATTTTTTTTTTTTTATTTTCTATTGAAAGTCGAGCTATTTAGAGAAAAATTCATCCTGCTGGATTTAAAATTCCAGTTTTATGTTAAAAAATTCATTTGTCTCGGTAGAAATTAAACTGTTTTGTTAAAAATTATAATTTAAAAGAAACCGTCTTTTTGGCTTGCAAATTTAACTTTTTGGTTGCAGGTTTAATTATTTTATTAAAAATTAAACTATTTTGTTTAAAATTCAATGTGGTGAATTTAAAATTCTAGTTTTATATTTAAAAATTCATCTGTCGTTGTACGATTTAAACTTTTTTGTTGAAAATTCAAATTTTTTCGAAAAAAGTCGTCTTTTTGGCTTGCAAATTCAACTATTTGGTTGCAAGTTTAATTATTTTAATGAAAATTCTAATATTTTGTTAAAATCATATTTTTTTACTGAAAATCGAATTTCTATTACCAATTGTAATTACGATATTAATGCTACCATATCAACAATCGGATAAACTTTTGAAAAATAAGTACTTCCATGTTAAATAAAAAACCCATGGCCATTAACTTGCCGGGGACTCAGCATTAACTTGGTCAGGTATTTTTAACTTGGCAGTTTTTCCGCTTTTTTCGTAAATACTGGAACTTGTTTCAATCGTTCTTTCCGATTGTTTCCTTAATTGGGAATGGCGTTTCTCAAGTGTACACACAAGAATAAGGCTTGAACCTTGTAATCAAGCATTAATTGACTAGAGTGCTGCCAAATTAAACCAAAACTCCATGGGCATTAACTTGCCGGGGACACGGCATTACCTTGCCAGTTATTTTTGATTTGGCCGTATACCGGATTTTTGTTCCAGAACTATTCTCGTGCGGACTATTACCAATTGTAATTACGATATTAATGCTACCATATCAACAATCGGATAAACTTTTGAAAAATAAGTACTTCCAAGTTAAATAAAAAGCCCATGGCCATTAACTTGCCGGGAACTCAGCATTAACTTTCTCAGGTATTTTTAACTTGGCAGTTTTTCCGCTTTTTTTCGTAAATACTGGAACTTGTTTCAAACGTTCTTTCCGATTGTTTCCTTAATTGCGAATGGCGTTTCTCAAGCTTATACACAATAATAAGGCTTGAACCTTCTACTTACGCCTTAATTGACTAGAGTGCTGCCAAATTAGACTAAACACCCATGGGCATTAACTTGCCGGGGACCTGGCATTAATTTGCCAGGTATCGTTGATTTGGCCGTATACCGGATTTTGGTTTCAGAACTATTCTCGTGTGGACTGTTACCAATTGTAATTAAGATATTAATGCTACCATATCAACAAACGGATGAACTTTTGAAAAATAAGTACTTCCAGGTTAAATCAAAAACCCATGGGCATTAACTTGCCGGGGACCCAGTATAAATTTTCTTAGGTATTTTTAACTTGGCAGTTTTTCCGCTTTTTGTGAAAATACTGGAACTTGTTTTAAAGGTTCTTTTTGATTGTTTCCTCCACTGGGAATGGCGTTTTTCAAGTTTACACACATGAATAAGGCCTTGTACTCACGCCTTAATTGGCTAGAGTGCTACCAAATCGAACCAAAAACCCATGGGCAATAACTTGCCGGGGACCCGGCATTAACTTGCCAGCTATTTTTGATTTGGCCGTATACCGGATTTTGGTTCCAGAATTATTCTTGTATAAGACAGCCATTATTGCCAATTTTGGTATGGTGGGAAGATGCCTAATCTTCCGGGCAGCAGTAATGCTAAACATAAGCCAAAGCACCGCGCAGGGATAAAATTGCTGAACGAGGCAGAGGCCCGGATTAATCTTTCAAAGCAAGCCCAGTCAGGAAGCCACGAAGGATTCAGCGGACTTCTGTCTTTTTCACTCCTTTCTCTTATTTGTTTCACCTTATCAATATTCCATAATAAAACAGAATAGCAACATGTTACCCAACCGTAGCTCACTTTCTTAAGGGGGAATGGTGCCGTCAAGTCTGAACTGAAAATATGTTCTGTTTCGCCTCGGTCAGCCTCCAGCTCCATGAGTGTATGTGCAGGCTTAAGGCTTCGTTGCTCATGTCGAAGAGTAAGCACACCACTATTCCTTGCACTGTCAACCTCATGCATGAAAAGAGGGTCTATATTAAGGTTATTTAATTTCGGCCCGGATTTTCTGAATTTTCCGATTCTTTGATTTAGAACATGCAAGCTCCAGTTGGCTAATTTAGCGCCTCTAATACATATTTTCATTGAAATCAAGTCAGGACATGTTATTGGACTGCTGCTCACTGTCTCAAGGGGGAATGGTACCGTAAAGTCTGAACTGAATATAATTTTCTATTCCGACTCGGTAAGCTTCCAGCTCCATGAGTGTATGTGTAGACTTAACGCTCCGTTACTCATGTTGAAGATTTAAGCGTACCATTACCTCCTTCACGGATAAGAAATACCAGAAGAGCCGAACCAGAATCATTTTTGACCTTAATCCAGATTCGATCAGAATGGGAAAGTGGTACCGTAAAGTCTGAACTGAAAATAATTTCTATTCCGACTCGGTCAGCCTCCAGCTCCGTGAGTGTATGTGCAGACTTAAGGCTCTGTTGCTCATGTCGAAGCGTAGGCACACCACTATTCCTTTTACTGACAGCCTCATGAATGAAAAGTGGGTCTAGGTTAAGATTATTTAATTTCGGCCCGGATTTTCCGAATTTTCCGATTCTGTGATTTAGGACTATAGAGCTCCAGTTAACAGTCCATCTCGCTCATATATGACCGCGAGAGTGGCAATTAAAATTCTGAATATTGTACGGAGTACCTCATGAATCCTCCAGAGGAAGGAGAGTCCTCCCCACCACCTTACAAGAGAGGGAAGAGGACTAGGGGAAAACGCCAGCATGCCGCTGAATCTCGCAACTCGGTTATACACCGTAATCTCGTCTGCCCGGAAAAGAAGGTAGTTCCCATATGCGCTGTTCGGCCAACTGTTCGACCTACACCCATCGCGCCTGAACTTGCTCCCGCGAATCTAAACGCGCCTATTCTAGTAATTGACCTAGAACAAGCGGAAGCCCTTAAGCAAAGGAGACGCGCCTTCTTGGAGGAAACACCATCCTAACCTCGGGGTTGAAAATCGCGAACAAGAAGTCATTGTACCAGTTGAGGAACTCGTAAACGGTGACCTTTCAGACGACGATACAGTCATCCTAGATCCGGAAATCGAAATCCTAGATTAGAGGTCCGATCGACCAGGGGAGCTTCAACGTCCTCTATACGTCTATACCCGAATACGAAGTAACCGTAGGAAATAGGACACTACGACTGGCGGGAGAGTTAGGGTTAGAAATTAGGGAAGTAAGTTTCCATTTTTACGTAATTTCCAAACCAGAATCGATCGGACTAAACCAGACAGTAGGAATCACGAGAGTACGAGTGATTGAGCATCTGTCCACACTGCATGGATTTCCTAGTACGCTGATTGATTAGTGTAGATTTTAGAAAGCGAAGCTCGCGCCCATAGATCAACTCCCGACGAAAATCATCACTATCCAAAATGGCTAATACCGACAATACCAATAACGGAGATTTCTCCAGGAATACCAATATCACAGGAGTTCATTCCAACATTATGATCGCCAACCCTGCTGCAAATATGGATACAGCTGCAGCCATGGCCTCCGTGCTGGATTGCATGACATTGCAACAGAGCACCTATCACAATCCGCACTTCGACGGGAAGACTAGTGCTTACGGAGTTTCTTCAAGACATCGCGAATTCACCGAGGCAAATGAACCTGGGTTCATTAAGATCGTGAACCTGCGCATGCGCCAGAATGAAACGGTGAGGGACTACTAAGATAGAGTCCAAGGCCTCCTAAGCGGTGCTCGACATGCGTTCGAGGAAAAGTACCCAAGGACTTCGGGGAGGCCCTAGATCATGCCCTACATATCTAAGAAAGGCAAAAGCAACTGGAGAGAGCCAAGAATCACCTTTCTGCCTATCCCATCTCCCGACCAAGGGAAAAGGCCCATGACCGACCGCGTTCACCTAGCCCCTACTCGAGGCAAATGGAGAGGAAGGACAAAAGGGAGACGCAAGATTGGTCAGGTGCTCTAACCACTGAGCTACTAGAGAGATCAGAGGAAGAATTCTTTTTTCTGAATCACGCTTTATTTAGCGTATATTTATAAAATATTTTAACGTCATTTCAGACAAGATGGAAATATGAATTAAAAATTTTTAATCAAATTTTATTCAGAAAAAAGATCTCCTTTATTATTATTATATATTTATTTATTCTCCAATTGAAGTGTTCCACTTTCAGTGCTTTAATTTGACCGGGAATTTTTTTCTTCACTTAAATCGGCCACCCTGAAAGTTGCAATTTTTTTTTTGGCTTCTGGTAATTTAAAATAAATGAACTCTAATTTTAATTTTTCTTTTCCAGGAAGCTCACAATATGGTACGAGAGGCAAATGTCCAAAAAGCGACAGCAGAACGTCTCCTGGAGGAAAGTCGAATGAAAGCGGAAGTTCTTGCGGCTGAGGTTCAAGCTCTGAAGACCCTGGTTTTGACTTCAACCCCGGCTCGTCCAAATCCCCACCTGCATCCCCAGATCGACACCCGGGGTCGAAATTCTGGAAGCAATGAAGACTGCCAACCTGGCCTTTTCACGAAAAAACACAGAAGGTCACCCTCACACTTCAATTTGAAATACGGGAGGGAAAATTCACCCCCTGACTCTCCGCAGAAGGAACAACGAATTTCCCTCCCTTGTGAGAAAAACTCTTGCGACAGTCAGTGGGAGAGGGAAAGAGAAAAAGATTGGGAACGGGAGAGAGAAAGAGAAAAGGAGAGGGAAAAAGAGAGCAAGGATTCTGGATTGGAAGTCGATCCTAGGTGAGAATTTATCTTTAATTATTATAAAATTATCAAACTGACAATGGAGTAGTTGAATTTTTAGTTTAATTAATAGGGTGTCCAGTAGGGTGGTCCAAAATTTTTTTTCGAATTTTTATGGGGACACCCGCCAAATTTGTTGAAAATTTATCTTTTTTATTCAAAAATTCAAGTGTTTGGTCGAAAATTCGTGTTTTTGGTAGAAAATTAATGATTTTGGTTAAAAATTCAATTACTTGATTAAAAATTGAACTCCTTTGTTAAAAATTAATTTTGTTAACTAAAAATTTAAGTTCTTTGTTGAATATTCCACAATTGTAGTTAAAAATGTATTCATCTCTTCGGCGGTTGAAAATTCAACTATTCCAGTTGAAGATTCACCTTTTTAGTTTAAAATTCATCACTTTGCTTGAAAATTTAACTACTTTGATGAAAATTCGTTTTTTTTTGTTGTTGTAAAATTAATTTTTCAACTGGATATTTAAGTATTCCATTTTTGGTTAAAAATTTTTTTTTTTTTAATTTTAAAAATGTACCTAGTTGGTTGAAAATTTATCTTTTTTATTTAAAAATTCAAGTGTTTGGTCGAAAATTCGTGTTTTTTGGTAGAAAATGAATGATTTTGGTTGAAAATTCAATTACTTGATTAAAACTTGAACTCCTTTGTTAAAAATTAAATTTTTTTAAGATTCGATTTTTTCGTAATCAATTTGTTTAACTAAAAATTCAAGTATTTTGTTCAATATTCCAAAATTTTAGTTAAAAATTTATTCATCTCTTCGGCGGTTGAAAATTCAACTATTCCAGTTGAAGATTCACCATTTTAGTTTAAAATTCATCACTTTGCTTGAAAATTTAACTACTTTGATGAAAATTCGTTTTTTTGTTGTTGTAAAATTAATTTTTCAACTGGATATTTAAGTATTCCATTTTTGGTTAAAAATTTATTTTTTTTTTAATTTTAAAAATGTACCTAGTTGGTTGAAAATTTATCTTTTTTATTTAAAAGTTCAAGTGTTTGGTCGAAAATTCGTGTTTTTTTGTAGCAAATTAATGATTTGGTTGAAAATTCATTTCTTACGTTGAAAATTTAATTATTTGATTGAAAACTAAAAGTGACAAATTTTCAACAAAATATGGAATAGTTACATCTTCAGTGAAAACATTAATTAAAAAAAATATATATAAAAAAATGAATTTTCTAACATAATAGTTATTTCAAATATTTAATTATAGTTAATAAAATGTTTAAATATTCAGATAAAAATTTATTTAAAACCATAAATAACGAATTTTCAACAAAATAGTTCAATTTTCAACCAAGGAGATGAATTTTCAACTAAATAGATGAATCTTCAACAAGAAAAGTGAATTTTTAATAAAAATACTTTAACTTTGAACTTTAGTTGAATTTCTAACCAAAAAATATTTTTATTTTAAACCAAGAACATTTGAATTTAACCAAAAAGACGAATTTCCAATCAAAGATATTAATGTTCTGTAAAAAATACAGATTTTCAACAAAACACATGAATTTTCAACCAAAAGAAGTTGAATTCTTATCCAAAAAAGATTAAATGTCTATCATATGAGATGAATTTGCAAAACAAAAGGACGTATTTTTAACAAAATAGTTCAATTTTCAACTAAAATGATGAATCTTCAACCAAAAAAATAAATTCTTAACAAAGTAGTTAAATTTTCAATTAAAATAGATAAATATCTAAATAAAAAGAAAATTTTCAAATAAAAAATGACGAATCTTTGATAAAAGAAAAATCATTTTTAACAAAGTAGTTGCATTTTTTATCAAAAAGGATGATGAACAAATTTTTCCTAAAAAAAACAGATTAATTTTTAACCATAGAGTTAAATTGCAACCAAAAAAGAGGAATTTTTAACCGCATAGTTGAATCTTCAACAAAAACAGATTAATTTACTGTCAACCGAACAGTTTTATTGTTAAGCCATAAAGATCAATTTTCTACCAAATAGATTAATTTTCAAATCAAAAAGACGAATTTTCCACGAAGAAAATTTTAAAGGATTTTAAAAAGGCATCCAGGATTTCAATGAAAATTAAGTGTTTTCAAGAGATTTGAACGGATTTGTAAATAACTTTTTAATATATTTTAGTAGATTTAAACGGATTTTAAGGCATTTCAAAGGGTTTTATCAGGCTTTATGGGATCTTGCGGGATATCAGAAAATTTAAAAGATCTCCACATTTTAGAAAGAATTTCGAAAGATATTATAGATTGCAGATGTTTTACAGGATTTTACTTGATTTTTTTGGAATTACTCATTTTTAACTTTTAAGGGTTTTCGAAGAATTTCGTAGGAATTCAGAAAACTGTAAAGAATTCTAAAAAATTATTCGGGAATAAGTGAAATGTAATTCAAAGGGATTTCTACGGATTTCGAGGGATTTCATCATATTTGACGCATTCATAGGATTTGAAGGGATTTAAAAGATATTTAAGGTATTTCAAAAGATTGACGAGCTCTCCAGAAGCTTTTAGAGAATCTCAATAGTTTTCAAGTTATTAAAAAAATGTGACGTTATTTTATATGGGAAGTATATTTTAAAGTTAAGATCGAAAAGAAATCTATTTTATCATGAATAATTTTATGCAAAATGAGCCGAAAAGTGAGATAGTTTGGAATTCTGTTTTTTTATTTGTGAATCTTTTTGATGCTCATTTTGTATACAATTATTCATGATAAAATAGATTTCTTTTCGATCTTAAGTTTAAAATTTTTAAACAGAGACACTAAACTCATGATTCGTTCCAATCTGCAGGGTTTGCTTATGAATATTTTCAGAATTCTTTTAATTGAGTCGTAGCGCGCGGGCTAATTCGTTCTTGCGCTGAGAAATAATCAACCCGCTTTTGCTCCGACTCTTTTCTTAGTCCGCTATT
The DNA here is from genome assembly GCA_011634705.1 of Andricus grossulariae. Lineage (NCBI taxonomy): Eukaryota > Metazoa > Arthropoda > Insecta > Hymenoptera > Cynipidae > Andricus > Andricus grossulariae. The sequence continues at coordinate 6,447,949 of JAABKJ010075445.1, forward strand.
GCTATCAGCTCCTCAAATCTAATAATACTATGAATAATCATACAGATGAATATATTAACAGAAGTTTTTTTATTCTTTCGGATTTCTAACATAAAGGTACAAAACTGTCACATCTCATCTGCTTTATCTTCCATTCAAGAACGACTAATCTCTATAATTTTAGTTACTTTATTAAATTTTTCGAAGTGCAATATTACTTGATCTTTATTATGAAGTAAAATGTGCAACGTTAAATTAAAAAATCGTCGAAGTGAGTTGAGGCAGAAAATGAGTTCTATTCATAAGGCTTTATTAGAACCCATACTTTGGGTTTCTTCGAAATAATTTTTTATTTTGGATTCCGGTTCAGCAAGAGAGGTTCCTTTTTGTTGCAGCTCCCTTGGTACCAAAAATCGGTTGTACTAAAACCTTAGTTTTTTCTGAGATTTTTTTTTAAATATTGAAAATATTAAAACTTAAAGTAGATCGAAATTCCGAGAGGCAATTTCTTTCTGCGAACCAAAATGAGTAAGGAACTTGGCTGAAAGGGGTCAATGTATTGAAACCCTAACCCAACCCGAGTAAAAAAGGGCCCCATCACGATTCCGAATTAAGTCCCACTAGAGAACCTGGGAATGAGACAAATCAGTATTAGAGCACCAACTTTTCTCCCAATTATTGAGAAGTCCAAGTAGGGACAAAACTAATAAAAGGGTTCCTTTTTTTAAATTTTTTACAAGTGCTCATATGATTTATGCTTCAAAATGCACTGCCGTAATATGACTTGAAGTAACAAAATTGTCCCTATTTTTAACAGTTTTACAATTATTCATAGAACTTATGTATGAAAAAGTACTTGTGAAATAAGACAATTCCAAATAAGTGTCACTTTTGATCAAGTAAATTTGTATGAAACTGAAATAGCAGCCAACTTTAATACAATCTATTATAGGGGTAAAATTTGCCAAGTGTTCCCGCCTAAAATTTTATTATCGCCTATCTTTTTGAAACTCCACCAGATTATAGTGCTATTGTACCTCTTTAAATTCTGTACAGGAGCACAGCTGGTATAACGGGTTGTCAAGATATAGGGGACCGAATTTTCAACGATTCACCCCGTCCGCTAACTTTCAGTTGTACATAACTCGTGATAGAGTTATCCAATTTTTCTCTTTTAGATGGGTTTCAGAAAGTTCTTTTAACGTGGTTTACAATAAAAATAATCATTATACATTAAAAAAATTATTTACCTTTGATTTTTCATTCTAAAGAACATTTTTTCTTTTTTTTTTCTTTTTAAAAACACCCCAAAACGAAAATGGGATGAAAAGTATTGGTTCAGTTGTAGATGTTCATAAGAGCACGGGTGCCCCGCGCCAATCAGCCGCCGCGCTGCCAGGCGTGCTGTGGTCTCTCAGTGGTTCTAGTACTCGATAAAAATGATTTTTCTGTAATATTCTTTATCTCTAAAGAAAATCATAAAGCCACTGGTGAAAACCTTGAAACTCGATTCGATTCGACAAAGACTGTACCGCGCACACATGAATACTATTCTTTTGTACTCTTTCCGAAATCGACTCTGATTTTAAAGAAGTATTTATCATCTCCACAGCATGCCATTTTCCCGAAGAGAAAGATCGTGAAGAGATCGTGAAAAGAAGAGAAATGTGAACGTTAAATTCACTAAAAAAAATCATTTTTTCATTACCACTGTGAGAGGCAAGGGGACTCACACCAAAAAAGGCTCCAAAACGTGAGAGGCAAGGAGACTCACATAAAAAAGCACCCCTAAATGTGAAGGGCAAGGAGACTCACATTAAAAAGCACCTCAAATTGTTAGAGTCAAGAAGATTTGCACTAAAAGCACCCCAAAGCGTGAGAGGAAAGCGAACTCACCAAAAAGCGTCTCGAAATGTGACAGGCGAGCAGAACCATTTACCAAAATCATTTATTATTTTAATATCAATTATTGCTTTCCAATAATAGAATCGTTTAGAAAATTTCTTTTAGAAAATAGGATGGAAGGTATTGGTTGAGTTATAGACGATCATAAGAGCGTGCTGTAGGGTCTCAGTGAATCTAACACTTGATAAAAATTATTTTTTTGTTTACGTGTAACCAAAATCCTATTTTATTCTGACTTTTAGTAATTGGAGAATGATTTAAATATCTTGAGAATGAAATTTTGGAAACGATTTAATTGTGGATGGCTCTTCTTGCCTGTTAGATTTCGAGCGACTTTTTGGTGAGTCCGCTTGCCTCTCTCATTTTGGGGTGCTTTTAGTGTTAATCTTCTTGGTGCTAACAATTTGTGGTGTTTTTAGATGCGAGTCTCCTTGCCTTTCACATTTAGGGGTGCTTTTTTATGTGAGTCCCCTTGCCACTCACGGAGCGCTTTTTGGTGTGAGTCCCCTTGCCTCTCACAGTGGTACTTGAAACATGAGTTTACATTGAATTTAACGTTCACTTTCATCTTTACTTCGCGATCTCTTCGCGATACTTCTCTTCGGGAAAATACCACGCTATAAAGATGATGAATACTTTTTTAAAATCAGGGCCGATTCCGGAAAGAGTACAAAAGAATGGTATTTATGTGTGCGCGGCACAGTCTTTGCCGAATCGAATCGAGTTTTAAGTTTTCCACAAGTGGGTATATGATTTTCTTCGGAAATAAAAATATTACAGAAAAATCACTTTTATCAAGTATTAGAATAACTGAGATACTACAGCACGCCTGGTAACTCTGCGGCATGTTGGCGCGGGGCACCCCTTCTCTTATGACCTTCTACAACCCCAATAAATATTTTCCATCCCATTTTCGCTTTGAGATGTCCTTCAAGAGAAAAACTCCAGCTTTGCTTCAAGCTTATTAAAAAAAAAACTGCTGCATTTCGAGAAAAACTCAAAAATGTCCTTTAAAATGCAAAATCGAGGTGAAATAATTTTTTATTGTATAATGGTTATTTTAATTGTAAACCACGTTGAAAGACCTTTTCAAACCCCTCATTAAAAGTAAAATTGGACAGCTGTATCAGGAGTCATGTACAATTAAATTTTGGCGGTGGGTTTGAATCGTTAAAAATTCGGGTCCCTGTATCTTGACAACCCTTTATACTAGGTGCACCCCTTTTATAAAATTTAAAGAGGTTCACTCGCACTATAATTTGGCAGAGTTTCAATAAGATAGGCGACAATAAAATTTTAGATGGGTTCACTTAGAAAATTTTACCTCTATAAAATTGAATATTTTCACAACAAAAAATTCTCTCTATAGCACGTTGTTCGCTAAATTGAAGCACAGTTCATAAAAAAATTGAAACAGTTCATGTGAAATTGAAAACTTGGCTATTTTAGTGTTTGAAAGTTATGTTTATTTTCAATTCATATTTTAATCTTTTCTAGTAAGTTTGTTCTAGAATGTCCTGTGCTTAAACAGGACGCACATTATACTATTAATTTGTCTTATACCCTCCCGGGTAAAACTATTTGGTCTTGATTTTGACTTAAACGTCTTCAATATGTCTTCAGGACCATCATGTCTGGCTCCGTCTCACCAGCTAGACATTGGAGATATACGGACTTCCCATCTTTCCATTAATTGTCTTTCCCTGTCCCTTCTCTCCAATTCCTCATAGCTTACTCCATTCCCCTCTCCTATATTTCCAGCACTCAAAAACTCCCTCCTTTCTTCTTCCCATCTTGTTAGTTCTACCGCACTCCCTTTCCTTTCTTCTACCTCCTTCGAAGACTTTTTCGCTAACTCCCCTCCCTTAAAATCGCTTCAAATTTCCATGCTCTCTTACTCGCTGTATTACTTAATTTATCCGTCTGTGCTTCTTCTCTCACCATATGTCCAGACGTCCTCCAGTCTACTCTTAGCGTCCACCTTATATACCTTTCTTGTAAACTCTCAATCCCTTTCCTTTCCGTTCACCCCCATATCTCCTCTTCATAACCTAATACCGGTCGTATCAAATAACCACATTCTTCTTCTCAAATCTTTCTTGAACCTTTTCTTTCCTATTTCCCATATCTGTTTCATTATCCCTGCCGCTTTTTTTATCCATTCTCTTATATGAGTTCTATGATCTCCATTCATTTGCAAGATATATCCCAAATATTTAAATTCCTTTACTGCTTCTAACTTTACTCCCTTTCATTTCCCAGCCCATTCTTTCTTCCTTCCCCCTCCTTTTCTAAACCTCATTATCTTTGTCTTTCCTACATTTAAATTCAACTTTTTCCCATCTTAGTATTTCTTTAGTCCTGTAATCAAGCCCGTCGTCCCTTCTTCATCCCCTACCATCAACACTATATCGTCCGCGTATGACAGTGTATATATCTTTTCCTCTCCCATCCTAACTCCTCCCCATCCCTTTCTCTTAATTTCTTCTTCTAAATCTAAGATTAATATATTAAATAAAAGTGAGCTCAGAGGACATCCTTGCCTTACTCCTCTCACTAACCAGAAACGATCTCCTACTTGCTCTCATAACTTTACCCTGCTTTTCGTCTTTCTGAAATTTTCCGATACTCTCTTTATTAAACCTTAATTCAGAACATATATATTGTCCATCACCCCCATTCCTTTTCTAACCCCTGTCTGATACAGAGGATTTGTAGCTACAGAGTGATCAAACGCGACAGAGAGATGTACACCAACCAAACGTGACGCGGCGCTGTACACTGCATACACGCGACATTCGGCGGTATGAAATCGAGACGTTGATATATTAATGGATAGAAAGCTGAATATAATTGATAATTTAATGGCAAAATACGTAACAGCTAGATCAATATATCGACGACTCCATTCAATACCGCTCCACGTCACGTTTTTTCGGGGTATAGCTCCAGGTCCTATGGTTATACACAGGTCTTGGACAGGTCTTGTCCACTCATCGTGGACAGAAACACGTACTTTTAAAAAGAATTTTCGCCACTTCCGTACCATTTGAACTCTCATGACACTTTTACCAGAATGAACAGTAATTTTTCGACGAATTTCACCGGCGTTTACACCTTGCCACGTCAGGAATTTCATTATAGAACACACTTCACAATTGGACCCAAGCTCAAGGTTAGTAGCCATGTTCACAAATGAGTAGGTTATAAAGAATGCAACCTGGAGACCTGAAATTGTTATAGTGTCACCACTAGATCCAATCAAAAATATTAAGACCTTCCGGAGCTTCCCAACTCTTTCACTTCTCTTATGAGAATATAGGGAAGCTTATTTTTGGGATGACCCTCATATTTTCAACAAAGAGACGATTTTTTAAATAGAAAGTACAATTTTCTATCCAAAAGGACGAATCTTCTATCAAAAAGTAGAATTTCGAACAAAAGAGTGTAATTTTCAAAAAAAGAATTAAATTTTCAACAAAATGGTTGAATTTTCAACAAAAATAATGTTATCTTCAAAAACAAAAAAAAAATAATTTTCAACAAAAAAGTTCAATTTTCAAAGAGTAGTTAAATTTTCAATCAAAAAATATTTTAATTTTGAATAAAAAATAGTTGAATTCTACCAAAAAGACAAATTTTCAACGAAAGAGTTGAATTTTCAACCAGAAAAGATGTTTCAGTCAAGAGGGATAAAAAAAGGTTAACAAAATTGTTGAATTTTCAAACCAAAATGGCGAATTATCGAAAAAATAGTCCACTTTTCAACCCAAGAAGACGCATTCTTAACAAAAGAAATGCATTTTCTACCTGATGATATGAATATACTACAAAAAAGTTAATTTTCAACAAAATAGTGGACTTCTAAGGGGGTATTTCTATTTGACCGGACCAAAAAATCAATTTTTATTTTATTTTTTGATAGTTAGGGGGAATAAGGGGAATGCAGGAAGAGTAGGGGTGGAAAAGTATGAGAGGGGGAGGTTTGAACGACTTAATTAACGTCTTAATAGTGTACGAAACTCTTTTTTCGGACGCGCGGTGAGTACTTTGACTAATTTTTAGTATATAGTTCTCAATGTCCAGTTTTTTTCAATTAAACCAGGACCAGCTGGGACGGCGATTATAATCATAATCTAGCTCTCCCATATAAACAGTGTTATCATTCGGCATTCGTACAAACACGAAAGGACAAGTAGTTTTCGGTAGTGGTTGATGATTGTAATGGTGAAGAACTGCTGATAAAAAAGTCCCACCTTTTGTTGATATCAAACAGCGAGGTTCTTCATGAATATCATCATTGATATTGATACCATGATGGAGAGGTTTGATAATTGAAACTCCACCTTTGCCACCAGGCATTCTTACATAAACACGCCCTTCTGTATGCAATTCTGCACTTGGATGTAGAACCCAGTTAGGAATTTCAAGGACAGGTAAAGTTTGGAAAATTCCCCAAAAAGCACGATCATCTGTCAGGTGTAGATAAATATGGCTATGTTGAGAAAAACGAGCAGATGGGGCTGGTAAATTTGCCGTTCGCGGGCTTTCGTTTAGTAGACTTGGTTTTGATGTACTTTCTTCTGTTGAAGTTGATCTTCTCAACATTGCACCTAATTTTGTAAAAAAGCAAATGCAAAATTATGAATTTATTCTGCATACCGTAAAAAATCTGTTAATCAAATGAGCTACAGAGATTTGCAAAAATATACGTTAAGTTTACTGTAGGCAAGCATACGGGACGGATATTTTTGTAAGCTGGCCAATAAAAATAGTTTTTTAATTTCTTTACAAGAATTGGAGCGCTTCTATCCCATTTTTGGATAAAACAAGCTCACAGTTTTCCTTTGATCAAGAAAACTTTTATTTTTCAGATTCATTTTATTCCAGCCATGTTTCTTATTTGTCATAAATATTATTATTATATTGCATCAAACTTACCTGTACAATCAAGAAAATGTAAGCAGGTAAAGAGTAAAATGAGGATCTTCATTTTTAGCTGAATAGAGACAACGATAGAGATCTGATAACTAATTTTTGAACAATATAATTCGCGGTTCATAAATTTAGTTGAAGGTTTACAATTGAGTATAATTATATTATATATATTCTCAGGTTTCAGAATTTTTCATATATACTTGATTTATTACTTATAGAACGTTGTAAACTAGTTCAACTGAATATTTGCTTATGTCAGAAGAAAACAATACCAGGGCTTATTTACCTTGCCGGCATCTAGAACATTCTTTTATTATTATATTTATTATATTATATTGTATTATTATATTTTATTATATATATATAAATATATATATATATCCCAGGAGAATGTCTGTCAGGAGAAGAAGAAATTCCGGAACGAGGAATACTGGGTCCAGGGTTTGAAGTCTGTGAACTCATCTCTGCAACAGGAAAACGAGCTTGCAATGTTTTTAGTTTAGACAATCGTATATTGGTTACGGTGGTCATTTTATACTTTTTTTTGGAAACCATTTTTACGATTCTACGGCAAATACCCAAAAATAGAATATCCTTCAAATTTTAGCCAAATCGGTCCCCGCTATGGTCTTGATATTTACCCATCATCCCAGTGCATCCCAGGCCCATCGCTTGAGACTACTTATTCAGATATTGCATCATAAAGTACAAATTTTATTCTATTATTATACTAATATGTATTATTCTATTACTTTTTTGCAATAATATTTTTTTTCAATAATTCATGGCTAAAACCATAAATATTAGTGGTAGAAGACTGGCAAACGAACATGATCTGTATTTTTAGTCCACAAAAAAGGTATACCAAAGGAAGATCTGATGAGAAAATTCCTTTGAAACTTATTAATATTCTCATGTTTATTTTTAATGACGAAAACCATCATTCTTGGCGTTAGAAGACTGTCTAAAGAACTTTACCTACTTTTTGCGACCAATATGTTCGTGAAAAAAAAATTTCTGACTCAGGGTATCTCAAAACGTCAAAATTGATGAAAATTGTATATATGTCCACATTCACACAAATCTAATACCTTCCACCATGATTGATGAGAATTTGAGAATCCTTGTTTAACCACAGAATTATAATTCTCTTACAAAATTATCTGTTCAAAATTAGAAATGCAATTTTTATGGCCAACAATTATCTAATGTTCCAACTCAGAATTATAAATCTTTTCAAAAATTTCCTGTTCTAAAGCAAAAATCTTGAAAATCTTTAAAAATGTTTATAAATCTCTTAAAACCTTTAAAAATCCTTTGGATTGATTAAGATCTTTCGAACTCTTTTCAATTGACCAGGAAAAATTAACGATTGTAATTTTGCAGGAAGCTAAAAAATTTGATTGAAATTATAGATATATTTTATTATTATATTTACCAAAAGAATTGAGGATAATTGCCAAGTATAAGACGAGAGTAGAAACAATCATCATCTTTTAGAATTAGAGGAAGAATTGATTAATCTATTAACGCAGAATTTAAGTTACAACGAAACTGAAGAAATATTCTTGTGCTTCACTAGATTATATAATACATATTATATTCTGTAATTATTATCGTGTACGTAACAGGCGTCAAGTTAGCTCTTATCAGATATTTACATTTCATTAGTCAGTTTAAAGGAAAAAAATATACCTGATTAATTTATTAAGATTTATATCATAATTTATATAATCTTTTACGTCGTATCGTAATCCGTTGTTTAGATAAAAAATTCATATGGCGTGTAAAAATTCCGAAAGATTTGTTATTTTTAACAGCTCAAAATTATAGTTCTTCAATAAAATGTCCTGTCCAAACTTAGAATTGTTTTTAATACTTGTTTTCAATACAAAATTCGCTTTTGCTTGAATGTTCTACAGTTGAATTTTTCAGTCGTCCCGGTTCCCGAACAGTTTGTGATATTACCGAATAATAAAATTTCCGACAGAAAATTCCCGAATTATAAAATATCCGACACTGTAAAATTCCCGAAACTAGACAATTTCCGAATTTAAACAATAAAAAAATTGCTTTCCTATTAATATTATGTATTTATTAATAATTAAAGATTTGAATTGTGTAGAAATCGTTGATGTAAGTTGTTGGCTTTAGGGTCAGGTGAATTGAAACGGATTAGGTTGTTTCAGACGTTTCGGCACACAATGTTGGCCATCAGCAGTGAGTTTTATTAAATCTGTGATCACCTAAAGACAGACTGGCACTAAAAACCAACAGCTTCAGGCCAATGTCCCAATTATTTTTCGCACCATCCACATGAATATAAAGTTAACGTTATCAATAATTTCCTTAATTGAGCTATAACCTTATCTCACAAACACTTCCACGAAAAAAATCTCAAAAAAATTAAAACCATCCTAATAAATAATAATTATCCTCTTACCTTTATCAACGCAGTCGTCAAGCAGATATTGCACAATATACAGCAAAAAAATACAGACACAGTGAAACAGGCACAACTTGTCACAGCTGACACAGGCCGTACACACACACACAACGATGCGCCCTTCCAAAGCACAGCAGGACAGCACCATAATATAGTCCCTCAAAATATCGCTACATTTCTCTACCGTATGTGCATGGGCTATCTGAAAAAATGTCTAGCATTCTCAAACCCTTTCACATAAAACCTGCATTCCGTAACATCAACGATCTGACACCAATTTTTAAGGCAAAAAAAGACCCAATTCCAAAGAAAAAATGTCCAATGTAGCCTACAGCACTCCATGCAAAAGACGTGTACAGACTACCAAACAAATGGACGGCAATGACTAAACATGAATGCTTTGAAGATCGTCGGTTTGATTTTGGTGAAACCAAAATTTTGAGAAAAACTGAGCACTATAGAAAACAAATGTTTTTGGAAATTACTCATATAGTCAGCAATCCTTTTGCAGTAAACCAAAGGGCTGATACCGAAAAACTTTCCACATTCTACTTTCCCCTCTTAGAAAATAGCAAAATTTAAAATCTTTCAGTTAAAATCAAATCAGAATAGCGTAAAAAGTGTTTCATCTTACTTAACATGAATTAATTTAATACGGTTTAAAATGACAAAAACTGATAACCGACAAACTTTCTCAATTGCACTTAAAATTCAACAAAAAAGATACAAATCAATAATAAAACGAAAATATCAAATATGAATCAATTGTTCGTTCCAATTTGGAATAGAAAGTTAAAATATTCAGAAATAAGACTGATCACTTACTAAAAGAATTAGGAAAATACCACACTTAATGAAAATCGTTCCACAAGTGGTTTCTTTCAAATTTTATTGCTGTCCCTGCCTGTTCTAAAAAAAACCCTTACCTCGCCCTCGTCGAAAGGACTGGCTTTTATAGCTGTAACACAAACTCTGGGAAAAAAACAAATTTTCCTCCCGCGATCCCCTTGCATATAAGACCCTATAAATCGATGACCAACCCGGCAGTTTTCACAACGTTTTCATTGAACATTGACGTTAAAAATCTGGCTTTTCTCCTCTAGAGAAAATAATCGCGTCATCATGCCAAATATCTGGTACAAATTCTTATAAGGTTAGCAATGATATTATTACACTACTTCAAATTAATTAAAACGAATTATTTTTCAACAGACTTCAAATTTGGAAACATATATAAATATAAATTTTCTAAACAATTTCAAGATATAATTTTTCGTACAAAAATATAAAAAGCATATATATACGTCGATGAAGTAATGGTTTCTTAAAATCATACTCCAATACATTTCTTTTTTTCGTCATTTCATTAATTTTACAACAGTTTTCATTATTACTTGCCTGCGGTTTTTGATAATGTGAATCTTGATTTTTTACCAGAGTATGTCACAATACATTGTTTGAAAAATACTGGTAGTTTAAGGAATACTTGAAAAATTATTACCAACTACAATAATTTTGATAATTTCTAATGCAATTTGATTCAGAATGAAACATTTTATTTCCACAGACACAAATTTTACTTTACCACCGAGCAATTCACGCCTACCCCGAAAGGGAAACGGCTTAATGATATAATAATAATAATAATAATTTGTTTCGAGCTGATGTACCGAATAGATACCGGCCAGGACCGAATAGGACCCGGATAGAATTTTCAAGTGCCCTGTATAGGTACCGGATAGCCCCGGATACGAAAATGTATGCTGAATAGAGCTCGGCTAGGACCGGATAAGACCCGGATAGAATTTTCAACCACTCTGTATAGGTCTCGGTAGGGTTGTAAGTCCATGAAACGTTTCATGGAAACATTGAAAGTTTCATGGGACCAAAGATTCTGAAACGTTTGCAAGTATTGCAAACACGCATGCGCTTGCGCACTCATGTCAGGTTGAGGTGAGGTAAAATAATAGTGTTGTTCCATGGAATAATCGTGCTGAAACTTGAAAGCTTGATAATACGAACAAATGCGAGTACAGGCGCGATTACCGAGTACCGGACTATCGGGTAAGATTTGACAGATAGTTCGTCACAACCACAGTGTACACAAGTACTTTACGCATCACGATTGTGAAGAACGTGTTGTAAAAGTTAAATGCAATTTTTACACGTGTGACGAATCTACGAAATACGACGAGAATGATTCTTCATATAAAAGAATTATGCAAAAAGTACCCCCGGCGGTAGTTAAACAAGAAATGAGCAAAGAAACGTGTACTCCTAATCCTGATCTAGCTGATCTTTCTTATGCAAATATGTATTTCCATATCAAATATTTATTTAAAATATTGCGAGATATAGCACTGATAAAAATTAAAGCATGTTTTGAAAGAAAACAATTTATAAATGTAAACCTGATAGTTTAATGAAATAGCAGGATGTTATTTTATTCATTTCCATTCGAAGTTTTTACATTTTTAATGAAATCGTTTTAAAAATGAAACATTCTAAAAACTAAATAAATACGACATTTATTTTCATGTTATTGAAATCAATTTTCAAATTTTTTAGATAAAATATTGCAAAAATTACATGCTATTAACAATTAACATATGATTTATTTATTTAAATTAGTTGAAATTATTTACTTCGAAAGACAAAGGATACTATTAAATGTTTATGTTTAATACTTAATAGTATTTTTATATTTTGAATTTTCTCGTCCTAATGTTTGAAACTTTGAAAACCTTGAAACGTTTCCAAAGTTTCATGAAACTTTTCATTTGGTCAAAGTTTCATGAAACTCAGATAGAACCCTTCTAAGAGCCTGAGCCGACCTGGTTGAAATCCAGATAAAACCCAATTCGCGCTCAATTTCTTGTTCCGTTCAGAACCCAAATAAAAGTGTATATTCCCTATTGCAAAATTTTTACAGGACTCCTGGTTTACCCTGATAGAAACCCATGATCTAATGGGGTTATATCTGGGTTCTAACGAGGTTTTTGAGCAGGGATACCTTAGTAATTGAATAACTTCTTTAATTTCGAATGTTTACAATATTTTATAGTTCTGAATCTACCTGTTTAATGCGGAATTTTTTATTTTTCCCATTCATAGGTTTTAATTTTGCAATTAAAATTGAAATTGTGCAATTGTTGAAAGGTATATTTAAAAATGTGAAAATTGTTACTAGAAAGGTAAATTTTTTGAAGTACTATAATAAATAAATCATAAATGTATAATCAATTCTACATTACAAAAGAAAACAGATAATTATACTGTCTATTTTTTATATTTGCACTATATGTATTTTTATGATATTACTGTCACTCTATTTATAATATACAAGTAGTGCAATCAATAATAAAATTTACATTTAAAGTTTCGAAGTGTTATTTCAAAAATATTTTTAAAAATTACATTACGTCTTTCAGAAATACTTTTTATAAATATAATTTCTTGCTGAAAAGTAAAAAAAAAAAAAAAATTAATTGACTTTATAACTATTTTGGCCCACCAAAAATCCACGGTGGGTAATATTTATTTGTGATATTTATAATAATGATAAATATAATTTTAGTCGGTTTTGAAACTTTATTCTTTCTTTAAAAATCCACAGTCCAAATAGAATAGAAGATTAGAATTCTTATAAAATATGTTTAAAAAACACACTGGAAATTCTTTAATGTTATCATCTTGTACATTTGTATGCTTTTTATATATAATAAATACATGTTTTTAATTTTTGTTTGAACTTAGAGAATTATTTATAAAACTATTCAAGTTAATTCTGCTATTTATACATTTAGCGTTAAACTTAGTTCAAATTTGCCGCTTGTTGTCATTTTAAAAATGGATGGCGCGTTACGTTTTCGTCGATTGTCTGACTTTTCTTAAGATGCGCGTGGCGAAACAATAGTCTCTTGGATCATGGACTGGTAAAATGAGTAAAATCAATTTGAGCGATGTACGCGCGCATTGTAATTTTAATGCAAACAGCGCTTCCTGGTGGCCACTCAGCCACAGCCCACACTCAGTCAGACCCAGACCCGGTCAGATCAGCAGGTCACTGGGAATAGGGGATTGTTCGAATGGTTCGAATCGTGTCCCGTCACCTCACCCCGTCTTGTTTGACTGTGTTTGACATAAAAAACTTCCGGAACAGCCAGGATTGATCGGGATCAAATGATCAGGATGTTCGCCTTATTCAATCGCGTGTCAGAGTGTCGTTGGTTTGCTCTTATCAAGGGTGGTGCGTAGTTTACTTATCGAACTCCAGAATAAATAAAAATAAAAAATATATTAGAGACTTACATTAGTGGCCACTCGCACGGTGACTAATATGTACGTAAATTCATAGTAAATCCGTAAACTCGATTTGTGTTGCAAGTCCTTCATTAGGATCAGGCCATTAGGCCGTATTCGTCGATGTCCACCGAAAGCACGTCAACATAACTTTTTACGACGTACACTATCACTCGAACATTTCAACATTGTCAGCAGAGTAACGAAACTTGAAAAATCTAGTCGGTGCCGAAAACACGCATTATTCCAGTTCAAATAGTACAAGTAAAATGAGTAAAAGTATTTGTTTTTTTTCGTACACAACCCAGATAGGATGTGCGAGAATTTGACGTTATTAGGAATAAAACTTGTTCAATAACAGCTTCCTTTATCTATATATTTTCGACTTTATGTCCTTCGATTTTTGGCCTCCTTATAAAGAAAACCTCAGAAATGGCATGCACGAAGCCTGCAGCAAACGCTGTACAGACGAAGCCCGTCGAGGTCTCGCAAGAACTCCAGGATGGTGAAAAGTTCGTCAAATGGGATGAGGTAGGTGGATGTTTGGTGCTTTGACCGTTTTTACTTTTGGGTATTGATTATAATTAGCAGTTTTGCCTTCTTATCTTTGTATAACATCGTTAATGTTTCCGTAATAGTTTCGTACTGCACTGTTGGGTTTTCAAGTATCGATAAATATATAAAATTGAATAATATTAGTGTAATTTACTTATAGATTACGTTGTAGAAGAATTTAAGTTCTCACCTAAAAAAAAGAAGAGTTTGATTTCTCGGAGAATTGCTATAAGTATTAGGTATTTTCACTTCAACTACTAGCTACCTTCACTTTTTTGAGTGCTGAGGGGAAAACAATGGACCAAATGCATGGGATTCGGTCATTTTTTGCCCTATTTTGCTATTATCTTCGTAAAAACTAATTTCGGTGGCTTTGTCATAGGCCCTTCAGTTCTATTCAAAAGGAATAGAAACCGAAACCGAATATATATATATATATAAGGCATTATTTATGAAAGTTTTCGATCAGACACAAACTTCGGCAACGTGTAGTCCTACTGGATAGCAATTTATAGTAATTTTTTTTCCATTAGGACCTACATTTTCCAAGGGAGAGAAGGTGAATTTTTTGGATTTTTTGCCCGTACCATCTGCTTCAATGAGTTCTAACTCTCTTAGTATCAAATTTTCATTATTTGTATTCATTTCGTTCAATCTGAAAAATGATATCCTAACACAATGGATTACTATTCAATAGCTATTTTATTCACAAGAATTGATGAATACAATGATATTTATTATTACTATACGTTGTCAAATGCATATTTTACATTCTTATGAGCGAAGGTTTACATTTGTATGTGTGTTCGTGCATTTTCAAAATTGTTGAGACCACTTTTTTCAGGATTTGAAAATTCTATGTGCGGCTATTTGCCGTAGTCAAGAAGACGCACAATTTATCCTCATGACTTTTTTCGATTAAAAAAAATTACCAGAGTTAGCATTTACAAAATTAAAAAAGCAAACGAAAATGAAAATATGAAAATATAAGATTTTTACTTTATTTTGCAATATCTGAATGAGCAATCCCAGACGAGGTACAGAAATAAATGTAATATACATTTGATATAATAGTGTTAAACATAATGTAGTAAAGTTCACATTGCTGACAAAATCGAGTGCCAAGCATGAGATGCATGATAAGAATGTGTTCGTTAAAGCCGAAGGAGCTTTAACAAAAGAGTATTCACAATCACCAAATTACAGTTGTCGATGCTTTGACCTCTAATTTTAAAAGATATGTGCAGAAATGTGGAGGAAGTATAAAAGAAATGGAATTTTAGATTAATCTAAAAATCTATACCCCCTTTCCCCTCTTCTAACTTACCGCATATGAACGCCAATTCCATGAGTATTAATATTCTATTTATTTACGTTAAAGTTAATCAACCTAGGTAGAATGGTTATATGTAGTTCATATCTAATTGACAAGCCAATGGTATTTTTCATTTATTTTATTAATTTTTTCTGTAATAAACAAATGAAAAATATCAGTGTTTTGTCTACTATTTATAAATTATATATAGCGTTTTCATTGGGGAAAGTTGTGAAATAAAAGAATAAAGCTAACCACAAATAGTAGGCCATTTATAAATAAAACTGTTTTTGTTATACAAGGAATTATTTTACTGGATTATTATTTTAATACATAATTGTATTTTATTGAATAACAAAATAAATTGATTCTTTAGAGAAATTAGAAAAATTAAAAAAGAAACATTTGGCGGGCCTGTCATATCATAATTTATTACTAACATTAATTATTATTATTAGTGCTGTGTTACCACATTTATGTTTTTTATTGAAAGAAAATAATAAGGCCTCCAAATTTTCTTTTATTTTTTGTTATTCTTCTAAAATATAATTTAGATTTTTGTATCAAACGAAAAAAAAAAACAATTATTAAACTAACTCATTGAACTGATTACTTTTATTAAAAACAACTCCTATTTATAAATATTCTTCTTTTCTTACTTGGCAGAATTTTTCAAAATGTAGTATTTTTGGTGGGGTTAGAGTAATTTTCTTTAAAA
Source organism: Andricus grossulariae (assembly GCA_011634705.1). NCBI lineage: Eukaryota > Metazoa > Arthropoda > Insecta > Hymenoptera > Cynipidae > Andricus > Andricus grossulariae. Next base: position 6,464,107 of record JAABKJ010075445.1, read on the forward strand.
TAACAACAAAATACACATACAGTAGTAAATTTTTCTAACATCACTGGAATAAAACTGTAATCTACGGTCGAGTTTCTCTTAAGACCTTTTTTCATTTTGGGGATTTCTCCAATTTGCAATAATTATCGCTTAAACTTACAGAATAATTATGGTTAACATTTTTCTCCAAGAATCTGCCAACAAATCAGTATAATTTAGTCGTTGATAGTTTCTTGTTTGAAAGTTTTTCTAAAATTCTTCTTTTTTATATATAAATTTAAGCCTAACTCTATGGTATTTTTATGCATCACTTTTTATTGAGAAATCGGTATATGTTTTGGCTACAGGTGCGTTTCAAAAATAAGGTTTTTAACTCTCCTTTTCTCAACGGATACCATTGGGAATTGAGTCTATCCTGATGTATATGTAAAAGCGTAAAATAAGATTTATTTGTCGCAATTTTATAATCATTTGAATAAAAGTAACGAATTTTTGCACTTTGGTGTTTTCTGTATACCCACCAAAATTTGTTAATATATCATATAAATTGACTGGGATATTCTACTTTTAGAGTACAAAATCATTTATGCTACAGATAATATTTCCCAGTGAAGATTTTTTTCGCATTTCATGCTTCACGTGGATCTGGACTATGCCAAACCCCAGCTATTCACACTGCGGCATCTCTAATTTAAAAAAATGTTAATACACAATAAATTAGAAAAACATAGTGGTTAAATGTTACTTTATTTCAGTGACTAATGACAGGCGTATCCACTTGCACTTTTGCCAATTTTTTGCGGACTTCAAATTTTTCCGAATGAAAAATACCGCATGGGGCTTACGCCGGAGGTTGGCATAAATGCATAGGCAAGGCTCCTATAGGTTAGACTTTTTTCTTGCACATGGAGAAAATCGTTTGGGGAAAGATTTTGAAAAATTTGCGTAAAAGTGGGACATAAAGGCATTTGGGGAATTCTTTTTGGGGTCGCTCAATATGATTATGAGGTGAAAAAAATTACCTGCAGTTTTTTTATGGTAACTTATGTGCAAATTTTCAATTCACAAATTTTATAGTTGTTTTTCATGGACACCCCTTGAAATTGTTTCGTTAAAAGTGCTAGGGGTGATTTTTCTTGGTTGCTGAATATTATCATAGTGTTGGAAACGTAACCTGGAGTTTTCTGAAGGTGACTTGTGTGAATATTTGCAAACTTAAAATCTTACGGTTGTTTTACCTGGAGACATTCCAAAGTTGCTTCGTTAAAACTGTTGGGGGTGGTGTATGGGGCTCAATGAATATTTTTATCGGGTCGAGAACATAACCTGTACTAGTTTTCTCAAAATAACTAGTGTGACTATTTGCAACCTAAAAATTTTATAGTCGTTTTATATTGACACCCTTTGGAATTGTTCCGTAAAAAGTATTAAGGGGTAACTTTTGAAAGCTCCTGAATATTATTATGAGATCAAAAACATAACCCAGAGTAGTCTAAAGGTGACTCGTGTGACTATTTGCAATTATGAAATTTTATGGTTGTTTTACATGGAGACACTTTGAAGATGTTACATTAAAAGATTTAGGGGTGGTTTTTGGGGGTTTCTGTTGTTGACACCCTTTAAAATTGTTTCGTTTAAAGTGTTTGGGATGGTTTTTACTGGTTCCTAAATATTATTACGGGGTTTAAAACATAACCTGGCATATTTTGAACCCGGAGAAAATTTGTTCATTAAAATTTACCCAATTAGTTAGGTATATGGAGGAGATTACTGCATTTAGATAAAGTTTACAATTATTTTAGGATATAATACAAAACAGAACTATAAATAATACAAAAGAGTTATGTAACATCTCAAGTCCGAAAGTTAAAATTCTTATATGTAATAATTGATAAAAGTGTTGTATTATTTTCATACCAGTATGTTACAAAATAACGCAAAGTATTGTAAATTTTTATCAAATGAATGATATAAAGTTTTCTTTTGTTCGGTATTTTCGAAATACAGTCATGATTTCAGTTCATATTAGATTTTGAATAAAGAAGCATGAAATTTATGTTAACTTATTCCAATTTATCAAAAATTCAATAAAAAAATTGCCGGATTCAATTTAAATATGTCTGTAAATTTGCGGAAATTTATGGAAATTTTTGGTCATTTATGGTCATTTTTCCTGCAAATGTGGTAACTTACCATAAAATACCCAACATTCATTTTCAGACATTTCCATATATTTCCGGAAATTTATGCAATTCTTCGGTAATTTATGGTAATTTTACCGGTCAATATAGTAACTTACCATAAATCACCCAATATTCTTTTCTAAAAATTTTCATAAATTTCCAGAAACTTATGACAATCTTCGGTAATTTATGGTAATTTTACCGGTAAATATGGTGACCCATCATAAATTACCCAGAATTTATTTTTAAAAATGTCCGGAAATTTACGAAAATTTTCGGTAATTTATGGTAACTTTACCGGTAAATATATTAACTCACCATAAATGACCCAATATTCATTTCTAAAAATTTCCTTAAATTTCCGGAAATTTATGAAAATTGTCGGTCATTTATGGTGATTTTACAGATAAATATGGTAACTTAACATAAATTATCTAAAATTCATTTTTCAAAATTTCCATGAATATCCGGAAATTTATGAAAATTTTTGGTAATTTATGGTAATTTTATCGGTAAATATGGTAACTTACCATAAATTACACAATATTCATTTTAAAAAATGTCCATGAATTTCCGGAAGTTTATGAAAATTTTCGGTAATTTACGGTAATTTAATCAGTTATATATGGTAACTTTCCATTAATAACCGCAAAATTCTATTATCTGCAACCAAAATTTCCTGACAGTTTTTACGTTGAGTCGACTGATAATTGTAAAATGCGAGCTCATAGATGTATAATTTTCATTATTCACTTCTGACGTCACTTTTCAGACCCTAGGGGTAGAAAAGGGCTGAAATCATGCATGTGTCATAAAAAGTATTTTTTTTATTGAAGATTCATCTTTATGGTTGAAAATTAATTTTTTTCGTTATGAATGTAACTATTTTGTTGCAAATTCAACTTTTTTAGTAGAATATTAATGTTCTTGGTGAAAAATTCATCTTTTTAGTTGAAAATATAACTATTTTTTAGTTGAAAATTGGTCTTTTTTTATTGAAAATTAATCTTTTTGGTAAAAGATTCATCATTACTAATTTTAATTTTAATACATTTTAAATTAAAAATTAATTTAAAAAAATTTAATTAATCTATTTAATTTAACTATTCCATTTTCTGTTGAAATTTCATGTATTTTGTTGAAAATTAATTTCCTCTGTTAAAAATGTACCTATTTTGTTCAAAATTAATTTTTTTTTTTTGTTACAAATAATTATTTTAACTAAAAATATAACTATTCCATCTTTGATTGAAAATTTATCTTCTTTAGTCAAAAATTCAACATTTTGGATGGCATTTTTTTCTTTATGGACTGAAAAGTCTTTCTTTTTTGAAAGTTCATCTTGTTGGTTTAAAAATCCATCTGTTGTCGTAAAAATTTAATCTTTTATGGCTAAAAATGCAACTGCATAGTTGAAAACTATTCTTTTTTTACCGATGATTTTCAACGATTTTTGGTTTGAAATTAAAATCTTTTTCGGTTGAAATATCAATTATAAGATTTTTCGTTAAGAATTCAATTACTTATTTGAAATTGGAACCACTTTGTTCAAAATTTATTCTTTTTGTTGATGATTCATTATTCTAATTCAAGAACTTTTTTTTTCAAATAAATTTTTCACCTAAAAATGAAACTATTCAATTTGAAATTCCACTGAAAATATAACTGTTCCATTTTTGGCACAAAATTGAAATTTTTTGTTGAAAATTCAAATTTTTTGGCAGAAAATTAATCTTTATGGTTGAAAATTTATCTTTTTAGTCTTAGTCCTTTTTTTATGGAATTCAATGGTTTCAAATTAAAATATTTCGTGGTTGAAATAAGAACTGTTACATTTTTCGTTGAAAATGTAACTACTCAGTTGAAAGTGGAACTATTTTGTTAAAAATTATTATTATTTTTTTTTTTGATTCATTCTTCTAATTCAAGAACCTTTTTTTTGATGAAAATTAATTTTTCACCTAAAAATGTAACTATTCCATTTTTTGTGGAAAATTTATCTTTTTTACTTGAAAATTCGTATTTTTTGGTAAAAAATCCAATACTTTGTTCAAAATTAATTTTTTCAAGTTGAAGATACATCATTATAGTTGAAAATTCATTTCTTAGATTTAAAATTTAACTCTTTTGTTGAAAATTCTTCTTTTTTGCGGTTAAAAACTGTTTTAAGGCCATGTGACGAGTGGGTCACGTGACCAGCTTCCTACCTTACCGACACTTCTTTATTTGTAAACTTATTTTCACACGAATCGAATAGCCACATTGAATTGAAAATTTATGATGATAAATGAGAAGCACTAAGAAACGCGGCTCTGGTCCGAAATTTTTATAATTATGAAAAAAGCAAAAAAAAAATTACGTACAAAAAAAAAACTGTTTTCATAATAATAATATTTACGACCAGAACCGTGTTTCTTAGTGCTTCTTATTTCTTATCCCAAATTTTCAACTCGATGTGGCTATTCGTGTGAAAATAAGTTTAAAAATAAAAAAAGTGTCGGTAAGGTAGGAAACTGGTCACGTGACCCACTCGTCACATAGCCTTGAGGCAAAATATATTATGAATCCAGGGATACGTTGTTATATAACTTTTGCATAACCATAGTGTTATGGACAGTGCGGGTTTGAGGAAAAATGCGCCTCTAGGCATTTTATTTTTTGTCTATTAATCCTCCTCAAATTATGTTACCGAGCCCAAAGATTTTTTTAGTAATGAATATTTAGTATTCGACATATCTTATTTATTTCATAAACCCATTAAATTTCCATTCAATCATGTTGCCTGTGATGCGATGTGATACCAATAAATGTCTGCAGTGATCATTTGTTTATATAATCTGATTAAAAAGTCAACAAATATTATAGTCGGAAAACTCATTAAAATGTACAACAATTAATTCTAATTACGACTATATATATGGTTTTTATGTCGGTGATTCCGAATCTAAAGTCAAATTTTCAAATAACGAAATTGCTTTATTGTTATAAATATATAAACAATTTATTTTAACATAAAATCCAACGTATCAGTTTTGTTGTAGAAAAATATTATTTTACACTTAAATCGTTTGGATTTATTATTAATGTGGTATTTTGTTACAAAAGATTGGTCATAAATTAAAAATTAATAAACGTTTTTTAAAATTATCAACAATATTTTAATCTTTTAATAGACATAAAAAAAAGTTTATATTTGGATGAGAGCATTTCATTGAATGATAATTTGACATTACAATTTTTTCAATTTCTCAAACAATGTCTTTCATTCTGTGAGTTACAGTAAAACTGATTACGCTATTCGATTCTACGCAATAAACTACATAAAGTCCATGTGTTGGATAATTTTGTTCTCCAACCCATTTGTTATGTTATTATTATTATTATTATTATTATATCATTAAGCCGTTTCCCTTTCGGGGTAGGCGTGAATTGCTCGGTTTGAAAGTAGTGATAAAATCTTTGTGAAATTTTTTGAAACTTTTATGAAATCTTTGAAATCTTTGTAAAAGCTTTCTTTTATCCTTGTTTGTGAAATATTTTGTGTTTGTTTGAAATCATTGAAATCTTTTTGGAGTTCTTTTGAAATCTTGATGAAATTTTTATGAAATATTTGTAAAATCCTTTGTATTCATTTGAAATCATAAAAATATTTTTAGTCTGTGTGAAATCTTTTGAAATCTTAGAAAGCTAGTTTACTATAACCTTTTTAAATTCTTCAAATTATTTGAAATCTTTTGAAAGGTCTAACATCTTTGAAAATGTTCGAAATCTTTGTCAAATATTAAACATTTTTTGTGAAATATTTGAAATCCTTGAAATCTATAAAATCCTTAAAATCTTTGTGAAATTTTTTGAAACTTTTATGAAATCTTTGAAATCTTTGTAAAAGCTTTCTTTTATCCTTGTTTGCGAAATATTTTGTGTTCGTTTGAAATCCTCTCAAATTTGTTGAAACCTTTTGAAGTAGTTTTACATCTTTAAAATATTTGTGAAATATTTCGTATTGGTTTGATATCATTGAAATATTTGAAATTGTTTAAAATATTTGAAATGTTTTTAAATTTTTGAAATCTGGTGTGCCGTACCCTTTTTGAAATATTTGGAATTCTTTTGAAATCTATATGAAATTTTTATGAAATCTTTGAAATATTTGTGAAATCCTTTGCATTCATTTGAAATCATAAAAATATTTTTAGTCTGTGTAAAATCTTTTGAAATCTTAGAAATCTAGTTTACTATAACCGTTTTAAAATCTTTAAATTATTTGAAATCTTTTGAAAGGTCTAAAATCTTTGGAAATGTTCGAAATCTTTGTGAAATTTTTTGAAATCTTTCGAAATTTTTATGAAATCTTTGAAATATTTGTGAAAGCTTTCTTTTATCCTTGTTTGTCACATCTTTTGTGTTTGTTTGAAATCGTTGAAATCTCCTTGGAGTTATTTTGAAATCTTTATGAAATTTTGATGAAATATTTGTGAAATCCTTTGTATTCATTTGAAATCATTAAAATATTTGTAGTCTGTGTAAAATCTTAGTAATCTAGTTTATTATAACCTTCTTCAACTCTTTAAATTATTTGAAATCTTTTGAAAGGTCTAACATTTTTGAAAATGTTCGAAATCTTTGTGAAATATTTTTAAATTTTTGTAAAATATTTGAAATCCTTGAAATCTGTAAAATTCTTAAAATCTTTGTGAAATTGTTTGAAATTTTTATGAAATTTTTTAAATATTTGTGAAAGCTTTCTTTTATCCTTGTTTTTGACATCTTTTGTGTTTGTTTGAAATCGCTGAAATCTTCTTGGAGTTCTTTTGAAATCTTTATGAAATCCTTTGTATTCATTTGAAATCATTCAAATATTTTTAGTCTCTGTGTAATATTTTGAAATCATAGAAATCTAGTTTACTATTAACTTCTTAAAATCTTTAAATTATTTGAAATCTTTTGAAAGGTCTGAAATCTTTGGAAATGTTCGAAATCTTTGTGAAATATTTTTAAATTTTTGTAAAATATTTGAAATCTGTAAAATCTGTAAAATCCTTAAGATCTTTGTGAAATTTTTATGAAATCTTTGAAATATTTGTGAAAGCTTGCTTTTATCCTTGTTTGTGAAATCTTCTGTGTTTGTTTGAAATCGTTGAAATCTTCTTGGAGTTCTTTTGAAATACTTATGAAATTTTTATGAAATATTTGGGAAATCCTTTGTATTCATTTGAAATCATAAAAATATTTTTAGTCTGTGTAAAATCTTAGAAAACTAGTTTTCCATAACCTTTTTATAATCTTTAAATTATTCGAAATCTTTTGAAAGGTCTAAAATTTTTGAAAATGTTCGAAATCTTCGTGAAATATTTTTAAATTTTTGTAAAATATTTGAAATCCTTGAAATCTGTAAAATTCTTAAAATCTTTGTGAAATTTTTTGAAATCTTTCGAAATTTTTATGAAATATTTGAAATATTTGTGAAAGCTTTCTTTTATCCTTGTTTGTGACATCTTTTGTGTTCGTTTGAAATCATTGAAATCTTTTGAAATCTTCTCAAATCCTTTAAATATTTTGAAAGTTTTAAAAGCTTTGTGAAATTGTTATGAAATATTTGAAATCTGGTGTACACGCCTTTTTTAAATCTTTGAAATCCGTGAAATATTTGTAAAATCTTCAAAATTCTTTTAAATATTTTAAAATCTTTGAAATATTTCGAAACCTTTTGAAATCTTTAGTGATGTTTTGTAATTCTGAAACTGAATTAACATCGAAATTTTCAACTAATAATTTTTATAATTTGTAAGTTGGATATCACAAAAAATGTGTACTTTAAAATTCTATATTAGCAAAAAAAAAAATTAAAAACTTATGGAATTATTCACAATATTCATGTCTGTTCATTTCAATCTATAAAATAATTGGTAAGGTCTACAAAAAAATCCTAGAAATCTATTTATTTATTTATACATTTCAGTAGCAAGATTTTTTCTAAACGAGATGTTTCTTTCATAATAGACTAAAATATGTATATTACTTTTCGCATTTCAATAAAATAATTGGATTAAAATTAAACAAAAATTAATTCAAGGTTCTGGTGAAAAATTCAAGAAGAATTCCAGGTTTTCAAGGTCGCTGGACACCCTGAAAATAGTAACTAAGTACTAAAAAGTAACCCGTTCCGAGCCCTGAATAAATAAAAAATAAAAATCCAAATAAAAAACATCAATATAAATATTGAATTTTGCGTATAAGACGTACTAGGACATCGTGGTGAGATGTATAAAGTCATCAGGTCCTGGAATGACGCTCGACAGGATATGGATGTTTTTCTGGTGAAATAACCCGAGATTATACGCAGTGTGTCATTAGTTTATTATGCTCTTTGCGTGAGACGATTAAATGCATTCTCAATGTTAGCAAAATCGACTTTGGTATTCTATTCTGTGCAGAACGTCACATTAGACATTCTAACCAGGAATGACATTTCATCAAAACAGGTTGCGAGATAACGAGTCTCTTTATCCTGTAAAATCTTCCATTTTTATTATTTTATTTGCCATACAAAAATTCTTTATAATTATCCTTGGGAAAATTCTACTCATATATATTTTCTTGTATGAATAATACTAATCAGAAATGGAAAAAGTCGAGTATTGTAGACAATTTGGGAAACGACCGAACTTCGGACGAATTTTAATATAAAAGTGACCGAAGTTCGGAAGATCCAAAAAATGAAAAACTAATGAGTAAAAGATTATAATTATAAATCAGAAATTGAGACAAATCTATTTATGAAGCAAAATTCAAATATTAGGGAATTTCGGACTAATGTAACATAAAAATGACCGGATGAGTAACAAACTTGAAAAATGAATAAAAAATGATAATTATTCATCAGAAATGGAGACAAATCGATTTTGCACCCAAATTGGAAAATGACCGATTTTCGGACAAATGTAACATAAAAGTGACCGAAGTTCGGAAGATTACAAAAATGGAACAAATAAATAAAAAATTATAATTATAAATAATAAATTGAGACAAATCTATTTATGAAGCAAAATTCAAATATTAGGGAATTTCGGACTAATGTAACATAAAAATGACCGAAAGTCGTCTTTTTGGCTTGAAAATTCAAATCTTTGAAACAAAATTAAACTTTTTTCCGTAGAAAATTCTTTTTTTAAATTGAAAATCGAGATTCTTAAATGAAAATTGAACCACTCTATTTTAAAAATGAAAATTTAATTACTCCATTCAACTTTTTTAGTTAAAAACTCTACTATTGAGTTAAAAAATTTTAGGAACGAATAAAATATAAACTAAAAATTAATCAAATAAAATTTGGACTAACATCACATCCACTGTTTAAAATATTTAGTTCAAAAGTTATTTAATTTATTAAAAATTCGACTATTTGGTTAAAAATGCATGTATTTTCTTGAAAATTCGTCTTTTCTGTCAGAAAATTAAACTTCTTGGTCGAAAATTAAACCGTTTTTTTTTTAATTTATGTATTCTGCTTAAATTATTATTTTATTTTTAATTTTCCGGTTTATTGTGATTTCTCGAGATGTCGGGCATATTATTTTAGCCAATTAGCGATTAAGTTAAAAAATATTTTTCAAGTAAATGTAAAGAAATAGTGGCATTAGCGGACAATTGTGAGAAAATCGTGATTTTACTGTCATTTTTTTCGAAATAGTGTGAAATAATGTATGAAGATCCGCAATTATATTCAACTAGTTACTTATTTTGAGTCAAGTACTTTTTGCTATAATTAAAAACCATTTTCTTCCAATATGAATCATCTTGTAAATGACTGTAGTTACAAAAATTTATGACTTGCAATTAGATAGTAGCACACAGTAAAATAAAACTTAACACAAAATTTAACAAATATGCAATGACTATAATTATATGCCATAATTCTTGAAAATTTCTAGATTATTCACGCTCTCAGTAAAAATCGTATTTATTGTAATTACACACGCGACAACAATGACGGAAGTGTTATTGACATGTATACAAAGTATATATACCTACAAAAATTCCAAGTAATGTCAAAATTCACATATTTAAATTTAAAATTCACAAATTCCGAATTACGTAATTTATCCTACAACCATTTAAGATAAGCAATATTATAAATTTTACAAATATATTAAAAAACAACAATACATTTTCTTTGAGCTGATCCCTAAGCTCCAAAGCAAAAATTATAGGTTAGTTGTAGGTATTTGGGTTATTACACAGCAAAAAGTAACTTTATTTACTGCCAAAAGCCGAATTGATGATATTAATTTGCAAATTACAAATAGTCTCGTGATATTCCTACCTTGAAACGAAAAGATTGAGCGAAAACTGACGTTAATGCGGACAAACTACGCGGCTTCCAAATTCCGCAAGTTCCGCGATAAATATTGAAGTGGAGTATCTTCATTTTTCATTCATCGAATCAGCGTGAATCACCGCCTCTCCAGTCTTTTCGTCTGCTCGTATACCTGTGTGTAAATCTGTCAAAACCCTGAAAGGTGAACGGAACCGAGGCTTTTCGAAGCGAAAATTTATTTAAACCAAAATGGCTCACTGGTTTCATCGTAATTCCCTAAAGGCGACCACAAATCATAAATTTGAATTAAAAATACCACATCCGACAGACGCGACGAAAAAACTTCTGAGGTTAGTTTTATCAGTTTTATACCCATGTTTGGCGATTTTTGTTTTGTGGGGATCCTTTTGCGTTGTTACGAAACCCTGAAGGTTGAAACGCGCATAACTAAAAATAGGTTATTTTTAAATAATGCTGTAAAATAATACCAGAGATGTACGGAATATATCGAGCACAATATTGAAAAAAATAACCTCTCTCGCGCCAACAAAACAAGCAACAAGCATTTTTCTAGAAGCATTTTAGGAAAAAAGCGGGAGAAATGTCTGAAATAAAATTTATATTTTGTAATCGTAATTGAACATCATACTCAGAATTCAGTTTGAATCTTTTCATAACTGAGCTTATAGGTTATATTTAGAATTTCAAGCAAATATAAAATATAGATGTGGAATTTCAGGAATATCTAAAGTTTTCTATATTTTTTAGAATAAATTTTGAGTTCAGCTGCGTTTTTTGAATAAATTATATATAAGATTAAATTCAGGCGTGGATCCAGAGAAGTTTTGCGTGCGATAAGTTTCTTATTAGCAGACAAATATAAATAATTCGGAGTGGCGTCTAAAAACAAAACAAAATTTCTGGTCATTTCCCGGGTACTAAACATTTTTCCAAGACCTACAAATTAAAAACTTTAAATTTTCATACCTGAACAAATGTTCAATAATACTAGATACTTAATTACGAAATAAAAGCATTCAAAACGTTGGAACTCTTCTTAATTTAAAGTATTTAAAATTAAAATTAAATCCTTTTTAATTAATTTATCAAACAGTTTTATCAGACTCGATAAATGTCTTGCAAACAAGCCCTAAAAGCCTTTTATTTAAATTTTTGTAAAAGACTTCAAAACATTTGAAAGATTTCCATTGATTTAAAAGGATTTCAACAGATTTCAAGGAAATTTATAGAATTCCCAAGGATTTTCATTATTTTAAGAAATTTTCAAAGCTTTTAAACATTTTAAGGAAATTTAAGAGATTTTTAAGATTTTACGACAGTTCAAGGATTTTGTAACAGAGTTGGGTAGTAACTTGTTATAAGGAACTAAATTACTGGAAAGTTACGTTATTTGTAACGTTTAGGGTAACTTCGTTACTTTTTTAAAATGTAATTTGTAACGTAACTTAGTTACGATTTTTGCAGTAACTTGGAACTTTAATTTTTGTTACTTTGAAGTTATTTTGTGTTTTTTGAATATTATCTCCTATTAAGAAAGGTTTGTGGCTCAGTTATGGTTAGAAAATTAATCTCGTTTAGTTGAGGATTCAGCTATTTTCTTGTATAATATATTTTTCGTTGAGAATTCATCTATTTTGGTGAAAATTCACGCATTTTGTTAAAAATTCAACTATTTTCTTTGGTTGAAAAGTAACTTTTTAGTTTGAAAATTCATATTTTCCTTGTGAAAATACAACTGTTTTTTAGAAAATTCGTCTTCTTGGCTTGAAAATGCAACAATTCAGTGGAATTTTTCTTTCAAAATTATATTTTTTCGTTTCAAAATTGATCTCTTTTTATAAAAATATCTAATTTATTTTGGTTGAAAATTAAACTATTTTGATAAAATATTAATCTGATTTGGTTGATGATTCAGCTATTTTGTTGAAAACTCGTCCTTTTTGGTTGAATTCAACTTTGATTTCAAATTAAAATATTGTTTGATTCAAATAATATCGACTATTATATTTTTCGTTGAGTATTCATCTATTTTGATTGAAAAATCTGGCATTTTGTTAAAAATTCAACTACAATTTTATTTGGTTGAAAAATAATTTTTTTGTGAAAAAAAAAATCATATTTTCGGTTTGAAAAGGCAACTATTTTTTTTCTTTCTTGATTTAAAATTCGGCTTTTTTGTTTCAAAATGTATCTCTTTTGGTAAACGAACCTAAATTTTTTGTTTAAAACTCAACTGTTTTCATAGAAAGTTAACTTGATTTGATTGAGGATTCAGCTAAATTTAAGTATTTTGGTACAAAGTCCAAATTTGGTCGAAAATTAACTTTTTTGTCGGAAATGTAACTCTTTTGTAGAAAATTCGTCTGTTTAGTTTGAAAATGCTAGAAAATTCAACTATATTAATTTATGATTGAGGATTCAACCATTTTGTTGAAAATTCGTCATTTTCTGGTTGAATTCAACTGTTTTTTATTTCAAATTGAAATCCTTTTTGGTTGGACATTAATTAATTTAATTCCAAAATTTAATTATTCCATTTTTTGTTAAAAATTAATCAATTTTGATTAAGGATTCAACTATTTTGTTGAAAATTCGTTTTTTTTTTTTGGTTGAATTCAACTATTTTTTATTTCACATTAAAATCCTTTTTGGTTGGAAATTAATTAATTTATTTCTAAAATTTAATTATTCCATTTTTTTTGAAAATTAATCTATTTTGATTGAGGATTCAACTATTTTGTTGAAAGTTTGTTTTTTGACTAAAAATTGAATTATTCCATTTTTGGTTAAAAAATCATTTTCTTAACTGAAAATTTATCATTTTAGTTGAAAAATAGTTTGTTTTTTGTTGTTGAAAATAAATTCTTTTGGTTAAAAAATGTATGCTTTTTTGGTCAATCATTTATCTTTATTAGTTGAAAATTCATGTATTTTCTCGGAAAATTTTATTTTTTGGTTGAAAATTAATTTTTTTGGTTAAAGATTTATTTTTGTCTGGTTAAAAATTGAACTATTTTGTAAAAAAGTCGCTACTTCTTGGAATTTTGTATTTTTGTTGTTGAAAATTAATCTTTTAACTGAAGATTTAACTATTCCATTTTTGGTTGAAAAATTAATTTCTTTCGATGAAAATTCGTTTTTTTTTTTTGGTAAAAAATTAATTTTCTTCATTAAAAATTGATCTGCTTGTTTTCAAATGTAACTATTTTGTTGAAAATTCGTTCTCCTATTTTTTGTTAGAAATTAATTAATTTAATTCTACAATTTAATTATTCCATTTTCGGTTAAAAATTAATTTATGATTGAGGATTCAACCATTTTGTTGAAAATTCGTCATTTTCTGGTTGAATTCAACTGTTTTTTATTTGAAATTAAAATCCTTTTTGGTTGAAATATCAAGTATTATATTTTTTGTTCAGAATTTATCTTTATGGTGAAAAATTCAACTACTGGGTTGAAAAAGTTGAACTAATTTGTTAAAAAGTTCTTTTTTGATTGAAGATTCGTATTTTCAGCTGAAAATTCGTTTTCCTTTTTTTTATAAATTAATTAATTTAATTCTAAAATTTAATTATTCAATTTTTGGTTAAAAAGTCATTTTTATAACTGGAAATTGATCAGTTTAGTTGAAAATTCGTTTTTTCTTGTTAAAAATAACTTTTTTATGGTAAATCATTTATCTTTATTAGTTGAAAATTTATGTATTTTATCGGAAAAATTTTACTTTTTGGTTGAAGATTAATTTTTTTGGTTAAAGATTTATTTCTCTGGTTGAAAATTGAACTATTTTGTCAAAAAGTCGCTGCTTTTTGGTTGAAAATAAATTTTTTTTGACTGAAAATATAATTCATCTGTTTGGTTTAATATTGTACTATTTCGTTAGAAATTAATTTTTTTGGTTAAAGATTAATCATTTTAGTTAAAAATTCTTTTTTTTCAATTTATAAAAAATTCGCTGTTTTTTAGTTGAAAATTTATCTTTTTTAGTTGACAATTCATATATTTTCTTGGAAATTTGTATTTTTTGGTTGAAAATTGATTCTTTAACTGAAGATTTAACTATTCCATTTTTGGTTCAAAAATTAATTTCTTTTGATGAAAATTCGTCTTTTTTGGTATAAAATTAATTTTCTTGGTTAAAAATTCATATATTTGTTTTAGAATTGAACTATTTTGTCAGAAATTTATTTTTTGGATTAAAAATTGATCATTTTAGTTGAAAATCCGTTTTTTTATTTATTTAATTTTTTTAGCTGGAAAAAATCTTTTTGGTTGAAACTTCATTTCTTCGGTTAAAAGATCAACTATTTTATTGAAATTCCTCTTTCTTTGGTTGATAATTCGTTTCTTGACTAAGAATTGAATTATTCCATGTTTGGTTAAAAATTAATTCTCTTTTTTTTGTGTGGAAAATTAATTATATTAATTAATTAATTTGATTAATCTGTTGAAAATTCATTCTTTTTATTTAAATTCAAATATTTTTTATTTAGAATTAAAATCATTTTTGGTTAATATATCAACGCTTTTGTTTAAAATTCGTCTTTTTGGTTTGAAAATTCATCTATTGGTAGAAATTTCATATTTTTTTGTTAAAAATGCAACTATTTCGTTGAAAATTAATCTGTTTTGGTTGAGGATTCAATTATTTTGTTGAAAACTTATTTTTGATTGAAAAATATATTTTTTTAGGTTGTAAAATTGAACTATTCCATTTTTTGTGAAAGTTTATCCTTTTTAGTTAAAAATCCAAATACTTGGTTGAAAATTCATGTATTTGGTTGAAAAGTCTAATATTTTTTTGTTAAGGATTTATCTATTTTGTTGAATCGTAATTTTAGTTGAAAATGTATCTCTTTTGTTAACAATTAATTTTTTCTAAATAATTTTTTTTTAATAATTTAAGATTTAACTATTCCAGTTAAAAATTGTTTTTAATTTAAAATAAAAATCCATTTTGATGGAAAAGTCACCTTCTTCAGTTGAAAATTCAACTAATTGGTTAAACATTTCTCTACCTTGTTAAATATCATCGTTTGTGGCAGAATATTAATCTTCTTGGTGACTAATTCATCTTTTTGGTTAAAATTTCCTTTAAAAAATCAAATATTTGGTTGAAAATTGATGTATTCTGATCAAAACTAATCTTCTTTTATGCAAAAGTTATCCTTTTAGTTAAAAATTAATTTTTTTTGGTAGAAAATTACTGTTTAAAAATTCAAAATTAATTTTTTCAACTGCAAATTTAACTATTGCATTTTTTTAGATTTATCTTTGTTTGATAAAAATCGAGGGGTTGACAACTCGACTCAAAAGTGTACATCTACTTCTGACTTTAGGATAATTCAGGATATTTCAAGGTACTTCAATATATTTCAAGGTACTTCATGATACTTCCAGATATTTCAATGTACTTCAGGATATTCCAAGGTACTTCAGGATATTTCAAGATATTTCAAAGTACTTCAGAATAATACACATACTTCAAGATACTTCATATACTTCAGGATGTTTCAGATACTTAAGGATATTTCAAGATACTTCAGAATATTTCAAGATAATTCAAGATATTTCAAGGTACTTTAGATAATTTTAATTTACTTCAGGATAATTCACATACTTCAAGATACTTCACATACTTCACATAGTTCAGGATGTTTCAGATACTTCAAGATATTTCAAGGTACTTCAGGATATTTCAAAGTACTTCAAGATATTGCAAGGTACTTCAGGATACTTCAAGATATTTCAATGTACCTCAGGATATTTCACGTACTTCAAGATACTTTAAGATATTTTAGGATAATTCAGCACAAGTGTACACCATACTTCACACACTTCAGGATATTTCAGATAATTCACAATAATTCAAAATACTTCAGGATATTTCAAAATACTTCAGGATATTTCAAGGTACTTCAAGATATTTGAAGGTACTTCAAGATATTCCAAGGTACTTCAGGATATTTCAAGGTACTTCATGATACTTCCAGATATTTCAATGTACTTCAGGATATTCCAAGGTACTTCAGGATATTTCTGTAAAAAAGATGAAAGAGGTACTGCATTGGTTCATCACTCGCATGTTCATGATCATCAATTCTTATTTTCAAAAACAAACATTTTAAGCCATGAAAGTCACTATAGAAAACGAAATTTTAAAGAAATGTTTTACATTATCAAGAACACAATACGTATAACATTGTGCGTTGGCCCGCAAAAGAAAATGTTCAGAACAATTTTAACGTTAGGCCTTGAGAGTAGTCGTAGTTATATTGTTCTTAATTTAAAAAATTTTGAATAACCTTGCATAAAGCTAGTCATGAATTTTATATGGCCTTAAAATGTGAACGTCGCAGTGTGATGTGCGCGCAGTATGATGTGAAGGACACGAACAGTATTGCTCAGCAGATATTATAATTCAGTTAGTTTATTTTTGTGTATACTGTGACGTACGATGGCTTCGCGAAGTTCTCCATCTGAGACGATTGCTGGAATAATTGATCAGCGACTCGTGTCAGGGCGGTCTTATGAGACGAGCATGTTGTTTGAATAAGCAACACATGCATTCTAGATTGAACAAAAATGTATCCCTTCTCCTACACCACCCTATCCTACTTTCTCTATTTCAAAGAAGATAAGCAAGAACAATTTTTATTTGTGTTTTTTCCCCGATTCTATGTTCTACTCCACTTTGCTCATTGTTGGCCCAGCTCACAATGCGACGTAATCGATGACATCAAAATCATTCTCCTAACATCGGTAAAACCAATATTCTCTTGTTGCAGAGTTAAGCTCGCAGTTTGTATGTTTACCTAATGGCGCCCCTATTCCTGGAGTTCCTCGTTCCAGACCTTCTTCTTCTTCTGAAAGACATTCACCTAAGAGATCTCTTGATCCTGCCGAGCCTTTTCTTCTTGTCAGGTCCAGGTCGCCTCCTGCTAGGTTCGGAGCTCCTCCAATAATGCTTCCTCCTCCTGACGGATTGGGATGTGGACCTAAACAACTTATATATATTAGACTGATTCCAAAAAAGAATGACCACCGGATATTCAAACATTGGAGATACATTTTTCCTGCAGATCAACGAATTAAAATTAAAAGAAGAGGCAATATTTATAGGCCTATGCATACTCAAGAACAAATTGTATTATCAACATCCAATGGTGATATATTTGCAATATTAGAAAGTTCTAATATCCTTGCTGGAATGTATAAACATTTTAATTTGGCGATGAGACGGGTGAAAATCAACATGGAAACCGGCACGATTACCCCATTGACCCAAGAAGAATGGATGTAAACTCTAGTCTAAATAACAATTAGACAGTATTAAACAGTATAGTATTATTGTTCTCGAGGCTGATGGAAATTGTATACTCGGTGCGGGGCTACTCCACACAGGGGAATTCGTTGGACTGAGCCATACAGTTGTAACGCTCAGCCCAACTGGTTTCCAGATTTGGGCATATGTTTGGGAACCAGTTGAGCAATCCTGTTTACGCCCAATTAATAAAAAACGGTACAACTCTTCAATTCATAAAAAGCGAAGTAAGAAGTGATGAAAATGTATTTTTATTATTTTTTTCTAGTTTGACGCCTCTTCATGATTTAAAAACTTTTCCCATACTGTTGTTGTGGTGTTTTCTCTCCCATAAATTTTGTTTAATACCTTTATTAATAGAGCTACACAAATAATCAACAAATAATGAGAAACAGCACCAGTCAATATCTTATTTGGTATGTTTGTACTAAAAAACAAACGAAAGACATTTTCAAAAAGAATCTGATTTTCGGAAGTTTGAACCAGGAGCGGTCAACGCAATGGGAATTAAGCGGCAATGGATACCCAGAGCTAGCGCCGCGTACTATTGGTCTTAGAACTAAATCGTATGTGAATGTGTTAGTGCACGTATATCTATATCTAGTTCTTTTCATTTGTTTTATATATTTTATTATAATTCAAGGAAAATGAGAGAATTGATGCAAAATTCGAAGAATATGAGACAAAAGACGAAAAAGTAATATTTTTTAATGTCTTTTGAATCATATTTTCATAATTTTGCACTTACAACAACAGACAAAATTGCATAAACAACTCGCTGCAACTCGCTGAGAAATAACTTTCGCGGGTTATGTTGATTTATGTCATGGCTTGCGCCGCAGTTTTTTAAAGTCAACCTTCCCTTGCCCCGTTCACATGCTGACGACAGCAGCGCGCGTACAATTGGTCTGCGAACTGAATATAATCATAATAGTACGCGGCTGTCTACTTCCCATTGCGTTGATCGCCCCTGGTTTGAACGGATTCGACTACAATCATAACGTGGCGTGCGTGCCTGCTTTTGTTCGGGCGGCATGTTACGAGCGACTGAATCTCGCTCGTTTCTATACGCAAAGAGAACAGCGCCTGCTGGCGCTGGGTAATTCAAAAGCTAAAGATTTATAAAATTAATGCAGCGAAGACATTTAGAACGACGACTATAAAAGAAGACTATAAAACGCGTAAACGATAATTTAGTCATGTACTTATTACTATTTCAGGCATATTACTGTAAAAAGAACCTACAATTTTATGTTGCAAGAATGCAGGAATTCCGCCTTATATTTACTTTTCAAATCGAAACTCTCTAACCAGAAAAGGGCACTTTGCAATTCGTTACTTTCGTGAGAAATATTATCACATCTTGAGTCTATCGACAAGAGCCTCACGTAAATTAAGAAACGAACTCCCTTTTCTGCGACGTATCGAGGAAAAGTCATAAAACTGAGAGTGCGCCCAATGTCCCATTGACAGTTTTTTTCATGTAGGCACTTGAACAGAGGGTCGAGTTCGAGCTTTGAAAATTACGTCGTGTAATGAAAAAACGGTCGTGTGTTTAGGCTTACTGCCCTTTGGCTTACGACACGAAGATTCTTCTTGGAAACGTGCGAACACTTGCTTGCTAAAGTGCATGTACTCGCGCTAATGGAGGGATGATGGGAGGGAGAACAGAGGCCCAGTGTATGCGTGCGCAGGCCCAAATTTCGTTGGAGGAGCGCTCTTCCGAAAAGCATCATTTGAGCATCATTCTGTTTGGGAGCTCTGATTTCCTCACTTTGTCGGAAAAATCAGATCTCTATTTTAACTTGTATATAGGTTTAAACTTTTATTGGGTTACATTTAAATATATCATCTTCTAGAATCGAGCCATTGTTTTCTTTATTTTCAATTTGCATTCTCCCGGTTTATCCCAATAATTAGAGCGACAGGAACCAGCCAATTACGTGAGTCAAAACCCACCTATTGGCTCCGCTTGTAGCAGATATGGGGGCTCGTCCGGGATAGTCCACACGGGAAATTTAAATTAAAATAGAAACATTGTGCTAAAAACTAAAAACAAGTGATATGTGCGGAATTTTTCTGATACATCATTATATGAATACAAACATACAAATCTTTTCGGAGGTATACAATTAATTTCTTACTTATTCCTTTTTAAAATTTTCTGGTAACACATCGTTGAAATTATATACGTGATTGGAACCTAACCCATTCCGAAACGTAATTATATATATATATATCAGGAATATATCAGATATATTAGAATATATCAGGAATCGAGCCGAAGGGCCTATGGCAAAGCCACCGAACGCGTCCTCGGGTTGCGGATAGAGGGTCCCTGTACCAAGGGTTTCTGCTATTTTGTAAAAGTTTAACTAATTTGTTAAAAAGTCATCCTCTTTGGTTGAAAACTCAACTGTTTTGTCGAAAGTTAACTTTTTTATGAAAATTCATTTCTTTCGTTGAATTGTTCGAACTCTTTTCTTGAAAATTTATCTTTTTTTAGTGATTTTTTTTCCTTTGAAAATATAACTATTTATTAAAAAATTCATGTATTTTTTTTGAAACGGGTATTTTTTTGTAAAAAATTATTCTTCTTGGTCGATTAAAAAGAAGGCACGAAGGAAATGAAAGACGAATATCTACAACAATCTATAGCATATTTTATTCACTTTACACTTCTCGTATAATCTTAATTAAAGGACATATTACTGGCAGAAATTTACGTAATAAGACTTCGTAACTGCGCGTGTATTTACAAGGATCTCGTGGAAATTACTGATATATAATGTTTAATGTGGAAATGCCTTTCTTCGAAGGGTCCTCAAAAAAAAAATCTGCATCAAGAAAGAGACAAATTTAAAAAAAAACTAACGCAATATCAATATTATCATCAGATAACCCTTCGAAAATCTGAATTCGCATTTCTGCGTGATTTTCCTTTATTCAAACACTAAAATTCTTTCTCTAGAAAAATAAGAAAATGTAGAATCTCTTTTTAAAAAATCGAAATCACGAAAAATTCTCGCAGAAATGCTTAGCTCATTATGTTTTCTGTGTGTGTGTGTTTTTTTTTGGCTAATCGCCATACGCAGATAGTTGCTGATTCCACAACTCCATAAGACTGAAGAGTGTCGCTTAAACTACTAAAAAATAAATAATTCTATTAATACTAATAAAAGGCTCGGCACAGACGCCCTCGCCGAAATTTCTTTCTTTTCATCGGTTTCTGGTTTTAAATACGTAGTGAGTAGTTTCATATCGTATGAATATCATACGTACAAATGTACATTCGAATGTATGTATGTTATGTATTTATAATTATAAAAGTCGATTATTATCACAAAATAAAGAAGCGAGGAACATCCAAATTCCAAACGCGTGGGGCCCAGCGATAGAAAATAAAATACATGACTCTAAAAACACTGCAGGTTCACAAAAAAAATATTTTTCGGCGACAGTTTGTTTCTCTGGAAGAGAAAATACTCTTCTAATTTGTTGAAATTAAATTTTAAAAAAATTTAGAGCTTGCAAGCATCAAATTTACATCGAAATTGAGAGTTTCGTAGTTTGCGGTTCTTAAAATTTATTTCTGTAAGAGAAAATTTAAATTGTATATTTTTTTAAATATTGGGAAATAATTATATTTTTAACTTTTTTATTTATAAAATTTTTCATCCTTTAAAAGAGATGAGAACAAGTAAATTATGGACAAAAAGTTGGAATATCTTATTTTATGATTTTGGTTTTATTTTAAAAGATTCATTTTAAGATTTCAATATATGTCGAAAAAGAATACTGAAGATTTCAAAACAATTTTTTTATTTTTTCCAGGATTTATAAAATATTAGGAAACCTTTGAATTATTTCAAAAGATATTTTCAAGTTTTGAAAATATACAAAAATAATTTTAAGCATAAAAAGATTTCAACAAATTTAAAACGAAATATAGATTGTTGAAGATTTTCAGAATTAAAAAAAAAGTCCGGAACGTTTTGAGGCAATTTTTTTAATTTTGCAGAATTTTTTCAGAATTTTAGGAAAAATTCGTATCATTTTAAAAGACATTTACAGTGTTTTTATTCGAGCCAGCCTAAAAGATTTTTATGAATTTCAAAAATTTAAACAGATTAAAAGTATTTTAAAACTTTGAATGATTTCCGAAAATGTATCAAATATTTTTTTATTTTTTCCAAGCGTTAAAAAGTTCAAAATATCTTTTAAACTTATTCAAATTTTTCCTACAATTTGGAAAATCCTGTATTAAAAAAAAAAATGTCTTTTTGAATTTTCTTGAGAAATCTAGAAAAATTACAAAAAAAAGTTAAAATATAAATAGTTATTCGGAATTTTCAATTTGTTTTAAAAATTCACTTGTTTAGTTAAAAATTCATCATTTTAGTGGAAAATTCGTCTTTTTTGATAGAGAAATTCTCTACAAAAAAAGACGAATTTTCGACTAAAATGATGAATTTTCAATTGGTAGGGGATTTTTAAAAAATAATCTTCTTGGTAAAAAATTCATGCTTTTGTTTGAAAGAGAACTTTTTTGTTGAAAATTCATATTTGTTGCAAATTTATCTTTTTTTGGATGATTTCAACTAAATCTTCTCTTTAAATTTTCCCAGGAATCTACGAAAAATTTTTTATTCTCTTGAAACCTTATAAAAATCTACATTTTGTTTAACATTTTTCAAAAGCTTTTTTAAAAAAGCTTTAGAAAGTTATTTAACCTGCTATTCAGTTTTCTCTTTAAATTCATTTAAAAAATAAATAAAATAATTAAAAATTTTCCCAGGAATCTTAAGAAAATTTATCATCAAAGTTCAACAAAAATGTCCATCTACAACCAAAAAGTTCGTCAACAAAAAAGATTTTTATTTTAAATAAAAAACAGTTAAAGACATCCAAAAAAAGATGAATTTTTAACGAAATAGTTGAGTTTTTAACAAAAAATTAATGAAATCGCTTGAAATTCTCTTTAAAAATTAATTTTTCTGAATGAAAAATCATTAAAAATTTTCCCAGGAATTTTAGGAAAAAGCTTTCGAATTTTTTATTCGGAATCTTCAAATATTTACATTTTGTTGTAAATTATTTGAAATCTTTTGAAGTTTTAAACTATTTTTGTATCTTTTTAAAATTTTAAGTATCTCTTAAACGTACTTGAATTTTTCCTAAAATTTTGTAAACCTGAAAAATTGATATTTTTTTCTTTAAAATCTTCCCCATTATCATTACACCATTAACTTAATTCCTTGAAGTCTTTTTCGAAACTTAAGAAAACCGTTTGAAATCTTTTTCAATTTTCTCTTAAAATTAATTTTTCAACAGACAAAAAATCATCTGTAATTTTTGTAGGGATCTTAAAAAATTAATTCTCTTGAAACCTTTCAAAATTCTTTAAAAAACTTCTTTTTTTCGAAATCTTCAAAAATCTACATTTAAAAATTTCGTTTTCAACATGCAAGGAAAGCATTTTTAATGTTTTGAAATATTTTTAAATTTTCTCTTAAAATTCATTTTTCAAAATAAAGAATCATAAAAAATTTTCCCGGAATCTTAAGAAATTTTTTTGCTTCTCTTGAAACTTGTCAGAATTCTTAAAAAGCTTCGAATTTTTTATTTAAAATCTTCAAAATTTACAGTTCGTTGTAATTGTTTAAAAATCTTTTCAAGTTTTAAATTATTTTTGTATCTTTTTATAATTTGTAAATATTTCTTAAACTTACTCGAGTTTTTTCGAAATTTTGTAATCTTGCAAAATTGATCAATTTTGCTTTAAAATATTTTACATTCTTCTTCAACATTTTAGGAAAACGTGTTAAATGTTTTTAATTTTTTTTAAATTTCTCTTTAAATTCACTTTTCAAAATGAAAAATCATTTGAAATTTTCTCAGGAATCTTAAAAAAAATTGTTATTATCTTGAAACCTTTCAAAATTCTTTAAAAAACTTCTTTTTCGGAATGAAATCTACATTTTGTTTAATTTTTTTTTAGTTGATTTGAGAGAAGTTTCCATGGATATAATAAGCTGTTTTAACTCTTGGTCGTTGTTTGGAGCTTCGGCTAGCTCGTAAATGCTCCAATTGGTTGGTTGACGTATAGATTGTATCCTAGACAGAGATTCAGCCACTATATTATGTGAACTTGGAAGAGTTCTGAAACGCATGGTGAACTAAGAAATAAAAGCAAGTTCCCTTTGTTGTATCGGAGAAGCCTTTTCTAATTTTAGTGAGAACGCATTAATCAAAGGTTTATGATCAGTCGCCTCCATACCGAAGTCTAACGAATTGGTAACCACGTGAATCATTGAGACGTGAGCCGAAATTTTTAGGACGTTCAAAAACGATCCTAAGATGTTTTTCGTGTTCCGTACAGTTTCTGGAAGCTAATAAAATGTCGACGTACGCAAATATAAACTCAAGATTACAGAGTGCGCGGAAAATGTATCCCTAAAATCATTTGCCTGCGTTTCGCAAGTTGAAAGTCATAACCGTATACTCATAATTACCGCTGTAATAGGTATGTCTTTGGCCGCGATTGGAATTTGGTGGGATGCTAAGAGAAAATCGAGTTTAGTGAAAATATTCTATCTGTGCAGGTCAGCTGAAAATTCTTGGAGGTGAAAAACCGTGTGTTTGTCTGGGATTGTCACGGCATTAGGCTAATGAAAATCCCCAGAAATTTTCCACTCACTGTCCTTCTTTTTCGTCATGTGGATCGGTGTTGCCCAAGGACTACTAGAATGACTGCATATACCTGCTTCGAACATCATTTTGAACTGGGCTTCAGCAGCCGCGAGTTTATCAGGAGACAAACGTCTTGCACGTTCGGAAACTCGAGTACCCTTTGTAAGAATATCATGCTTTACATCTCAAGTGTAAATTTCTAGAAGCTGAGAAGGTTTTGTAATTTTAAGAAAGTCGGCTAATATTTTGGCGTATGCAGAACTATGATCCATGTTTCTTAACCCACAAACCATCGCATTCATAAAAAACCTTGCTAAACTTGAGCCGGGAGAAGTGTTTTAAAGTCGCGTTTCATGTCAAACAGGTACTAAATGATATAATCGGCAAGAAAATCGGCACCAATTTTCGGATATGGAACGTCAGCCATGTGAAATTTTTATGGAAAATCGCGACGCAACATGAGGTTCGGTTTCAGTGCTTTTTCACCGAAGGTACGAACGTGGGAATCATTTGCCGCGAATAAAAAACGACCGCCAGGAGAATGCTTTCCTTCTCTGAGGACGGACAAAAGCGAACTATCAGAGCCAGTATCGATCAAAAATGTGAAAACGAATTCGCGATCACGGATGTGGAGACGTTTCGAATTAATAGTGTCTCATCCGACTGTCTCCGCAAGGATAGGCCTTCTTAGTTTTTCAATGTCGTCTCGCTTTGTTACTGTATTTAAAATGACAAAAACTAAAACCTTCTGAATTTAGGCTTTTAGAGCGACTGCTCGATGATGCTTTATTCGAGACGGCAGAAGCGTGCAGGTCGCTAAGCCCGGCTACTTTCACAGTGGGCACAAAACCATGAGCATACCAAGAACGTCATTAGAGCGCTCCTAAAACGTCCAATGTCAGTAAAATCAACGACCCTCAAACGTACAATGTCCTAAGTATGTCCCACAGACGTCTTCAAGGCATAGAACGTTCTTAGGACATCTTTTGTACTGACACTAGACAGTCTCAGGGATTTTCCGAAGACTTCCCCAGGATATTCTTAATCTTTTTTCCCACTGGGTCGGTTACCTTACCGGCAAGGAAAGACTGGTCAAGGAAAATTCTTTTATTTATTTCATTGCCACAACTACCGTCATTTAAACTACGCAAGCGGCTGAGACTGACAGATTGTTCCTGAACAGATAAAACTTCCCATTATGAAAGCTGTCCTAATCAGCTTTCTGAAGATGTAGAAAATTCGGCGATATTTCGCTGTTTGATACGCGTGTAAATGTCCGCAGAAGGAGGAGAAATGATTGGAATATTCCTAATGTGAGCGACAATTTTAAAATCTGAATTAGAGACAACATGATCCTTTATCTATTCCGCGGTGAAGCGCTGGCTCTCGAATGTAGATTCAATTTGCAGGAACCATAATGTTGGATCCTAAAGAAAGAACGGAGGAATCTTTGGAATCCGGTATAAATCTGCGCGATTTTGCGATTCAGCTAAACAAAGGTCAGCCCCAGTGAGGCTCTCTGCCGAAGGATTCGCCTCTTGTCCTAAAATGTTTACATCTGTATTATTAGCGTTCGATCGATTAAAGAAAAGAGGACACTCCCGAAAAGAAATAAAGTGAGCAGCATACAAGAGAAATGAACGCATGCGAAAAGAAAATAACTTGGACGACTAGCTGACCTAACTTAATATATAAGTTCTAGAATCAAGAGATACGACAATAATATTATGAGCTATTAGAAAGAAGTTACGCGTGTAACCTTACGCACATGCAAATAACCTGAAAGCTAGTTCAAAAGAAATCGTGTTTATCCATTAATGAAAAACGAATTACCAAAAAGATGCCGATTGCTACGTGGATAAAAGCCGTACCAAAGTTGCACCTTTTTGGATTTCCCGATGCTTGAAATCTGAGGAAAAAAGGTGAGTTATGTCTTTCTTGCTGAATTCCGAACACCCTATATAGGGTCCCTCCTTACATCCTTTCTCCAAAACTCTGCTACAGCTGTGCTAGACATGGCCACGTGGAAGCCCAGTGCAAAAACCGTCCTTTCAAGGATCCCAGAATATTGACTCCGCCATCGGTGCTCACTTAGAAACCTCTCCAGATTCCTCTACAGCTTATTTCAACTTCTCAAATTTTCCATCTTTAGGAGAAGCTTATGTTAACTCTATCTCTTTCGGTCCGGAGTTCTCCCAGCAATTTAGCCATGTTGCTAATAAAACCCCCTCCCACTCTAGAACCTCAACCCAGTCCAATTCTTCTCTTATCTTCACTCTTGTTCTCCTAGCCCTTTCAGAAATAGTATTTGGCTAAAAAACCGTCCTATTAACTACTATTCCCCGCCTTTTTTCCCTTCTCCCTTCTCCAGCGATTTTCAAAACCAAGCCCTTAGAGAAATAATTTCATCTCTGATAAATTTCCTTTAACGCTATGCTTTCCTCTTATCTCTTCTTAGCACTAAACTTTAAGGTCAATTCAATAGTCCTGTGCTTGATAGCCGGAATACGATTGGCACTGTCATGAACCCTCAAACTCTTTTATTTATCTATAATGGGCAATCTGAAGAAACTAAGAATCCTACAGTGGAACTGCCTTGGCATAATCTATAAGAAAGGATTCTTGACAAAAAGCATCCACAACTACGATATTATCTAATGGTTATTTCCATTTCCTCTAGTTGAAGTGAATTATAGATCAATAATATCTATAGAAATCCTAGAGCTCCAGTTAACGTCATCAACTGGAGGACCTTCTTCGGCTCATCCTCTGATGACTTCCCAGTAATGCTTATTGGCGGAGACTTTAGTTGCTATCACCAGTCCTGATGATGTGATAATGCCTGCCCAGCTAAAAATGAATCAAATACTTCGGTTCTAGCTTCCCACCTCATTATTCTGAATGACGGATCTCGCACCCGCTTTTCTCGACCTAATCAATCGTATTAATGTAAATGGATCAAATTTAAACTGAACAGATGAATTTTCAACCCATAAGGTTAATTTTCTACCAACAAAGACGAATCTTTAATAAAATACATGAATTTTTAAATAAAAAAGATAAATTTTCAACAACAAAAAATCATTTTCAATTAAGAAGATTAATTTTCTGTCCAAATTTACGAATTTTCCAAGCAATAGTTGAATTTTCAACTAAAAAATATATATTTTCAACCAAAAATAAAAAAAAAGTTAAATTGACAGTTAAAATAATTAATTTCCAAACAAAAACAAAAAAGGTCATTTCCAACAAAACTGTTGAATTAAAAAAAAAAAAAGAATTTTCTACAAAAAGGTTAAATTTTCAATAAAAAAAGACGAGTTCGAAACAAAATAAATGAACATTTAACTAAAAAAGGTAAATTTTCAATTAAAAATGAAATAGTTACATTTTCAGTTAAAAAATGAATTTTCAACCCAAGAAGACGAGTTTTAAATAAAATGACTAAATATTTAACTAAAAAAGATAAATTTCCAATTGAACACGAGATAGTTACATTTTAAGTCAAAAAATTAATTTTCAACGAAAAAATACGATATTTCAAGAAAATATTAAAATTTTCAACCAAAGAAAAGAATTTTCAACTAAAATGATGATTCTTCAAACAAAGAAAAAAAAGAATTTTTAACAAAATAGTTGATTTTTCAACCTTAACAGATAAGCTTTAAACCACAAATAGAATAATTAAATTTTAAGTTAAAACAATTAATTTTTAACGAAAAAACAAGGAATTTACATAAATAGATCAAATTTAAACTAAACAGATGCATTTTCAACCGATAGGGTTTTTTTAAATGTTTAATAAAATACATGAATTTTTAACCAAAAAAGATAAATTTTCAACAACAAAAAAATCATTTTCAACAAAATAGTTAAATTTTCAAGCCAAGAAATAAATGTTCCATTAGGAAGATTAATTTCCTATCCAAAAATACGAATTTTCAAAGCAATAGTTCAATTTTCAACGAAAAATAATATAATTTCAACCAAAAATGTTGAATTTTCAATAAAAAAAGAATGAATTTTCAACCCAATAAAGACGAGTTTTAAATAAAATAAATGAATATTTAACTAAAAAAGATAAATTTTCAATTAAAAATAGAATAGTTCCATTTTCAATTGAAAAATGAATTTTCAACCCAAAAAAGACGATATTTTAACAAAATATTGCAATTTTCACCCAAAGAAATGAATTTTCAACTAAAATAATGAATCTTTAACAAACAAAAAAAGAATTTTAAACAAATTGTTGAATCTTCATACAAAAAGAATGGCTTTTTAACCAAATTTTTAATAATATTGTAGTTTAATAATGCTTTTTCAAAGTTATTTTTTCATAAATAATTATTAATCAGTAACTTAAGAATACCCAGTCATATTTAAACTAATTAACAATTGTTTAAATGATTTTAATTTCTTCAAACATTTGGGTTTTCAGGAAATTCGCAAAATGAACGTATTTTCTAGACGTTATGAGTTCTTCAATCAATGATAAAAAAATAATTTGTTGTGTTTAATCAATAATTTGTTTTCTAAAAATACTCATGAATCTTTAAACAAACTAAAGTTGTTTAAACAATTTTATATTGTTTCAATATTTTATTTGTACCATTTTTCGAAAGAATTAAATATTTTTAGGTATTCACTTTGTTTTCTAAAAACACTTCTTAATGTTTAAAAAAAACTAAAATAGTTTTAAAAATTTATTTTATATTACTGATTTCATGTATTTTTTATCGAGAGCGAGGATAAAACTAGTTGTTTTTTTTTCTTCAATTTTTCCATAGCGAGAGTTATCTGTTTGTTTTGCAGGAACGATCTTAATAAACTTTTTGAATCATTTTCATTTGTTTAAACATTTTAGAGTATTTTCGGAAAACAAATCAGTACTTAAAAATATTTAAATTTGTTGAAAATTCAGTGAGTAATAATGTTTCTTCTCCTTTTTTTTAGATAAACAATATACTTGAACAAACTCTTATTATTTAAATAATTATAACATTGTCTAAACAAATGATTTTATTGTTATAATTGATTAAGGAACTCATAGCGCCTAGAAAATACGCTCATTTTGCGACTGACCTAAAAAAAATTTACCAATTTAAAATTGTTCAAACAATTGGAAATTAGTTAAAAAATGACTGGGTACCGTTTTCTTACATTGTGGGAACTGTAGCAACCCTGTTTGAATATGATCATTGAAGTTGTTAAATGTACTGCCGAAGTCAACATTAATTTACACTCGGACCCCGATTTAGTAAGAGTGTCAGGAGTGGCCTGCAAATAGCCTTGTTACTAAATCGGTTAAATCGAAATATAAACAGTCAGGGCCGCCTAAACCGTTTCCAATTGAAGTGCATAATATTGCGCAATATACTCGACTGAGTACTCGCGCACTGTGCCGGGGGTTACTAAATCGGGGTCCAAGTGTATTCAGAGTTTTCTTTGCGATTCCCGATTAAGACTCGGTTTTAGGAACGAGTGGGTTGAATTAAATGGAAAATTTATCAAATAAAACCAGGCAAGATTTATTAGTGCGACCCATATCTTTCATGTTCCAGTTTCAGCTTAACGAATTTCGCCTGGAACCGTTTTTCCTGAATTTCCGACAAGCTTTCGTCTACTAAATTCGCAATCTCACTTAAGAGAGCCTCGAGCTCGAATTTTTTCCTGTCGACTTAACTTCTAACTTCAAGACTTTAATAATCCAGCAGAGTATCCCCTTTGGTATCTGAATGATTTAAAGAAGAGATAGGAGAAGATTTTACACACTGAGAAAAAAAAATTAAAGTAACGGTAACAAAATAATTTTGTTGAAGAGATGCGATTAACAAAGATTGGGTTGTTATTACAAAAAAAGTTGTTGGCATAAAAAAATTTATATGGTTCAAACAAATTTTTTTAAATTAACATTTGTTACTAGTGCCAAAGTACTTGGTTTCTGGTACAAAACACGCGACCCAAGTCCTAAGTTCCAGTTTTCAATATTAGATTATCAATTAAAAAAATCAAATTGCCAACAATTAAAAAGCATTTTTAAAAAATTGATGATTTTCAACCAAGTAAATGAATTTTCAAGTAAAAAAGAAGAATTTTTAAGAAAATAGTTGAATCCTCAAAGAAAAGAGATTAATTTTCAACCGAACATTCCCATTTTTAAATAAAACAGATAAATTTTCAAACCAAAAATAAGAATTTTAAACTACGAAAAATTGTTCAGCCAAATTCAACCAAATTGTTGAATTTACTTCCAAAACAGTTAAATTTTCATATAAAAAAAATTTTAACCAAAAATGGAATAGGAAAATTTACAGTTGAAAAATTCATTTTACGCGAAAAATCTATCGAATTTTCAAGAAAATAGTTGAATTTGCAAACAAAGAGATGATTTTTCAACTGAAATGATAGATCTTAAAAAAATTGTTAGAAAAGGCGTTCAACTTTCAATCAGGTAGTGGAATTTTAAACTAAAAATAAAGAATTTCCAATGAAAAATGTAACAGTTGATATTTCAACCAAAAATATTTTAATTTAAAATCAAAAACAATTGAATTCCATAAATAAAAAATAATTTTTAACCAAATAGTTGCCA
The DNA here is from genome assembly GCA_011634705.1 of Andricus grossulariae. NCBI lineage: Eukaryota > Metazoa > Arthropoda > Insecta > Hymenoptera > Cynipidae > Andricus > Andricus grossulariae. The sequence goes on from JAABKJ010075445.1 coordinate 6,495,216, forward strand.
CAATTGATGATTGTTTAAATAAAATCAATTAAAAATGCATTTTCCGACTATTTTCAACATTTCAACGTTGTTCTTTCAACGCGTAATCAACTCTTTGCAACTAATTTTTGAAATTTTTTGATACACTTGGATAAATATCAATTATTGTCATTGTTATTCTTTAGCTGAATCTCATTGTTAACATAGCTGCGCAATATTAGACAAGACGACCAGTGTTTATTTTTTATGATATTTAGAGGTGACGCAAGCCCCATGAAGTTTAACACATTTTCCATAAGAAAAAAATACGTTTTTGTAAATCTTATTCAGAATCCTGAATATTAGCTGAATCGTGTTGAAACTCAACATTTATCTTCGCAACCAGCCATACAAGACACATACAATATTACTGTTCAAATATAACCCCCATAAGTTTGTTTTATAGGGTTTCCCAAAACCCCATAAGTGAAAAAAAGGGTTTTGCGAGTTTTTGGCGCTAATTATGTTTTTTTTTGCGGCTTTTTGAATTCAAATTGTTTCGAATACATGAAATACTGCTTTATACTGATAATTGGATGTTTGAATACATTATTTAAACAATTTACCACTGTTTTTAGCAATTTTCTCTTAGAATGAAGATAGGTTTTTTGTGAACTCTTACACTTTTTCTCCACTTTTCACTTTGTGAGGTACTAATTGAGCCGTCGGGTGCAAAAACCAGCCCGACGCTCGAAAAAGCGCAAAAGTATTGTCCGATCGTTTGGAAAAAAGAAAATTTTCAAAATCAAAAAATAAATTTTTTGAAAATTTTTAATTGTAGAGAATAAGAATGTGAATCTTTTTCACGAGGACGCTCCCCGACAGAGCAGTCCTCGCGACGCATTAGCTAACAGCGTGGGCAGACGTCGAGTACTTTTTCCAAATCTGAATACCTCAGTCAATTTTCAACGAATCGATATGAAATTTTCCAAAAAACTTCATTTAACATTGCTAAACAAATCACTCACTGGAAGTTGTTTGCAAGTCGAAGTTACCTAGATACTTTTGACCAGCGAAACCAAGAAAACCCAATTATCCATTGACCTCATTTTGCAATTAAACGTTATTAAACAATAAGCGATTCTTAACATTTTTATGATTTTCTAGGCATCGCTAGAGTATTTTAAATATGTCCTGCAAATATGAACTCATTTCAATAATATCTGGCCGAGTTAGAACGATTTAAGTTTTAAAACTTAATTAAATCAGGGAGAAACTTTTTTTGAATATTTTGTTTTTATTATTAAAAATAAACATTTGGCAACTAAAATTCTAATAGGAAAAAGTTTCATATCCTTATCCTCTACAATTCTACATTTTCAAAAAATTGATTTTTCGATTTTGAAAATTTTCTTTTTTTGAGACGATCGGACAATACTTTTACGCGTTTTCGAGCGTCGGGCGAGTTCTTGCATCCGGCGGGTCAATTGTCCAGGATGCAATACTCGTCGAGGATCGCCAGATATTTTTGATAATGAATAGTGAATTGTAATCAATATTTCAACGAAGCTAATATTATAATAATGTTGGTATTCTAAACTACAAAATTCGAAGAGAAATTAATTGCGAATTTGATATCCATAATAGAGTCCCTCGTTGAAATTTGCCATTGCCTTAATATATTATATTTAGATCGAAGTTTTTAAATAACAAATTCAGTTACTTCTTGATTTATTCTTCATATCTCAATGTTACTGCAATGATTGGAAAGATTCAAGAGGTTTTTTTTTTCAAATAAGTATATTATTTGAGAAAGGTGGATTTAGTATTTATTTGAATAAAACATCGAATGTCTTCGATATCTTTATGTATGCACAAACTGTCGATTATGAATTGCGAGAGCACGTTTTAGGTTACATCAAAATTAAACTTCATTAGTCGATGAAACGTTCCTTGAATCTAATTTTGTACATTTTTATCTATACTTTTATGAGAGAAAGAGTTTTTATTATTATTTTTTTTTTATTATAAGAAAAACCTTTTGCAACTTTTTGCTCTATGAGATTTTGATTTATTTATATATATATTTCAATTTTAACTATTCCAGTAGGAAACCTAATTATTTTATTTGGTTAGAACATAAATCTTCTTGGTTGAAATATCAATTATTACATTTCTTGTTTCGAAGTAACCCTTTTTTACTTGAATTTAAGGATTTAACTTGTTTATAATTTCAAATTAAAATCTTTTTTGATAGAGATTTAATCTTTTTGGTGATTAGTTCATTCATTTTGCTGAAAATTCGCATATTCTAGTAGAAAATTGATATTGTTGGTTGAAAATTCAACTTTTCGGTTCAAACTTCATATTTTATGTAGAAAATTCGTCCATTTAGTTTAAAGTTCAGCTCTTTTATTTGAAAGCTGATCTAATTGTCAAATCTAGTTTTCCAATTGAATTTATTTGGCTTAAAGTGAAAATCGTTTGTTTGAGAGTTTATGTACTTTTGTTGAATATTTAGCTATCTGGTGAAAGATTAGTCTGCTTGTAGGAAATTGAGCAATTTTACTCAAAGTCATCTTTTGATTGAAAATTCAACTGTTTTGTTGAATATTTGTCTTTTCTGTTCGAGGCTCTCGATTTCGGTTTTTAATTTAATAGTTTTAGATTTAAATATTCTACATAGCTTGGTTTCAGTTTAAAAATTCTGAACTTTCATGATGAATGCTGAATTTTCGAATTTTTTCCTATCATAGGCTTAAGTCTTGCGGTCAAAATTGAAATTGTTGAATTTAGAATGTTATAATTGACAATTTGCGTATTGTTAATTTCTAAACAATTAAATTATCTTGAAGTGATAGAGATTGTAAGGTGTGAAATGGAAGGTTTTTTTGAACGGCGAAAATAAAGGTGAATTTATTTTCGGGTTTTAGGCAAATTGTCTAATCGATTTTATAAAACAAACTCGATCTCATTTAATAAAAGCTACATTTCTAGGATTACAGAAGCTTTACTGTAAAGCGTTCAATTCAATAAATTTTTTTTAAAATTGTCCAATTCCAATCGATTCGAATTTAAATTTAGTAAAATTCCACCCTTTTTTTATTTTATTTTTTTAGAATGATGAAACTTTGAAGGCTTACAATGTTAAAAATTCTTTTAATTTGACGGGTGAAAATGACTGAATGTTTTCTCCTGCAGAAATCTCATATATTTTTTTTTTATAATAAAATCTATCCAATCACCTTAAACATCATTTGATACTACATGATAATGATAACTTCTAATCATTTTTTTCATCCTTGAAATTTCTATAATTTCAATTCAAAACTATAGATTTGAATACGCAATTCTGAAATATATAGTTTAATTTTCGAATCCTTGCCACTAAGTTATTAAGCTTCCAAAATTTAAATTTGCAAATATTTTTTTCAAAGGTTCTCAATTTTTAAATGCTCAATCAGGAACGTTACTAACTTTTTAATGCTTAGTTTTTTTATGTTAGTATTTTTATTCACATAAAACTAATCTCAAATGTGGAGTTCTTGATGCTTTTTAGAATTATTACATTTTAACGGGCGTTAAATATGAGCTTAATTAACCCGCCGGATGCAAGAACCAGCCCGACGCTCGAAAACGCGTAAAAGTATTGTCCGATCGTCTCAAAAAAATAAAATTTTCAATTGAAGACCACTCAAAAATACACGTTTTATGTAAATCACAATTTTCTTACCGGCTTTTTAGTTCTGAAAGTAGCAATTTAGCTCCTCTCTGGAAAGCTCCTCTTTTTAGCTTGAAAATTTAACATTCTAAATTACATTTTTTTTCTTAATTGAATAAAAAATCTTTGCTGATTGAATATACAATTCTTATTATAAATTCGTCTTTTTTAATTATAAAAATAATTTATTTAGAAATTTCAACTTTTTTAAATTACCATGCAACCGCCTGGCAAAGTAACATACTTCTTCGTTTGTTGAAAATGTAACTACTTGTTTGAAAGTTTAATTACTTTCTTAATTCAAAAGAAACAGTATGATTTTACCAAACCCACCCTCCATCCAAATCGTCTTACGTTCGTTTATGATTCGTAAACAATATGTATGAGATTGTGTGGCTATAACTTTTTAAGATAATGATCATATAAACAAAGAAGCACTGTGGTAGTTACGAATAGATTTCTTCTGACATTTTTTAACAACGTGTTCAAAAAGTTAAGAACCGAATTGTAGCCTTCACTAATAAAGTATCATTTACAATTTAAATTTAATCTTTTAGAAGCAAAAATCTTCAGTGTTAAAATTCCTCAATTTGAAATTGGAAATTACAAGATTCCAGAAAGTGGAATATTGTTTACATTTACTATTCTAAAATTATTTGCGATTAGGCTACGCGAGCTTAAGGGAGATTTCCGCATTTCTTTTGAGGTCATATCTCAATCGCGCCACTGTTCATGTTTACTATCACCCGTTTTTCAACCTCAAAGTGATATTTAAGTCTTAATGTATATATTCCATGAAGATATCTATCGTTCGCGAATATAGCAAAGACGTCACCACTGGATGTTGATAATACTATTTTTGCATCGGTTGACATGGGCTCAAGGAGACGACCTTTACCTCTCAAGAGAATTTGCACATTGCTTGGAAAACTGTATTTTCGAATTTCGAATAACCCGTTCGAATTATTGTTGGGAATAAGCCGAAGAATTCTAAGTTGTTCAGGTTTCAATTCCAGGAGGCAGCTTAAAGATGGGAGTATGGCAGGAGGAGAACTGGACAGGATCTTAAGAGTAGGCATAGCAGAAGCAGACCTGGCACGAAGGGAAGGCTCAGCAGAGGACTACATTTGCCTTGTTCATTCTATTCCGGCATATTTTGTCGGATTTCAATTTTCTCTTCCAGCATACTTTTTTGTTTCGGCATATTTTTATCTTCGATAGAGAAGATTACCTAACCTCACTTCGTCAAATATAATCGCAGGATTATATGCAGGAGGGCTAAAAGGGATTCTCAGATTCCTTCCCCAGGGTTGCTACAAAATCCCAATTTCAATATTCCTTGACTTATCCAGTCCAATTTGTCATTTTTCTGACCCTTATACATTTTTCTTCGAGGTATAAAAACAGCCTCAGACATAGGAGCTCAATAGTGTTGATGCAAAAAAAAACGTTTTTATCTAAATTTATGGTAAACACTTTTAGTGACAAGTCATACAGAATTTTCTAAGAGACCATCCAAAAATTAATTTTCTACCAAAGGGATGAATTTCTATCAAAATTCGTGAATTTTTAACCAAAAGGTTGACTTTTCAACTCAAAAAGATAAATGATAAAAAAATGAAATCGTTATATTTTCAGTTATAAAAAATCATTTTTAATATCAAAAAACGAACGTCCAGCAAGGTCGTTAAGTTTTTAATTAATGACATGAATCTTCCACCCAAAAAATTAATTAACAGCGAAAAATGTACACAATATGAATTTTCAACAAAGCAGTTGAACCCTCAACCAGAGCCGAATAATTTTCAAAGGAAAACGACCAATTTTCAACAAACCAGTTTAATTTTCAACCAAGAAAAATTTGTCAATCAATGAAGAAAAAATGTAATGCAAAATTTTTAATTTTCGAGACGAAAGGAGGAATTGTCACCAAAACAGTTGAATTTTCAACCAAAAAGAATTACTTTTTACCAGAATTGTTTAATTTTTAACAAAATTTGTAAATTTTAAACAAAATAATCAAATTTTTAACCAAATATTACAATTTTTCGCCACAGGAGGACGTCTCTACTTGTTATTGAAGCATATTTTTTCCAGACATTTGAAGGTGTCTAGTTTGGAATAAAAAAAGAGTGCAGCGGAAAATTACCTTTATTTTTCAAGACAAATTAAAAGGTAGCATGCCATAAGGGCTTAGCTCAAATTTTCACGATTGTACGTTCGACAAAAAAAATCCTCAAAAATCGAATATTCAATTTGAAAAAAAAGAGAAATTGCTTTCGAGATAAATAAGTGTAGAATTGAATCCATAAAAATTTGATGGAAAAATTATATTACGTTCAGTTCAAATTCAGGGAGAATTTTTTTCGTTTCAGGCGATATTTTTTCAAATTTGAACGGTGACATAAAATCTAATTTTCAATTTTTTTCTGAAAGTGATTTCTAGCTATAAGGTTCTTAAATCGATACCACAAAAATTTGAATAAACAACAGTATTCGGTTTCGAGAAAATGGAGAGAGAATGTTTTTTCGCGTGAGGCGCAGGTTCGAACGCATTCTGACAAATACAAATAAGGTTTGCAGTAAACAGCAATGGGAATAGAATATACATTAAAAAGCACAAATTCCAATTTGGATATAGCTCCAAAAATGTACTCAAAATGGTAAATATATCCTATTATAATGTTCACCAATAAAATTGAGCATAACCACTAAGGATAATATAAGATTCGAAATAATCCTCATAGTTTCTCACAGGAGGAAAAACTAATATTTGAATGAATGAAAAATTCGATCAACAATGTAACTGATGAATATTGCAGTACTGCATGACATTATAAAACACATATATAATACAGTCGTTATCTCTGATATGACGTGTGTCTAGCTTGAGAAAGATACAAGTTATATTCTTTAAGACTGATGCCACAATTTATACAATGTTACGTTCAGGCGAAATTCGTCGTTTTGTTAAATCTTGTAATTGAACCTGAATGTTCCTTTGGGGGTCTTCCACCATGAAATTCCCAACGAGATAGAAAAATATCACTTGAAGAATTTTCTAGTGTTGAATGACAATTTTATTTTCGTATTCACAAAATACGAACAAATTTCGCAAAAACTGACCGCGAAATTCAGCTATGTAACCTACAATTTAAATTTTCTAATATTCCAAGATTATTTAAATTTTCTGGCCTTTCGCTATTAGGATCTAAAACTTCAATGGGTTACACAAGAAACATAAACAAAATTTTTGACGCTTGCAAGGCAAACAAATTTCATATTTTGGTAATGCAACCTAATCTGGATAAAACTTACCATGAAACTCAGTTCTTGATTCTAGGAATTAAACTTCCTGATTAAAAACAAACTTTGTACCCTTCCCGTTCCTGGACTACCAAAAACTGTTAAGGCAATGAGGCCGAAAAAATATACAATTTTCAATATTGAACATTGAAAGAGTACAATTTTTTTTGCGAAGTTTAAACACTATCGATACCGGTAAAAAGAATATTTGGAGCATATGCAAAGGAATGGTAACGCATTTTAGAGTGAGGCCATGTAATTCAACAGTTATTTTGTTAGTTTTTGAATTTTGACGCTAAGGCATTCGATAACACGAACCATGAGCTACTTATTAAGCTCCTTGAGTGCCTGGAGGTGCATCCAAAAATAGTGAAATGCATAAAAGAGCTTATGCTCTTGTGGCGGACAAGATTTATTATAACATCTGGCAAAAGACAAGTGACTATCAGCTATATCACATATAAGAGGGGGTCTTGCTAGTAGACTCTGTAAGTCCGATACTTTTCTGCATCTCTCTCTTGCCTCTATCTAATGTGCTCCGAGGCAAAAGCTCTGGATACCTATGTGGCCCACCGAACAGAAGAGAATATAAGGTTAACCACCTTTTATACATGGACGACCTTAAACCTTTTGCTTTCTCGAAAGAGGACCTTAACATGCTTGTAGAGGCGGCAAATAGGTACTCCAAAACGATTGGCATGAGCTTCGGTCTGGACAAGTGTGCCTGCGTCCACCTACACCAAAGAATACTAGAAACTGCATCATCGCGTGACGATCAGGATGTTCAACTCATAGGTGTAAATACCATTCAACATCTTGTTGACGGAGAAACATATTCATATCTTGGAATATCGCAAGCGGAAACCCAACATGTGCGTGTTTTAAAAACGGTCTTTGGAAAAAGGTATCGCCAAATTCTCAGAAAAATTGGAGCTTCCGAATTATTATGAAACGTGCATGAGTTGAAGCAACTTGACCGAAGCACACGCAAGATGATGACAATCCATCGCAGTCATCATCCTAGATCTTCCATACCTCGAATATACCTCCCTCGAGATAAAGGGGGTAGGTGCTTGCTAATCTTGGAGTGTCTTCATCGAAGAACAGTTCTGACAACAGCCTGCTCAGTTCTAAATAGTGCAGCTTCTCTTTTACGACTCGTACATCAACCTGAAGTCGACAATGTTGCAGCGTTTCTATACCGTGCCCCAGATAGGGCCGCAGAGGAGTTTGCCCTCCCATTTGATTCCAGCGACACTACACACGCCCTAGCATCACTAACACCTTCGGTGCTCAAAAGTCGTGTACAGGAAGCAGAACATCGGAGACTGAGGGATTTATTTTTGCCTGTCAAGATGGCGTTATAGACACCTTAGTTTACCGCGAGCGTATAATGAATATACCTGTAGGCGATACCAACTCCCCAGCCTGCAAGCAAGAGCCAGAAACACTTGGACATGTTCTCAGTCGATGCTCAAAGTATGCACGCTACGGGTACATAGAGAGACACAATGCGGCTCTAAAAGTGTTATATTACTATCTTAGACACTTCTATGTTGTTCATCTGTTGCCCGGCTTGTCATACGCCAAGGGGGAACTCGAGTCCGTTGTGGAGAATGATCAGTATAAGATCTACTCGAATTTCTCATTTTCCACCACTCAACGTATCAGTGCTACGAAGCCTAATATTGTCCTCCAAATTCTAAGAGCAAGATCATTTACGTGATTGCATTGTCGGCACCAGTCGATGATAATATCAAGGCAAAGGAGGAACAAAAACGGGCGAAATATCATGCACTTCTCTTCGAGCAGAGCAGGCTCTACCAAGGCTACAAAGTCCATCTTGTAGTTCTCATAATCGGCTGTCTTGGAGGTATGAAAGCTTCATTTCCTAACCAACTCAACAAGATTTCGGCTTGTTAGCGTCAGGCTCATTCTATCGCAAACCGGATGCAAAAGGCTATTTTTCTGGGATCACTGCATCTGGTCCACCAACACTGTTCCTCGTAACATTCTACAAAGATTGGTAGCTCTAAAAAAGTATCCAGAGCTGAAACCTTCATCTTCAGCTGTCCTGTCTGCCGCGTAAGGAAATCCGCATCTAGAGACCTGAGTTCAAGGAACAGTGTTGCACGATGATATCTCGCGTAAAATTCCCGCTCTCGCTTACCTGCTAGGACAGAAGGAGCAGAAGTGGATCAAGTATACGTTCCAGTTGCGTCGGAATTGGTTGCTTTAGGGAACCATTATCGTACCTTCCGATGCCTAGAACTTCTCATGATAAGATGGTAGCTCTAGTGGAGCATCCAAAGACGATTAATGTAACCTTCAACACACTTGGCCGCTGTGCGGGGACAAAAGAGGTAAGGACAAGATCGACGCAAGAGATTTCAAAAATCGTATCAATATAATTCATAACACCGTTCACTCATCAGACACTTGACTTAGTCCGCGGCTGATGACAAAAAAAAAACGAGAAAATATTTTGTATATTTTTTTGCCTGGTTGAAACCAATATAGGACCCATTCAGGTTCCGCATAGAACCTGTATATAACCCCTTTGAACCCTTCTTAGGTTCAGATGCGGCATAATGCAAACGCATGTGGAATCCGATTTGAAAATAAATCGAAGCATATTATTTGTAACCCATCGACATTTCGTCCTATCATTCTGTGGTCGGAGAAGAATTTTTCAAAGCCGTTTTTCTTAAAACTGGTTAAAAATCGTATCTTGCTGCTTTCGCATATCAATACTCAGGTAAATGAAATTTCATTTAAAAAATTATGAATTCGCCAAAATCACAATTGGCGAACTTCCCTTATTATACAGACCCTCATGAAGATTCCATAATAATTGAGTATCGAAAAAACAATTAGTACATAAAATTTATAACTATAGGGGATAGATGTTATTATGACGTCATGTCTCTTATGGTTCTCATAATTCAACACTGAGTTTATTGTCATCCTAATTATAAGGAGCAAAAAATAAAAATTATTTATTTTTGAAACTGACTTCTTAAATTTCATACCCAATGATTTTCTTTGCGAAAAGTGACTGCAGAAATAAATTTAAGATCCTTTACCACCAAAACATCATGTATTTAAAATCAAATAGAAGTGCAATTTGGCGCAACATGTCACATAGGATGCTAGTGTGCCAGCGCATTATTTTCTCCGCATGCAATAGTAATAAAATAAAAAAAATAGTAATTTCTAACCGTCAAAATTCTTTATTTGCAATTATTATGAAACTCACCACTAATATCTGAACTTTAAAATAGTAAAATAGTAACATATGGTCTTATTTTTTTCGAAGTTCACAACATTAGATTCCTGTTAAATACTCCGCACAGTTTATTATACTGTTTTAGAGCAGGATTCAATTTATAGGTACCGATTTTCTTATAATTTTTCAATTAAAATGGAAGATGCCCCTCCTCCGCCATTACAAATTGATGCAATTCCTTTTTCACCAGTCTTCAAAGCATGAACCAAATGCACAATCAGGCGAGTCCCAGACATTCTGAAAAAATTAATAATTATTTGTAATATACCGTAATATTATCAGTTAATTTAAATTAAAAAATTCATTGTAGGACAGACAGGGCTCTAAAATCGTAGCACCATGTAATAATAAAAATAAGTGAACTTCTAAATCTCTAATTATCTGACGATCTAAAGATTTAATATAGAATTATATATGAAGCCCTTAAAGGAAAAATGTGACACAGAAAGTTTTGAGAAAAAACAGTAAAGAAGAAGTTCCGAGAAAAAATAGTAACCGAAAAAGTTCAGAGGAAAAAAGGTAAACAGAATTGCAAGGTAAAAATGTTACTCTACTTTGAATTACACTTGTTTAAAATTTTTTAAATTTAATGACTGAATATATACATATACCATACATACATATATATATATATATATATATATATATAAAATCGCTGTTTTCGTCGATTTTACGTCTATTTTTGCGTTTTTCGGAAAAATACGAGCTAACTTGGGTATTTGGACCCGGATTCAGCGACCCCAAAAACATATAGCTATGCCGGTGTAGTCCGCCGGGCAGACCACTTTTTTTTGTGTGCCAGTGTATTTCTTAATAATAAAAACAATAATGGTGAGTCCTCTTTGGAACATTCCTGGAACGTTCCGAAGGTGCCCGTGGAACGTTCCCTGCTATTAGGGATTCTTTTGATTACGAAACTTGCAGCAGGATGGTGCTGAAAATGATTTTTTGCAAAGCTGTGTACATTATTGTTTTAGCTTTATTTTTTCGAGGAGACCGGATAGATTTTGTAGGCTGACTTAGCCAATCATAAAGCAGGGGATCAGGATGGAAGGCGTGAGGGCGAAAAAAACATGCATGTTCGCCGTTCATGGCTTCCAACTTGGTCTGGGAGGATCAGCCACTTGCAACAATGCTTTTACGATAGGTAAGTAACGGTTCGCGATCCACAAAGGATGAGAAACCACAGAGACCGGATGAAAATCTGCTCAAGCCAGAGACTAGGCCACCGCCAGGATGTATATGTATAAACTGCAGCTTTTCGGAGCTTATCTTCGTTACATAATCGTTGCGTGATACCGCCTTACCTTAGAACTATCTCTACCTATATATCTACAAGTTACACCTGATTACTCCACAATGCCCTCTTTCGAGCGCACAAGTAAGCGATACGTGTTCATTTCTGTTGCAATAGTCGTGGACATTTCTTTGCTTACTTGTTCATTCGAGCATGACTAGATGGTGCCGTAATGCCACAAAGGTCAGCGAACAAGTACAACCTGATCGAATAAAATGAAATGAACCCTCCGGGTCATTCAGGGACACATCATTCAAAGGTAATTTTGATCACTGTAACCAGATCAAAATGTTTACAAATACAAAAAGAGGTTTTGACATTGAATGCCTAAGTTCAAGGAGTAAGATATATTTTGATATCTTACTTGCAATTATTTCTTCAAATTGTATTGCATTCAATGAATGTTGAGAGTATCTGAAATATTATGGGATATCAGCATCAGCTTGCTGAGTCGATTATTTTCAGATCATACGATCGGCAGCGGTGGATTTAGCTTTGCGATACCCACACCTGTGCTTAACAGCACCTCAAGTGAGATGAACTGTGGGTAATGGGAGGAACTCGTGCTAAGCCCACCTTTGTGTGGAATCAGGAGGAGTTAATAATCGAGCTCGGCTTTTGCTTTTGTGGTGCAAGCCCTCATTATTGTGGTCGAGAAATCACCGATCACTTGGGACTTCAGATGCTGCCAGCGATGTCGTCTCATCCGAGAAAACTACCTGAGGAGAGGATCCTTTTTATAAGGATCGGATTTCAAATATGTAACGGATCAAACGGCACCGAAGAATCGATTTCTCGTTTAATCAGGATCTACACATAAGAAGGATATATGTTGGGGTTTAAAGTGTAAAGAAAGGTGCTTTCCAAAGATAGAATGATTTTTGTTTATTTTGTAGGATTTTGGGCAATACATATTAAGTTGGTTTCAATCTGAAAGCCTACACCTCTACTCTTGTTTGATTATTATTATCGCGGTTAGGCGATCGAAGTTCTAAACTGGCTTTAAAAACCTGTGACAAATTTACTTCCTTATGAAAATGGAAAAGGCACGTGGCTCGTTATATTCGACTACCTGTGCCACGTGAAACGGTCCTTGTGTGATTTCGCGGAATCTTATCTTTCGTTAGGGTTACTGAGAACCTCGAAAAGATGGTATTTCAGTATCAGTAGGAGTAACGGGTACGGTAGCATCTGGTTCAACCCTCGGTCTTTTCCTCGTTGCTAGTTGAGGCCTTCTGCCGTTGTCCCAACGTTACTTCCGTGACGGTGAGCTTCAATGCGCGCCGATAGACGCGGCGGGAAACCAACGAGCCTACCCAAAGTCGTCCATGGTTTCCACGCATCCGACACAACCTAACCTGGGGCTATGTACGTGCGCAGATCTTTCGCACGTATATTTGCCCACACGTAAAACTGCACACGTAGATATTTGGTATATGCTAGCCAACGCCATCCGGCGTTCCTCTGAAATAATAATAGAAGAATAAAAAGGAAAGAAAAGAGAAAAAGTAATAATCTTAGGGCGATCTTTTAAAATCCATCGAAGCAGACGAAACAGACGGATTGTGTCGTGCGTTAGGGGCATCTACTCTGCGTGTATCTGTCTTTCTCCCTCCTTTTCTTTCTTTTTCCTATCTCCTCGTATCTGTCTCGGATTCTTCGCTTTTTCCATCAAATACGAGCGTGTATTATACTCAAAAGAAAGCCACTGTGAATAGTGTAATGCGGCATTGCGGTATAGAGCAGACATGCGTCATTACTATGTACAGCGTTCATGCAAGATAGAGCTTTACATAAAGCACCTGTTCTTCGGATCTGGGTCATTTTGAAACTTTGCAGATTAAAATACTGTACGTTGAATTGATATAGATATTTGCTATGTGTATGAATGTATGACCTGACATTTTAAAAATAAAACACATCCCTAAACAGATACTTCGTTAAAATAAATTGTTTCATTCACCAGTGGTAAAGTTTCAATCACAGAATCTGTTGAAAATGAGAAGTGCATGGAAAGTTCTTGCCAAGATTCGTTATCGTCTCTTAGATCGATTAGTGTAGAAATTAGACAAGCTTTCGAGAGTTGCACACATGAATTTTAAAGAATTCGCCAAGGCACGCATCAACGAGTTAACACAAGCTGACAGTGAGAGGGTTCGACATTCGGCTGTTCCCGGTGTCGAGAACGAGGAGGCTATCAGGGAGTTATGTGTGCGGAAGGAGGGGGAGGTATCCAGGAGAGCAAATTTGCGGTGAAGGGGGATCGTGAGGTGGTGGGTTACGTTTCGGGGTGAATCGGGGAGGCACAGGATTTCACGGGAGGCTGATCACGAATGGACGCGTCTCCCGCAGCTCTGCCGCTGACAGCTAGGAATTGGAATTGCATCGGCGTCGCTCGATAGCCAGCCATCCACAGCATCCAGGCAGAACAGCCAATGTGCCCGTATAGGCCTTTGGCTGTTATTTTGCTGTCGCAACGTAGTTACGTTTGCGTGCCCAGCAAGACTGTAGATGCTTAGATCCCGCTCGGCTGTTTCAGATCTCTAACACCCTCGGATACTTGGATCGAAGATCCCGAACCGGAAGACCACTGAGATTCGGCACACATATACCGGAATCGGACGGACGGACAAGCGAAGTGGCCATATTGCTGACCCTTCCTCCCTCACTTTCCAGCTGAACCTATCCTTCAGAATCACCTCCCTCTCGGATATATGAGATTGGACGATTCGGCCCTGGAGATATTGCGCTCCAATGCTTTCAAACATTTTAGGTGAGAGGTCTTTGAATCGTCTTCTTGAAATGTGAAAAATATCTCAGAGAGGTCATATTTTTTCATTGTGATTCGTAACTTTGAAAATGCATGCTAATCGTTATTTACACTAAAAAAAATGTCCGGTTAAATCAACCAGAAATCTGGTTAAATATGCCCTTACTATTTTTTCTGGTTAGACTAACCAGAATTATGGTTGAATTAACCAGAATTTCTGGTCCATTTATTAATATATCCACATATAGATTATAGAGAGATGAAATTTTAGCGAAGCGGAACATAGTTGCTGCACTCTGATATCGGAAACTTTTGTTAGATTATTTTCTTTGGGACTTAACCAGAACATCTGGTTAAGTTTATTAGAATATCTGGTTATGTTGACCAAAACGCTGTATTCTTGAGCTACTAGAAAACCGTCTAGTAAATATTTCAGGTTACCTTTACCAGAAATTCTGGTTAAATTTACCCGAATTTCTGGTAACATTAATCAGACAATTGTCAACCGGAAAATTCTGATACTTTTACCCAGAATTTATAGTGAGGGCATATTTAACACTCTATTCTAGTTGAATCAACCAGACTTCTGGTTGGTTCAACTAGAATTTTTTTTAGTGCTAAAATTTGATCTCTTTATAATCTATATGTGTATGTATTAATAAATGGCGATAGGTACAAGACTCGAAGCAAAATCAGCATTTTTTGTTATGCATTATGTTTCTGAAACTATTCGTTAAGACTATTTTGTTTGGGAGTTTACATAATATGCACTTAGATCACTTGGCCAATACCAAAATTTTCGAACATTCACTTTATTTATTGCCTACAATGTTAATATTTTCTTGAATATTTTTCAAAGACACCCAAAAAATATGTGCTTGGTTTGGAAGTATGTCTGTACCACTGGTGTTTAGACAGATTACGCGCAGTTTTTTTCATAACACAACTAAATTCACGGCTCACTATAATTATTTACACTTATATAACTGAAAATACAATCAACAAATCGCGATTGTTCGAGAATTTGACATTTACGACAAAGCATCACTTGACCCATCCAGCAACACGACATGAGACAAAAGACAGATTTCTGGAAACCGACACAAGATCACGACACTTCTGTTACCAGAAATATTAACCAGAATAGTTTTAACAAAACAAGATCAACCAGAGTTGATTAACTAGAATTTTCTAGTCATATTAACCATAATTTCGGATTAAACTAACTAAAAATTTTTCAACCAGATGCGTCTAGTAACTTTAACTAGAACTTTTTTTTGAGTGTAGAGCAAAGTGAACGTTAAATTCAACTAAAAAATCATTTTTTAAGTACCACTGTGAGAGGCAAGGAGACTCACACCAGAAACCACCCAAAAACGTGAGAAGCAAGGGAACTCTCATGAAAAAGCACCCCGAAATATGAATGTCATGCTGTGGAGATGACGAATAATTCTTCAAAGTCGAAATCGATTCAAGATTGGGTACGAAAGAACGGTATTCTTGTGTGCCCGGCACAGTCTTTGCAGAATCGAACCGAATTTAAATGTTTTCACCAGTGGCGGTATCATTTTCTTTGGAGATGAACAATATTACAGAAAAATAATTCACATAAAGTATTAAAACCACTGAGACACTGCAGCATGCCTGGTAGCGCTGCGGCTAGTTGGCGCGAGGCACCCGCGCTCTTATGATCTTCTACAACCCAACCAATACTTTTATCCCATTTCCGTTTTGAGATGTTTTTCAAGATGAAAAATCAAGCTTTTTTTCTAGCCTAATTTAAAAATGACGCATTTGGAGAAAAACTCAAAAATGTTTTTTAAAATGAAAAATCGAGGTGAAATAATTTTTTTATTGTATAATGATTATCTTGATTATAAACCTCGTTAAAAGACCTTTCCAAAAACATCATCCAAAGCAAAACTGGACAACTGTATCAGGAGTTATGTATAACTGAATGTTAGTGGTCAGGGTGAATCGTCGACAATTCGGGCCCCTGTAGCTTAACAACCCATCCACTACAATCTTACGGAGTTTCAATAAGGTATAGGATAGGTGACAACAAAATTTTAGGCGGGGCACTTGCCAAATTTTGCCCCATATACACTCAGAGAAAAAGTTGTCTTAAAACAAAATCATCGTCATCTTGCCTGTTTTATTTTGAACTACTTAAATATATTTCTTACAAAGAGAATTGTTTGGCTATAGAAGATCAAGTGAAGTTTGTCGCAAAATGATAATGTTTGCTGCAAAAAGATTCTTTTTGAGAAAGAATGAATTCCCTTTAACCTTAAAATTAAGAGGAAAGAATATATAAACAGTTTTTAAAATAGGTTGAACAACCACCGAAGTGCCCCAATGGGAGCAACTGTCATTTATCAAAATGACACTGGCTCCCAGTAGAACCGCGCTAAATCGCAATATAATACATAAAATTACAAATTTATCAGAAAAAAACATCGAGCGATTCATGAAAAAGCTTACTTATTTCTATCTTTTCAACATTTTCATGATTTCTACGGATGCGAGGCTGCGGTCGACTTAAATAAATTCTAACAGCAATTCAGTAATATCCACTTTTGAATTCAACCTCAAGCAACTTCATATAAAGTACAACACTTTTGTTTTGAACAAAAACATATCTGAATATGCTGACCTTTGCTTTTAATGTAATTTGATGATGAAAAAGCCTGAAAAGAAAATTGTATTTCTTCTGAGTTGTTGATTAGGATTATATATATCGTTTCCAGCCATATATTAAAGCACTTTGAAACTAATTGTTTCGGGACATCACTTTCTATTTTGAAAAGAACAAAATTTAGTTCATACAAACCAGGTAAAAAACTTCAATCGATTCAAATTATTTATATATTTAATAAAAACGTAATTGGATTATATTCGAATGATTGATCTATTCTACATTTCAGAAAAGGAAAATAATAATTAATATGATTTTATCGGCTTTTTAGTCGATTACCGATTTTGTTGAGCTCGACCTTATAGGAATGTTTTTTTTCACTTAGTTGCAATTTCGTACTTGCGGTGAATGCGTTAAATTTAAGTATAGCCTATACTTAAATTTAACGCATTATCGCCCTATACGTATAGGTGCAGGGTCGAATCCCCGTGGCGTTATAAATTTTATTTGTAATATGATTACTAAATATGTAATATTTATGTTAGTTTTAAGCCACTCAACTACCCAAGCAGTATATTATGGCGCTGAGTAGAAGTAAAACGTTTTTATATGGTCAAACACTAGCGTGGACAAGCTAGTCTAGCACTAGTCTGGACGAGCTAATCTAGCGTAATTTAATCGGTCTTGTGAAAATCTATTTTAGATGATTGACGTTGGAACATTTTTCATTTTTTATACTTTTAAACAGCCTGGATATTTTTGTAAATTACCAAAAAAAATTTTTGTTCAACAATTAAAAATTTTTTGGTTCAGATCGGCTAGCCAGCACCCGATTAGGGCCCAGAAAGACTGACTGACTAAATGATGAAGAAATTTTTTCTTTTTTTCGGTTTATTTTTCGCCTTTGGTAGGGGAGAGTGGAGTATGGTGTCGGTGCGGGGCACGGTGACTATTACAAATAACACTCGTATTTCCCGTGTAGAAATGGTAACACGGATCCGACCGGGAGCCGGCCGGATAGCCCCAGTTTAAACCAGGCACTGGCCGGGATCCGGCTAAAAACGTCACGGTAAACTGGTCGGATTCCGGTTTTCGTACCGGCCGGGACCCGGACGGGTAACCCGGCCACAGGCCGGTTAAAAAATGTCGCTTCAGGCGAGAAATTGGTAACTTGGATTGTCTTTTAAGGCTCATCGTAAAGAATACGGTGAAATTTAAATGTAAATTGTCGAATAGCTCTTGATGGAATTTTTCAAATTCTGCTTTCTTTACTTCGGCTTTCAGAAGTGAAGCATCTAGATGAAGTATTGCAATTTCCTCACTTTTGACGTTAAAATCCAGGCCAAGGGTCTGAGCTGCCTGCTCCGCGGCTTTGTAAAGGAACGCTCCTTTGCCAACCATCTCGTGATTACTGACCATTTTTAAGAGAGGATCTTTTCCATTTGCAACGATGCAAGCTGTACTCAAAACTATTCGGTTATGAAGACATTGGAGATTCAGAAGTCCGCGTCCGCCTTGACGGCGTGAAATGTATAATAGCGGAACTGACAAATTGATATGCAAGCTTTTATGCATCTGCATGGTCTTACGTGTGGTGACATCAAGGGCCTTAAGTTCGTCCTTCGTCCATTGAAACACAAAAAAAAATATATATATATTCAAATTTAAGCTTCCAAATCTAATGAACTCTAGTTCTTGAAGTTTCGACAATTAATATTTTTTAGAATCACGCACATTTAACGTTTTTAGAGTGAAATCGTAGGAAGGATATAAAAATTATTATCAGATGCAATAGGATGGGTCGAAAAACCAAAATTTTGATAATCGAAAACAGAGCTGTGTGGAAAAATATGGCATGAGGATCATGAAAAGTATGGTTAACTTGGATCGATTATAATAAATAACGCTTTTGTTGTGCGCGTTATCAAAATATGCACGAAAAGAATTTCATTTTCGTAATTTTAGTGTTTCCAGGGCATGTCTGATATATGTTTTCAACAAGCACTTTTGAACCTACCCACAATTCCGTTTAAATGACTTCAACTCAAATATGCAAATATCAAGAATGTTTTTCTTGATTTTATATCTGGGATGTCTCACTCGAGTAAACAAAAATTTTGCCTGAGCCGTTTTTGAAAAAAGTTCATTTTCAATGTCAGAAAACCGAAATACCCATAGTTTTTTCAGAAAACGAAGCGAGATATAAAAAACAGTTTCATTTCACTATAAATATCTTTTATTCTTATTTCTTGTTCTCGATATAATTATTTTAAGTAGGAAATCTAGGAGTGTACTGATACAGACATGCTGTTTAGGACCAACAACTTCAAACAATTCGAATAATAATATTTATCTATTCCAATTTTTCATCTGTTATAAAAACAGTAAAAAATAACTCTTACATCTTAAAAGGAAAAAATCAAGTTTTTCAAAAAAACGAAGTGAAATTAATAATTATGAAGAGGTTTCTTTGTAGGCATTTTTCCAAGGAACAATTTTTCTCTCTTAATTATTCTTCTTATCTCGCTTCGTTTTCGAGAAAAACTGGGTATTTCGAATTCTTGAAATGAAAAATGGATTGTTTTCCATAACGGCTGTGGCGAAGATTTTGGTTTTTATCAAAAAATAGTTGTAAGATATCCCAGATACGAAATCAAGAGAAACATTCTTAGTGTTCGCAACTTTGGGTTGAAGTGATTTCAACGGAACCGTGAACCGAAAAAAACAAACAGAATTCGACGCCTCCATTCAATATGAGTCTATATGCTGACAGCGCCGTCTAGGACACTATATGTAATTTGTACCGAGTATGAGTCTATCTGCATTTAAGAAACTTTTCATGAGAGCTGATTTAAGTTTAAAATATTAAAAGAAAGTCACAAAAAGTACATTCTAAAATATTGGAAATTGTATCCATTGTTTAATTAACTTTTAGCCTCATAATTACCCCCTAAGTTATATCAATCAGTATGTTAGATAATTATCTAACACACTGATTGAACAATCTGATCTCTAGTTTCAAGTTTTTCTTTGTTGATCTTTGATTGATGAAAATGGTTAAAATTTTAAGTTCCTAGGGTACACACATTTCATGAATGTCCATTTTTGTCCTACAAAATTAGGTGTAATTGGATTTCCAGATATTCTTCCGAGGATCGTTCGTATGAAAATATCGGATACCTCAACTTTTGGAGATGAACCTATTCAGAAGCTGTATTTGGATCCTTAACTACCTTACCGGATGTTAATCAGAATAATCCTTTTCCCAGTATGAATTCACAATGTACAACAAAATCATAATCCTCCTTATCATTTTACAATAAAAGATAGCTTATATACAGTAAGACATCGACCTCAAGTTTGAAACTCAACCTTTCGAACGTTTCGATGTAGACGTTCCACGCAATGTTAATTGTTATGACGACTGCATTTTTATAACAATGCCAGAAATCCTTTTAGTCTATACTGCAAAATCTAAAGTAGTTTCTGCATTTAATCTTGACGTGAAGTCCCATTCAGTTAAATATTGGACATCCAAACCACCTTATGTACGTCGAAGTTTATAACAGAGAGTAGCTCTTAGGTAATACGAAATGTAGTAACTGAAACTTATGGTAAATACAGTTCCCTTATATATGTGGTATCCACAGGATATCCTACAGGACGGAAATCTTGATATCCTTGGCGTATTCCGATGACATATCAAGATATTCTAAAGATATTACATTGTTTCAATTTTACATCACAATGATGTGTTCAAGATATAGGAGATGCATTCGGGCGGGCCGAGACCAGAAAACATCGATTTCGGGAACTATCCGGATTGACGACAGCGAGAAGTTGTCCAGTGTATCGTAATTTTAGTCGAGAATCTCGAAAAGCGAGCAAGATCTGGTAAGATTCTTGATAACGTTCACAATTTGACATTTCGCGTGAATATAAAAAACAATGTATCGGAATTTGGAAAATATGGAAGTGGAATCATATGAAAACAAACAAGAAGGCCAAAAAAGAACATTGGAAGCTTGGTAGTCATCAAAATAATAATTTAATATTTATTCAAGTGAAATAATTTTACAAAAACTAATCACTTCATTTATAACACCATGAGTTTAGAAAATTGTAAAGAAAATTACGATTCTCAGGACAGAAAATTTAAAAAAAATGTATCCGAATATAAATAAAACTCATAAAACGTCCCAGTAATCGTTACGCCAATTTTCTTGCTTTTTATTTAATTTTAGTGAATTCAAATTTTATTTGCTATTATAAAATGCTAAAAATAAATGGTTCTGATCATCAAATGTTACTTTTAACATATTTTTTTATGATATATTTAAATTATAACTAAGTTTATCAGTTATTGGGACCGTCACGATTATGCTGGGACATTTGGGTGGTTATGAGAAATCGGACTAGTTTTTTTACATTTTCTACCCTCTTGAGTTTTAAAACTGTTAACAATTTTCTAGCCTAATGTTTTATGAATGAAGTAGTTAGATTTTTTAAAACTATCATACTTTTTTACTTGATCTAGTGTCAAATCATTACTTTGAAGAGATGGAAACTGACGATCTTGCTTGCATATCCAAGTCGGGACGGGATGAGATTGAACATTTTAAAACCAAAAGTTCTCGACAACAAAAATATCTAAAACACGGGCAATATCAATCGGGACCCGAGAAATTCTCATCTCGGCGTGCATCTCTACAATATATGCCAGTTTCATCATTTATATTCCCGGATCATATGCAGATATATTCTGCAAACTATATATATATATATATAACTAAAACTAAAGGTTAACAACCACCGCAGGGTCCCACTGGGAGTAACTGTCATCTAAAAAAATGACATCGGCTCCCAATAAATAAATAATGATAGATAAAACATAGTTTGGAATGAAAAACATTAAGAACAAATAAATCAGTCAATTCCGAACAAATATACATTTTATTTTTCTTATAAAAGTCTGTTAATTGTTGATTATTAAGGCCTTGTATATGACTGGGTGAACTTGAAATAGATTAAGTCTGTAAATAATGTTTGTTTTCCATTTTGCGGGTATACGTCGGTGAAGGTAACACAGTCTACTAAAAATAGAGGATTTCAAAATTTTAGATGCTTCCAAATTTTAATATTATTTTATTTATAAATCTTTTTAATTTTAAATTTTTGTAGTTTCGAACTTTCATTCTTAAACAATTCCATTTGTACAGCTCCTAATCGAACATATTTTAATAAAAGTGAATCTTGAGAACGTGATTTTTCCATATTGTGATTATTCTATGAGTGATTGCCAATTAGTTAAAAAAAAAACGTTAAATCCTAGTTACTTTCCAGCTTTGTTTAAAATAATTAATTTTTTTCTAAAATAATCTCAGTATATTACTTATTTCAAAGAACACTTTAGTAAGGTTTAAACATGTTAGACATCATTTAGAAATTGTAAATGAAAAACTACGCAAAATGTCTAGTCACGCACCTGACCCAATCCACATATTTAAAATGAAAAATTGCTGAATAATATTAACAAACTTTGTTAAATATTTGATTTTTATAGCTTTTACTTACATTAAGTCAAAGAGCATAAAAAAGAGTAGAGTTCAATATTTTAGAGTTAAGGATTTTTAAAAACAGTTCAAAGTCTGTCCGACAAGTTTTTTGTCTGATCAGACTGCATTGCTATTTTGAGTTAGTACTCGGAGATAATCAGTTAAACTATTCATAATTCTCGCTAAAATTGGCTGGATAAAGTTTCCGCTGAAGCTTAATATTAATTCATCATGCTATAAAATCAGAAAATGTTTTGAAACTTTGAAATGAAGATCAAATAAATCATGCAAATACTCATTCTTCCCATATTTTGAAATATTTTCATATGTTCTGCATATATATCTGCAAGTATATATACTTGAAAGATTTTTTAAAACTTTTTGCCTTATCGTAGCCGCATACTTCCTCTGTCACGCGAGTTTTAGCAGCGTGTTATATTATTTTCCATCACAGATACATTGTTTATCTCCTTATATTTTTCCTTTATATATTTATACTCTCTTACCAGGCAAAAAAACCGATAGAAAGTTAGTCGATTTGAATCGCGTATCTGTCATTTGCAGGTTGAAAGAATGAAAATCCAATCGGTTGGCTACATTTTTAATCTGTCGCATGTGCGCGGTGCTTTAAATCTGCCATTCCGCGTTCGTCAAAATACGGAGTGAATAGAGTCGAATGAGACTAATCTAAAATAATTCCAATGGGCATTCTATGATGCATAATTGTGCGCATGAATGACTTAAAATTCAATATGATATGGTGATCTTAAAAGATCACATCCAAAGGTAAAAATACGATTCACACATAGCAACTTTAAATGAGCGTGAATTTGCCAAGTGTAGATTACCTCACGTTATGTTCAACTGAGTTTAATGCGCAGATTACAATTTTGAGGAATTAATTGTTTCGAATCAGGAGTATGGAGTAATAAATACAAATGGGGAAATACAGATTAAACAAAAATTATAGAAATTCAAATTAAACAATATTGTAATATATTATAATTGATACAACAATGTATTTCTAAATTCAATAATTATGAAGTTGTAATTATCTTTTGACAACAATTTCAATAAATCATCGTGTGCAGCAATTATAAGACTTACACTTAAAGCGCCAGTGCCATTCACTTATTCAGTGCACATGCTAATGGCAGCAAGGAGAGCACATGCCAGAAAACAAACTCTGCAATCTGCTCATGTCTATTATTTGCATTCCAAACATTTAAATGTTTAGGATTTCAATGCCCGCGTTTATTTTGAAGAAATTACGAGTTTTTGTGAAGGTAAATGAAAAGTAGACTATGTATGCTAGGATTTGCTTAAATGTTTTCAACTTAACTATTTTTTTAATAAATAATTTAAACTATTTAAATCACAAAATTTCAATTCAAATGAATAAATAATTTTCTATCGGAACTTTTGTTCGTCAATCAGATAATACCCATTCATCATCGCTGCTCAATGAGTTTCAGACAAAAAATACGTTTGCCCATTAGAAAACCCATTTTCTCGTTCAAAAATCAGCCTAACCAATGGGTGGCAATCTGGAATTCCAGTAACAGCCACGCAATTCAGAAGTCATCAAAACCCATTCAAACGAAAGTGAATGCACTTTTGTTTCCTGGGTTGGGTTACATTTAATTAAAAAGATATTCCTCAGGCGGCTTTTTTTCGCTTTAGAAGTATATCCAATTCTTGATTCTCCAATTTCTTTGTATAATTAAGTGCTACTCTTTTGCTACATTTTATCCCCTATAATTTCCACCTTTTCATCACATAACATCTTTTTCGTGAATAATTTTACGTTTATAAATTCATCGTTTTTCACAGCAAAAATATTGAAAAAATGGTGAAACCCTGCTGCGAACCTGGACTACTCAAATGAATAAATCTACTGACTGAATCCATTTCAAATCAGGAATGTTCTATAATTTAATTCGTCAAATTCCTCAGCGACGACAAATGTTGTTTTTTATATGAAATTAAACAATGCGTATATATTTCCTTGTATATATAATTTTAGAATTTTCCAAGTAAATGAGTCAAGATATACCACAAACGAACGAGAGGTATGTTTTGTAGAACTTCCCTAGTTGCACAATCTTTTTCTAAACAATTTTTTGTTATATTTCATTGTTTTAGAGAAAAAAGGGAAAATCAATTTTATGAAAAAAGAAATTCTTCAGGACATAAAGATGGGTTTGCCCGTATAAAATTTACCGGGTATAAAAATCATATAAAACATAAATTTTGACGAAAGATTGGCAAAAACAAAACTGAGTTTTATGTAAAAATGGACTTTTTGTATTCAAATAATTCCCCGAAATTTTATTATTAAAATTTTGTTTTAAATTTTTCGACAAATTTTGCAAGAAGATGGTGAATGGTACTAAAATCCAATAAAATTGGCATATGTGAATTAGGTCAAAAACTATAGAATTTTAAAGAAATTTCTTCTTGAAAAATAGACGTCAAATTTAAAATACTCGTAACTTTATGAAATTCTTTTTTCTTTAAAGTTGTATTTACGAGATCTCGCTTACGTCATTTTTTTCGAAAACATGATCGGTTGCGACACTGAGTGAACATGACTCTGAATATCCGTTATCAGTGTGTTTCTCTCATCGGCATATAGAAATGGACCAATAACTCTGTGAGGAGCGCGGAAATGGGCTTTATGGAGAGAGAAAACATTTGAGAGGTAGACCTGTCTCTTTCTAGATGAAGCTGATTAGTCGAGACCATTTTCGATTGGTGGAGCTTGATGAAGCACAGGACCGTGCATAGGACAGATCTGGGATAAACTTCCGAAAGCCGTAAACCGACGATTTCTTTCATACCATGTATATTTATGTATTTTGATGCGCCGATCACGAAAATGATAGTGAAAATTAGCGACTCGGCGATTTTCATGGTGAAATCGTGAAAAAACCATGAAAATCATGGTTTTGGCGCGGTGTAGCCGTGCGTTCCCCTGCTCGACACCCATTTGGGTCGAGAGGTTTCTTATCTCTGTTCTAGATGGTATCGAAGGGCTTGCTACCATCGCCTAGTATCCAATAAAAACACCAGGTCATGGCTATATGTACAAAGCTTCAATGCTAGAGTACGTTGCCCATGTAAACCTTAAGTTCGCTTAAGGAATTAGAAGAAGAAGAACATGAAACTTTACGCCCGCTACACATACACTGCATCACGCAAGTGAGAATATGGAGAAAATTACCTTTATCTTAAAAAAAATGTATGGCTGGCCTCCAAAGTCCCCCTTCTGCAAGGTACGCTCTTTCTTCCTTTGACTTATAATCTAAAATTGTCAAGCACACCAAACATCCTCTATCTGCTTCACATGCTTGTTATAAAGGACGGTAGGACAAAAAGTATGGTGTGTATCAAAGGCGTACGTCAAACTCGACAAAATAGCTTTCTTTACGCCCTCGATACACAATGTACTATTGTCCACCTTTTTATTTTCAAACTTAATAAAATAACGCCCTGTGATTTCGGAAAATGGAAGAAAATGTATCAACCCACCGCTGTCTGGCACGTAGAAGTTTATATTTTTAAAGGAAAAGTTGATAATATAGCATTTTTTATGAGAATTGAACTTAAAAACACAACAAAGCAAACCAAATTAAATTGTGGGCTGAAGTAAAATTTTTTTTTATAAATATGAAAATCAATACACACTTGAACCGACACGACGAGAAATTTTAAACCCATGGTTTTCTTCATCATTTTATTAACGTCGAATGATTAAAAAAAAATGAAAAAAAATCCTGTAGTACGCTAACAGTTGAAAAAAAGTTCATATACACATTCAATAAAAGATTTTATTCATAGTTCTATATGTGATAATTGACAATACTGTTGATTTGTTTCATTTAAAAAATGGGTAACAATGATTCCGAAAACTTAATAAAATTGTGCTTCACAAAAATAAAACACTAAGCAATTCAGAACCCATCATACGAAAAATATATCTCATTCAATAAAAGCTTCGTTTTTCTGATAAAATAAAATTGATCTGCATTTTACCAAACAATAAATTTGAATATATAATCTTGAAATAAAGAAAGCGAATAGTTTAACTACTTACTTTAAGCAGAAAAACGAACACTTGTGTTTTGAAATACACGTAATATTATTTTAATATACACAATGTTAATTAATTTAATAATTTATCATTAGGAGTCCAATGTATCATACATCAGATTCCTATCCGGAATTCTGTATTTCTCCTCTTCTTCGTCGTTTTCATACTTTACTGCATTAAAGTAAGCTGGGTTCGAATAATTGTCCCCGTACTCGGGATAATCTGCAATAAAACAAAATTATCAATTAATTTAGAGAATTACTCAAACAAATAAGACAATGAATATAAAATATCAAGGAGATGTAGTAGTTTCCGAATTTATATGTTTAATTAAAATTAGGGTTCTAACGCCCTTTAAAGAAAAACGTTATCAAATGACTACCTTTTTCAAAACAAACATTTTCTCTATCAGGGTGCCTTCTCACGGACCATGTATTTTCAATTAGTTGCGGGATTAATATTTTACATTTATGGAAAATATGATTGGTCGAGAACCTGGATGCGAACTCTATGTGAAATATTAATTTAATGAATAATTCAAAATCGAGGTCCATGAAAAGGTACCCTTAAGACACACATGCTCCTTTAAAATAATGTAATTTATCATTTCACAAAATTACACACGTACCAATTTGAAAACTTTCTATTTCTTAAAAACGGCGCTAGAACTTTAATTCTGATTACGTGCATGTTTTAAGATAAAACCTTTCAATATAATCAATAAATAATCATTATTATTAATAAAATTCGTATAAACAAATTATTAGATATCACAAAATTGTAATGGTTAAAAAAAAGTGTGGAACTATAAATAAATATTTGCGTTATGCGAGATATTATTTTTCTCACCGTCAAGCGGTTCTTCCTTAATAAGAACTTTGATGTCCTCATCTATGCGATCGATGCGTTCTTTCCTGTCTCTGTGCTCGCGATCACCGCGATCACCACGATCACGATCACGTTTGTCCCTTTTCCTTTCTCTGTCTCTGTCGGTACTCCTTGATCGTCTTCTTTTGCGATCACGTTCGCGATCTCTTTCTCCTCTCTCCCGCCTTTCTCGAGGAGGACGCTCGATTTCCTCAATATCAGGATCAAATCCTCTTTCCCGACTGCGCCTCCTCTTCCGATCTCGTGATCTAGTCCTACTTCTTCGCTT
Organism: Andricus grossulariae; assembly: GCA_011634705.1. NCBI lineage: Eukaryota > Metazoa > Arthropoda > Insecta > Hymenoptera > Cynipidae > Andricus > Andricus grossulariae. The sequence goes on from JAABKJ010075445.1 coordinate 6,523,002, forward strand.
TCTTTCCCGCGATCTTCGCCTTTCCCTATCCACACCACCACGATCACGATCCCTGAATAACAGATTAACTTCATTAAAACATCAAATAATCAAGAGGTTATTTTAGATAAAATATTCAGTTACTTTAAAAGCTAAATAACTGTTTTAAAAAATTATTTTTGAAGAAGAAAAGCATAAAGGTGTAAGAGTTGAATGCCTTTAAATCGGAAGAAGTTTAATGGATCCCTAAAATTGTTTTGATTTAAAATTGTTTCGTCACGATTACCTTATTCCTTCAAATTGTTTTCAAAATCTAAACATTTTGAATATTTGAAATCCGTTTTAATACGAAAACTCAATTGCAATCACAATCATCAATTCTTTTTTTTCCCTCTTAACTTTCTTTTAAATTTAAAAATTTAGTTTCTTTCAATTTTCCAGAGCTTTCTGTTTTCATTATTTGTTATGCTGTGTCAACCAGGCCTCAGACTTACGTCAGAGATCAAAACCAATGTAATAAGTGTCAAAAATTTTCAAGCATTAAACTTATATTTAGTCCAAATTTAAAAGTGTATAGTCCGAAATTAAAAAGTGTGCAATGGAAAATATACTTTACTTTTTAAGGAAAATGTACTTTTTTTAAGCAACATTTCCAGTTTTCTAACCTAATATTTTTAAAGTATTAAAAATGAACTTCAATGTTTATTTTAAATGTTATTCTTTGGTCTATAAATTAACAGAATTAATATTTATTTATCGCAGTCTTCGCAACACTTCGCAATCTTAAATGCGAACTGAAATAATAAAACCCAGTAAGAAAATCTAGCATTTTGGTCGAAAGTTCATTCTTTTCAGTTGAAAAGTCTACTATCAAATGTTTGGTTATAAATTCATCTTTTTTTGGTTAAAAATGTTATTATTTGATTCAAAATTGAATTCATTTGTTGAAAATTCCAAAATTTGGTTAAACAGTAGTAGTCTAGTCTACTACCCCTTAAAGGACACTTGGGTCACTGTGACCCCACGGATTTTCTGATTTTTTTACGATTGTCCATTTTTTTTTTCAAGTATTTTTTTTTAAATAATTAAATTATCACTGGGGCTTTGTAAATATTTTATTCCAATTTTATATTGTTTCAACATCACTCATGATTTTTTCAGCAAAAAATATAGTTTACTTTATTTTTTAAATTAAGAACGAAAAGAAATCTATTTTTTCATGAATAATTTTATGCAAAATAAGCATGAAAAAGATTCACAATTAAAAAAGACAGAATTCCCAACGATCTCACTTTTCGGCTCATTAGAGACAAAGATAACCAAAAGAAAAAAGAGGGAGAAAAAGAGAAAAAGTCAACCAAATAAATCCATCCAGTAGAACGTCCAGCACATTTTGGGCCCACTTTGCGATTTTCGGTCTGCACAGTGAAAGGGTTAATTCCATAAAATCCGCGAATTCTGCCAATTCCGTGAATTTTGTGAGTTCCATGAATTCCATAAATTCCATTAATTCCTTGAATTACATTAATTCCTTGAATTCCATGAATTCTGTGAATTCCATAAATTCTCTGAGTTCCCTGAATTCCTTGACTTCCTTGAATTCTATTACTTCCTTCAATCCCATGAATTCTGTGAATTCATTGAATTTAATTAATTCCTTGTGTTCCGTGAATTCCGCGAATTCTATTAATTCCTTCAATCCCATGAATTCCGCGAAATCTGTTAATTCCTTGAACTTCATTAATTCCTTACATTCCTTCAATCACATGAATTCTATGAATTCCATAAATTTCTTGAATGCCTTCAATTCAATGAATTCCGCGAATTCCGTGAATCCCATGAATTGGTTTAGTTGTTGACAGATGATTCTCATTTCGACCCTATTTCAATCTACAAATCGACCATACTTTATTAGATTGGTGACCAAACTGAGTGGAATCATTTTTTTGCGTGAACTGTTTTAATACTGAATCAAGTCCTAAATCGAATCCTAGTTTTTACAGTGTATTTAAAAAAAGTTATGTGAATTTATGTTATACTTGCTAAACAAGAGTGGTAAGCATGAGTCCCTATTCAATTGAAGTGTATATTGATCAACTAAATCAATGTTAGGAAACTCAAATAAGACACGCGCCTGTTGGACCTCGTGCTTCGTGCTCGATAATGTACTTACCTCGCCCTACGCGCACGGTCATTGTACTTCCACCACATTTTTCATAGGACTTTCAAACTTAAAGGTCAAACCATTGACAACTGAAATTCAGTAGTTGTGAATTCTCTTTTGTTAAAGCTTCTTCGGCTTTAACGAACGTATCTCGCGTTATTTGGTTCAAAATTTAAATTTTCGATTTTTCAAAAAAATTCGAAAAGTTGTTATAACAATCTTGTAGGATATTCAAAAAGCAACTTTTTTATTTTCTTGACTTTTTTCATACCGTGCATTGTTTGGCTTGATATTTTAATTTTTTTTTTTTTTTTTTTTTTTGAATTTTGTAAATGCTATAGCTCTGGTAATTGTTTTTATCGAAAAAAGTCGTAAGGATAAATTGTTCATCTCTTTGAGTAATACGAATAGCCGTACATAGAATTCTCAAATCTTAAAAAAAAGTAGTCTCAAGAATTTTGAAAATGCTCTAACTTTTGAAATTTGTATCCAAAATGGCTGGCTAACGAACTTGATCTTCATTTTAGGACACTAAAAAAGTATATCAAAGGCCAATCCATTTTGTCAATTATTTCAAAAGTTATCGTGCTAAGAGACTAAAAATCTACACACACACACAGACACAGCCAGACACTTCGCGAAAACCAGGTTTTCCGGTTCAGAAGGTATCAATAAGTGGACATTTGATAAAAGTGTGGGGCGGGGGGTCACATTTTACACAAATCTAATACCTTCTCTGATGAGAATGTAAACATTTTATGAAGAAGCTATTTATCATCTTATTGAAAAACGGTCCAAAGAAAATTTGTAGATCTTTTCGAGATAAATAATTTTGCTTTTTAAAATTTTGGTGTATTTTGCATAGTTTGACAGGAAAATGTAATTTTTTATTTTTAATAATGTACGGATGCCTCCCATCTTAAATTTTTTTGAGAGTTCATATACCTAAATAATAAATAAAACTGCTTGTGACACAATTTGCACAATTCACATAAATAATGCTCACTATCCGGCGGACCTTTAGGGTGTCCAAAACATAAAAAATTGCCCCTTCCCTTATAAATCAAACTACACAATATTGTTCCTACACGGAGAAACTATTGGTTGTAAAATTTGGTACTATAATATTTATTTTTACAAGCATTCGATGGCAATCTAGGATAGAGTCGAGAAAATAGTATGAATTCCCACAGCTAAAACTATAAGCGAATGTGTGTCTGTTCGTTAGCTATGGAAATCTTAATGCCTTCTCTGAACGGTCCAAAAATTTGCACACAGGTGCATTAAGAATCTAGGGAAGTATACGAAGCAGTACAAGACTCTATATTTATCCGCATCATTACTGAAGAAGTAATTAAAAGTACCTTCGTATTTATATACCCATTACAACATGCCGAGCTGTCACATCGGCCTGCAATCTGCATCGCCTCTCCCTCTATCCGTGACAGATAGGAACTACAGTTACCGGATAATAATAAGAGACGTATGCAGAAGGGTGTTTTAGGGGTTCAAGAAAATATTAACGCGATCAGGGACGTCCACGAGAGAGTGCTTTAGGGGTGTCAGAAAATATAAATGCGATCAGGGGCGTACGCGGGAGGGTGTTTAAGGGGTTTAAGAAAATATAAATGAGATATGGGGCGTATGCACAAGGGTGTTTTAGGGGTTCAAGAAAATATGAACGCGAGCAGGGGCGCACGCAGGAGGGTGCTTTAGGGATTTCAGAAAATATAAATGCGATCAGGGGTGTACGCGGGAGGGTGTTTCAGGGGTTCAAGTAAATATGAACGCGATCAGGGGCGCACGCAGGAGGGTGCTTGAGGGGTTTAAGAAAATATAAATGCGATATGGGGCGTATGCAGAAGGGTGCTTTAGGGGTTCAAGAAGATATGAACGCGATCAGAGGTGCACGCATGAGGGTGCTTTAGGAGTTTCAGAAAATATAAATGTGATCAGGGGCGTGTGCAGAAGGGTATTGCAGGGGTTCAAGAAAATATGAATGCGATCAGGGGTGAACGCGGGGGGTGTTTTAGGGGGGTGAGGAAAATATAAATGCGATCAGGGGCGTACTCAAGAGGGTGTCTTGGGGATGAAGAAAATATGCATGCGATCAGGGAGTACGCAGGAGGGTGTTTTAGGGGTTTCAGAAAATATAAATGCGTTCAGGGGCTTACACAGGAAGATAATTTGAGGGTTTCAGACACTAGATGAGTTAGAGTGGTTGTTTAACCTTTTTTTAAATTATATATATATATATATAAATAAAAAAGGTTAAACAACCACCGCAGGGTACCACTGGGAGCAACTGCCATCTAAAAACTACATCGGCTCCCAGTAGAACCGCGGTAAATCACACTTATGGCCACGTCTGACCACCGCGAGATGGGTGGTATGATGAAATTACTACGACAGGCTGGCGAAACCCTCGTGTGTCTTGATGACACGAAGCGACCCAAGGATGACAGTTTTCTGTATCCATCTCGCAAGTGCCTTGACATGCTTTTGGCACGCGGGAATGTCTTTAAGGTTACGAAACAGTGATAGTTTCGCACCTCCGAGAGCACCGATCATAAGGACAATTGAACCACCGGATCGTAGAAGGGCATATATCTGATGGCTGGTGGCGGGAGGGCCCCCTGGCATTTTTAAAAACATTTACAATTTCTAATTTTCCAAAGATATATTCTTATTCAAAATTTTAATTCGCATATTGTTTTTTGTTATGAAAAATTGTTAATGATGTTTTTCTAGGTAAGTATACAAAAATGGTTCCAATATTTTCAATCGCAAAGTCTATCGAGGTAAGTTCAAGCTATCAAAAACTTCCAGCGGATGAAATATCTCTCTAGCGATCACCCCACGTGGAGAGTCTCACAAAATTGTTATGTGTGGTTCTCCACTTGGGTCCATTAGTATGCAAGGTCTTTCTTTCAGGCTTCATTCACTCTGCTCACATTCTTTTTATAAACTATTTGTCGCCAAACTTTTCTGTGATTGCAAGATTGCATGTGACAAATAAATTGTACACAGTAAAAATCTGTGATTCCCTTAATATCTTTAAAATCTCTTGAAAATTAATTCAAATCCATATGAAAATCTTTTGGAATCTCTTGAAATCCATTGATACTTTTGAAAATATTTTAAGTCCGTTAAAATCTTTGAAATATTTTAAAATCTGTTAAAATCCATTGAAATTTACTAAATTCCCCAAAATCATTCAAATTATTGGAGGTCCTATAAACCTTAATATTCTGTCCCTAAATTGCTAAAATGTGTAGAAATCCTTTGAAATGAGATGTCATTTATTCCGTGAAGTTTTAATCTTTGAAATCCCTTGAATATAAATAAAGTTCGCTAGAAAAAACGTTAAAATCACTAGAAATCTTTTCAAATCCCTTGAAATCCTTGGATATTTAATAAAATCCTTTGAATCTTGTGAAATTCCTTGAAATCCTTAAAGTTGTTTGAAAATTGTCAAATCGTTAAGAATCCCTTGAAATTCAATGAAATTTCATTCATTTTCCAAAGTTCTGTAGAAATCCCTTTAAATCTTTGGAAATTCTGTAAAAATTTTCGAAATCCCTTGACTTTTTGTATATCTCTAAGTCATTCAAAAGCCCTTGAATGTAATTAAAATTAAAATTATTCATTAAAGTTTTCTAGAAAAAACGTTTCAATTCCCAGAAATATTTGAAATCCTTTGAAATACTTGGATATTTAATAAAATCCTTAAATCTTCGTGAAATTCCTTAAAATCCCTTGAAATCATTAGAATCGCTAGAAATCCCTTGAATTTTTATTAATTTTAATTTATTTTGCAAAGTTCACTAGAAATCCCCTGAAATCTTTGGAAGTCCTACAAAATTCTTCAATGTCTTCTGAAATTTTTCATATCTCTTGAAATCCTTTAGAATCCCTGAAAATACCTTGTAATATTTGGAGAAAGGTAAAAATCCATTTAAAAAAGTATAAATCATTTAAAAACCCTCGCGTATAATTTAAATTTAACTTATTTATTAATTTTTTCTTTAAAACCCCCCGTTTAAATTCCTAAAAATCTTTGAAATCCTTGGAGATTTAATAAAATACTTGAATCTTGTGAAATTCCTAGAAATACAGTTATATTCCCTGAAATACCTTCAAATCCCTTGAAATCTTTGGAATTGCTAGGAATCCCTTGAAATTTCATTGTATTTCATTTATTTTCCTAAGTTAACTAGAAATCCTTAAAATCTTTGAAAATCCTACAAATTTCTTTAATATCCTATGTCATTTTTTATTTCTCTTGAAATCCTTTAGAATCCCTTAAAATACCTTTACATCTTTGGATAAAGGTAAAAATCCAGTAAAAAAAGGTATAAATAATTTAAAAGACCTTGAGTATAATTTAAATTAAACTTCATTATTAATTTTATATTTTAAAAACCCCCGTTTAAATCCCTAAAATTCTTTTAAATTCCTTGAAATCCTCGGAGATTTAATAAAATTCTTGAAATATCTTAAAATTCCTTAAAGTCTTTATAATCGCTAGGAATGTTTGGAAATATTTAGAATCCTCCAAACACCCTCGAAATATTTCGAAATGCCTTGAAATCCGTGGAAATATTTTTAAATCTCTTGAAAAACTTAAAACCTCCTGATATGTTTTGAAATCATTAAAATGCCGTAAAATTTTGATGAAATCTGACGAAATCGTTTAAAATCCATAGAAATTCTTTGGAATTCCGTGAAATTTCTTTAAATTCGTAGAAATCCTACATTAAATGAATAAATCATTCATCAACTCTTTCAATATTTTAACATTCTTTATTTCTACACTAATTTTCTTATAGTGATTCTCTATAATGATTTTTCTAGAATCACGAAAAAATGGTAAGAAATTTATTATAGTAAAATCATTATAAACCTATACTGAATTTTCTGTAATATTTTTTGTAAGGGGAATTACAAGGTATTGTAAAAGATTGCATGGGATTGCAGACAGAGTGCACACCAGATTGCATGAGTAACTAACACCCGTTTCGGCCTGATTCACGCAGTATTTACACAGATTTAAACTAATATCAAAAACAGATCTGCTCGATTCTGTTTTTGCGCGAACCTAACGACAAAACGAAAAACTACCATCCTTCAGGCATTTAACATTTATACGATTCCTATCTTATTGAGATTTTCCGAAAAACTCATTTCCATACGAAATGAGAGAAAAAAATTGTTTTATCATTATAAATATTTAAGACTAGATAAACCTTCAGAAGTGCCTTTTATATAATTTTTTAACCTTTCAACTCTCGATATCTGATTTCATTTATGCATGAGTTTGGCGAAACAAATTCTGGTAAGGTAGGAATGGATATATACTGGAACCTGGAATGAAGAACGGTTCGGGCATGGCTTGCAGTGGCCTTGATCTTAAGACCAGAGAATCCAGACATAAACAGGCAGGGCCGCATGAACCATTTCTGTTGGATTTGAACGCATGACGCAACCAATGTGCTCAGAGCGCGGCCCACATGCTCTGCCACGCCTGACTGAGCACCGCCTCTTTCTTAGTCCCGCGGCTCCCCTCATCACGAAACTGCCGAGGATATCAATTCGAGGAATATCGTAAATTCGAGGTTTCTAATTCCAGGTTCCAGTGTAATAGGGCCTTAAGATTGCGGATTTAGCAAGCCCTCATTCGTATTCATTCCCCGTATTGCCCGTATTCATTTCAAATAATGAGGATTTTTTTGGAATCAGACTTATTAGATTTGAAGGATTCAGACAGATAATTTTCATTCTGATTGATTATGAAATATGTGCCAGAAAGGCCACATTTTGTTGATTAGTGTTATGAACCGCCTCACGTTTAAGGGCGTGTGATACTTAGGCGCTATCCATTAATTACGTAACAGTTTTTGGGGCGAGGGGGTTCGGAAAAATGTTACCATCTGTTACATAGGTGTAAAAGTAAATATTAAAAAGTAGGGAAACGATATATCGCAAAAATTTCGCAATCATTGTTGTTGAAAACCTGATTGGCTTTTCATTACTTAAAGTTGTTTTGTATCTTCAGTTTAAAATTTTGAAAATTACATCTATAAATTAAAAATATTATACTTGTTTTATGTCAGTGCTTTTCGCTGGAAACTAGTTTTTTTAAAGAATAGCATTATAAAATCATTAAGTTTTGAAGAAGACTTGAAATTTCTAAGAACTTTAGTTTCTGTTAATTTTTTTAACCTGAAATTAGCATTTTGAAACAGAAATCATCATCAAGGCCCCCCATATTCAACAATTTTAGGCATGTTAACGTTTTACACCGAGAATGGGTACTCTGAATCTAAAAATTATTATATTTTTTATGGTTGATTATCAACCAATCTACAGTCGAAACTCCGAGCAGTGCCGTTTTCCGGGCTGTAGGGGAGTATAATTCCAAGAAGCCATAAACCCCCACTCTGAGCGCGGTCACGCTTGAATGCGTGGAGAAGAATTTCCCCGAATTTACCTAGTACCCTTTCTGTATCTGTGTCTTGATGTTGGACGCCGACCCATCCGTTCATATCTCCTAATTTTCAAAATTTGCATTTTTCAATATGTTCGGGTAAAAAAATTATTTCCAGTGTAAAAGGTCGATTTTTACGAAAAATATACATCTAATTTCAAACTGTATAGGAGAATAGTTTGTGGTGGCTCAATAAAAGTTTTTTTTGTTGTGAATTTTGGCTCAAATTTGGATTTTTTCATAAAAACTTTTACGGCACAATAGAGCACAAACCTTGCATCCTAGCACCATTCAGCACGGCACAATAGACAATAGAGCACAATACAGCACAACTTTTTTGTTTAAAAAAAGAAAATGGCCGTGCTAGCGTCAAAAGTGTTTTTTTTTAATTCTGGGTCAAATTTGGATTTTTTTGAAAATTCAAAATGGCGGTGCTGGCCGTAAAAAAGTTTTTTTAAAATTCTGGCTCAAATTTTGAATTTTTTGACAAACTGTTTACGGCACAATTAGGTATTTTCACGTCAACCACCAGCTAACTTCACTTCATGGAGTGATGTGGGGAAAACAACGGACCAATTGCATGTGACAAAAGTTATTTTTGTAATATATTCATAATGAATAATAATTATTATAATTTTATTGTTTCATTAAATAGCTCCTCAAAAATAAAAACTATTTTTCAAATGCACTTATGCAGAAAAAATTAGTTTTTACGAAGATATTAGCCAAATAGGGCAAAAGTGGACCGAATCCCATGCATTTAGTCCATTGTTTTCCCCTCAGCACTAAACGAAGTGAACTTCGCTGGTGGTTGAAGTGAAAATACCTAATAGAGCACAAGTCTAGCGCAATTCAGCACAAATTTTGTTTTTTCGAAAAAAATGGCGGTGTCAACTTCTTGGACTTATGGAACATTCCGTAACTAAACGTTCAAAATTGAGCCACTTGAATTTTAAATCATTATAGGAGTGTCTAAAATATTTCAGGCACTGAAACTATTTTTAATTTGAGTTTAAAAGCATTGAAGAGTGTAGTTTCAAATTTACATTCAAAATATTAATTATAGTAAGGACAAAATAACAAATCTTGAAAATAAATATTTAGTTATACTTATAAGTATCACGATTTGATTATTAATGATGTAATTTTTTAAAAAGAAAATATTCCTCAATGTAAGAAAGATTGTAAGTATATAAAAATTGTTTATTTAACACATTTTATTTTGTTGCACTTTTTTATATCACCGTGAATGGATTTCCAACGACTTAAGACTTAAGTATATCCAACTTTAAAAAATAAATTCTTAAATGGCAGAAATCATTGAAAATTATTTAAAAATATAACGTTTCTTATAAAAAGATTGTTTGTTCTTTTCGACATGTAAAAATAAATGTTTAATCTTTCCCCTATTTTCCCCTTTTTCGTGAGAAAATTACCATATTTCCCCGTTTTTGAGCTCCTGTTGCGCTGTGATCCCTGCTATTTGTTTGAAATCTTCATTATTTGATTGAAAATTTAACTGTTTTGTGAAAAAGTCACCGTTTTTTGGTTGGAAATTCGTGTTTCATGATAGAAATTGCGTCCTTTTGAATTGAAAATAATTAATCGTTTTGGCTAGAAAATTCGTCGTTTGTGATTGAAAATTCATATTTTGGTAGAAAAGTCACCTTCTTTGGTTGCAAATTGATCTTTTATGGTTTATAGTTAACTCTTTTTATTTGAAAAGTTTACGATTATATTTTGGGTTCAGAATTGATCTCTTTTGGTTGAAAATTTCATTAGAATCTTTTCTTTTCTACATGTAAAAATAAATATTAAATCTTTCCCCTATTTCGTGCAAAAATATTCTTTGAAATATAATTATTTTTTATTTAAAATATCGATATCGATAAACACAAAAAATGTTGAAGATAGTAAATCTTCTTTAAATCTAATTTTTTAATTACAAATAACAATTTCCGACCAAAAACATTAACATAATACAAAACTCTTAAAAGATTATAAATATTATTCAAATTAAACGTTAATATAACCAGAAACTGTTCAAAAATTGCAAATCTTGTTTAAACTTTAATGATTTTTGTTTTAAAATATCAGGTTTTGATGTAAAACGCTAACGTAGCCTAAAATTGTTAAAAAATTATGTACCTTTAAATTCCAATGTTTTTTGTTTAAAATAACCGATTTCCTGTGGAATACGTAAATATAACCTGAAACTGTTAAAAATTGCAAGTCTTGTTCAAACTATCATGATTCTTATTTTAAAATACAAATTTTTGGCGAAAAACGCTAACGTTCTGTAAAATTGTGAATCGTCTTTGAAATCTAATTTTTTATTATAAATACTATGAAATAAACATATCAATGGAATAAAATTTTTTAATTAAAAATTCCAATTTCCGATGAAAACCACTAACATAGTACAAAATTATTCAAAGATTCTAAATATTGTTCAAATTATGTTTTTTGTTTTAAAATACCAACTTTATTGTAAAGCGGTATAACGTAGCCTAAAATTGTTCGAGAATGATGAACTTTTAAAATCTAATGATTTTTGTTTTAAAATATAAATTTTTTGCGTAAAACACTAGCGTAACTTAAAATTGTTAAAAGTTGTGAATCGTCCTTGTAATATTAAAAACAAAATTTTTAATAGATTATAAATCTTGGTCAAATTAAAATGATTTTTGTTTCAAAATACCAAATATTGGTTATAAATATTTTTAACGTAACATGGAATTTATCAATAATTATGAACCTCTAAAATCTAATGATTTTTGTTTAAGAATGTCAATTTCCAATAAAAAATGCTAACAAAACCGAAAAACGCAATTTTTTTAACGCGTATTTGCCCAGAAGCGTAAAAGACTATTAATTAGTCAATATTAGGTGAATCGAGTTGAAACTCAACATTTCTCTTCATAATTAGCTATAGAATACAAATCAATAATTAATTTTTAAATATCACCCCCATAAGTTTGTTTTAGAGTGTCCCAAAATAACCCTATGAGTTAAAAATTGGGTTTTGCGAGTTATTGGCGCTAATTATTATTTTTTGCTTTTTCTTAAATACAAATTGTTTCTAGTACATAAAATACTACTTTCTACTGATGATTAGATGTTTACACAAATTGGTTAAACATGTTATGTTTTTTTTAGCAATTTTCTTTTAGAATATAGTTAAATAGTCGCGGTTTTTCCGAATTATTTTCAACTTTTCATTTAGACTATTTAGAGCGAGGAAATAATCAATTCAATTTATAATAAATAATTGTTTAAACCATTTATTATTATTTATAATAATATTCTCTTTGAATAATGTTAAAAAGTTGCGGTTTTTCCGAAATTTTTATCTTTGCTTTGGCTTTTTAGTTATGAGCAAATAATAAATAAACATGAGAGAAAATCATTTTTTAAACAATCTCTTTCTTTTTTGTGAACACATTGTTCTGAAATAAAGCAGATATTTGAAATTTTCTATATGGATCATATTGAAACTGAGTGACTGTTTTGATATTGTGCAAGGCGTTAAACAAGGATGCGTTATGTCCTCCTGGCTATTTATTATATTTATGGATAAGTGTCTAAGAATGGCCCTCTTTGACGAAGAAGGTGTAGATCTCGAAACAGTTCTCACAAATCGGGGCGCTTTTTTTATGTGAGTCCCCTTGCCCCTCACAAATCGGGGTGCTTTTTTAATGTGAGGCCTCTCGCCTCTCACAAATCGGGGTGCTTTTTTAATGTGAGTCCCCTCGGCTGTCACAAAACGGGGCGCTTTTTTTATGTGAGTCCCGTCGCCTCTCACAAATCAGGGCGCTTTTTTTATGTGAGTCCCCTTGCTCCTCACAAATCGGGGTGCTTTTTTAATGTGAGTTCCCTCGCCTCTCACAAATCGGGGTGCTGTTTTAATGTGAGTCCCCTCGCCTCTCACAAATCGGGTCGCTTTTTTAATGTGTGGCCCCTCGCGTTTCACAAATCGGGGTGTTTTTTAATGTGATTCCCCTCGCCTCTCACAAATAGGGGCGCTTTCCTAATGTGAGTCCCCTTGCTCCTCACAAATCGGCACGCTTTTTAATGTGAGCCCCCTCGCCTATTACAAATCGGGTTGCATTTTTAATGTGAGTCCCCTTGCCTCTCCCAAATCGGGGCGCTTTTTTGATGTGAGTCCCTTTGCCCCACACAAATCGGGGTGCTTTTTTAATGTGAGGCCCCTCACCTCTCACTTATCGGGGTTCTTTTTTAATGTGAGTACCCTCGGCTCTCACAAATCGGGGCGCTTTTTTGATGTGAGGCCCCTCGCCTCTCACAACTCGGGGTGCTTTCTTAATGTGAGTCCCCTCGCCTCTCACAAATCGGGGTGATTTTTTTATGTGACACCCCTCGCCTTTCATAAATCAAAGTGCTCATTGCCTGCAAGATCCCTTCAATCCACATCGCTATCTTCTTCGATTACAGGAGTAATATTCTCCCACTGAAACAATTTACTGAGAATTTCAGCTGGTTTCAAAACTTTGGACAAATATCTCGTGTGAGATAAATAGTAAACTATTGAAGCAATATGTGAACAGCAGCCAACAGTTCTTCTGCCGTTGGCGGAGTCACATGCATACTGCAGCAGAGCTAAAATACTGAAACAATTAGGTTTATATTTCACGAAAGATTCACTTTTCTATCTTTATCAATCATTTCAGCTAAGTAAGATACTGCCTGCGACAGTTGATAAGATCTAGTGAACAGAATTTTAAGATCTTTTCAGTCATTTCAGGGAAATCTAAGAGATCTTCTGATGACATACTTTGGGACATCACTTTTCTACGTAACCAACCTTTTATCTCGGCCTCGTATTTATGATTTAGTATTCCGTGGATAGCTTCTACTGCCCGCCGAAACTGTTGGCTGCTGTTCACATGTTGCTGCAACAGTTTACTATTTATCTCACGCGAGATATTTGTCCAAAGCTTTGAAACCAGCTAAAATTCTCAGTAAATTGTTTCAGAGGGACAATATTACTCCTGTAATTGAAGAATATAGCGGTGAGGATTAAAGGTATCTTGCAGGAAATAAGCACTTTAATTTATGAGAGGCGAGGGGAGTCACATAAAAAAAATCGACCCGATTTGTAAGAGGCGAGGGGCCTCACATAAAAAAAGCGCCCCGATTTGTGAGAAGCGAGTGGACTCACATTAAAAAAGCACCCCGATTTGTGAGAGGCGAGGGGCCTTACATTAAAAAAGCATCCCTACAACATTCCCTACAACATTCTCTCATAGAGTGCCTTAACATATTTTTTGCCTATCGAAATCGGCCCAGCTCTTCTTGAGAAAAACTAATTTTTTTATTTTTCTTCTAACCCTCATAACTCCCATAAAAATTATTTCTCAAATATAATCATTTGGGAAATTTAGTCTTACATCAGTGCCAACTTACTGTAAAAATCTCAACCAGACCCGAGCGGGGGCAGCACATAGATGCTTACCCTGCTATGCCCTTTTTTTATTTCATACAATTTTAAAAATATGTAGTAGTCAAAGTGATTTAAGTAGGTACGCACTTTCGATTTTGTAAATGTCCCGACAAATATATTATAAATGACCAACCGTAGAGATTAGATGCCACAAAATTTTAAAATTCTACTTTGAAATATACAAAAATTTAGTTAGTGTTAGATTCTTCAAACTCTAAATAACTTGAAAATATAACTATCTTTTTACCTTTCTGTTTCATATGTTTTATTCTTATAATTGGAAAAATAAATGTTCAATAAGAACAAAATGACATACTAATAGAGTGAAGTTAAATCTTTGAAACAATCGAAACATAGTCGCGTTTGATATCAAATTAATCAGCAATGGACAACAAACTATAATACGTAATAATATTTCGACATTAACTATTTATTAAAAAACGATAATTAGGATTAGCGCGTCAGAGACGGGACGAGGAAGAATGTGGCGAGAGAAACTGAGGAATTGGCCCCGGGAAAACAAGACGGAACCGAGGAATGAGCGAGGTGAAAGCGAGCCAGGCTCGGTATTTCTCGTCTCGGACGGCAACACTAATTTTGAACATTATGGATTATTGAAATAATTTAAATAAACATTTTTAATAATTTCCGCGAGCTGAGTGTGCCGCTATATCAACATATGTAACGCACTCCACGTTTTTCCAGATATAAAAAAAATCCCCTATATTCCAGGTTTTCCAGGTAGCGTAAGTACCCTGATTTTTCTATTGATTTTAGGAATCAGAAAGTCATGAGTAGAGACCAATATTTTGGTACTAATTATTCTTGATTAGGTTTAATAGTCTGTCCGCGAAGTTATAATACAAGTTATATATAATCGCGACACGAACAAAAACTTTAGCGGTTATGTTGCGCGACAATGATTCGCGAAAAAACAAACGCCGGTCGCCTCTAATTTAAAAAAGTGCGTACTGCGCATGCGAAAACTTTTTAGCCAATAACACGTATATTTCAATTGCGCATGTCCGAAAAGCACGGGCCTATTTAAAATGATGAAATTTGTACTTATAATATTACATTAATAATAAATTATTTTAAGAAATTAACTATTTCGAAGTAATTCAGGCTCGACTTTTGTTTAGAATAGACCACTTTACCTGACTTTCGGAAGTTTATTTGCGCTTGTGCGGCTGCCATGTACATCCCGCGTAGTATGAAAGTTGCACTCGTATTTTGTAAAAATGTATACAAGTGTACCTTTTGGCGGAATGAAATTGAGGTTCCAGGTACAAAATTGGGCAAGTGTGAAATAGAAAAAAATAGTTTTGCTTAATTGAGGCGATGGTCAAGTTGCCGGAAGCAACTTAATAGTGGTAAAGAAGCTGAACTTGTTAACAGGTTTGCAGGTCAAGTTTCTCATATTATTACATTTTAATTATATTATTGTGATTGCAATAAGTATTGAAGGTAAAAGGCAGGATTTGAGCATTGTAATTGTTTAAAAATAAAATTGGTGGTGTTTTGGAAGAAAATGGTAAAAAATAGTTCTTGCATAGTATGGTCTTACAAAGCCGAAATTTTCGGAAAATGCCAAATCTGTTACAAAAGAATATATAATTTGGAAGCATATCCTTACATTCTTGAATTTCATTCAAAAATATTATGAATTAAATTAAATTAGAAAATTGATGATATGCAAAACTATTGCAAATGAAAGTTCATGATGCATTGAAAACGTATTACAAACAAAAAAACACATTTCGTGCTTGCATGCAACATTATTATTGTTACTGTAATTCATTATGATAAGAGTGCGAGGTTGGTAGAAAAGAGTGTGCGGTTCGTAGTAAAGAGTGCAAGTTTGGTAGAAAAGAGTGTGAGGTTCATAGTAAAGAGTGCGAGGTTGGTAGAAAGAGTGCAAGGTTGGTAGAAAAGAGAGTGAGGTTGCTTGGTTGTCTCTTTTCATGTTTTCTCCCTCTTTTTTCAATTTTCATATATATCCAAATGTTGGTGTTGGTAACCCGCCGTGGGTGGACTCGGCCTCTGGAATGACATTTGCCATTACTCGCTCTGGACGCGCCCATCGCGACGGTCCAGTATTATAATGGATTCAAACTTAGCGTTTGTAGTGAGATATCATTATGTGGTCGGCCCCCTATTCAAACCTGGTTTTTAATTCCTAGTTTTCCCGGTTTCTGGGTCAGATTGACATCCTCGGGATTGAGGAACACTTTCGTCTTCCCACATCAATCCTTTGTTGAGTGCGAGGTTTGTAGAAAAGAGTGTGAGGTTAGTATAAAAAAGTGTGAGGTTGGTAGAAAAGAGTGCGAGGTTGGTAGAAAAGAGTGTGCGGTTCGTAGTAAAGAGTGCAAGTTTGGTAGAAAAGAGTGTGAGGTTCGTAGTAAAGAGTGCGAGGTTGGTAGAAAGAGTGCGAGGTTTGTAGAAAAGAGAGCGAGGTTGTTTGGTTGTCTCCTTTCATTTTCTCTCCCTCTTTTTTCAATTGTCATATATATCCAAATGTTGGTGTTGGTAACCCGCCGTGGGTGGACTTGGCCTCTGGAATGGCATTTGCGATTACTCGCTCTGGACGCGCCCGTCGCGTCGGTCCAGTATTATAATGGATTCAAACTAAGGGTTTGTATTGAGATATCAGTATGTGGTCGGCATGGGTCCCGGTAATGGTCTCCCGTTCTCAGAAGCCTGTTCCTACATTCAGAGCACCTCAGATAGATATGCGCATTACGCCCCGTAGCTATAGGTTTAGGCTCTTGCTCTTGCTCACTTCGTGCATACTGCATTCCTCATACCACCTTTATTGGTGTATGTATATTCCCCCCCCCCATCACCCGATACCCATATACCATATACATACCCCCATACATACCCACAAGGTACCAGCAAAAGGTGTTTGAATTTATTCTCTTACAATGTTGTCTCGACATGCTCGACCATATGCATTAATGCACGAGGCATCCTGCTTTATGCAGCTTTCGATACAGTCTCTGCATCCTACCGATCGATGATATCTTTTTCAGATAGGTTTCAGCCCAACGATACTATTCCACCATGCTGAGACAATTTAAAATTTGCAGATTCCTCTTACCGACAATTACCGACATCTAGGCCATTCGGGGTTCGGGTCTGTGCTATATTTAGCGAGGACACAAACCCTTACGTCGGTTGGTGTCGATAACAGAAATTTGCAAAAGATGACATAATTTTGTTGACTCTAGTAAAATTGGAATCCTTTAGAATTAGGAATTTTCGCTTCAATCATCAGCTAACTTCACTTCGTCGAATGCTGAGCGGAAAACAATGGACTAAATGCATGGAACAAAACTTTATTTATGTTATATCTTCGTAATAAATAATAATTATTGGAATTTTATTAGTTCATTAAATAGCAACTAAAAAATAAAAACTAATGTCCAAATACACTTATGTATCCATTGTTTTTCCCTCAGCACTCAACAAAGTGAAGTTAGCTGACGATGAAGTGAAAATGCCTAATGGGTGAGTTTTCCACTCACCAGAGTCTGTTTGGTTCCGAGTTCTGCGAAAATTTAAATTTGATAAATGTAAAATAGTTTTTTTATACAAATAATTGATATTAGTTTATTGTTCATTTGTAAAATGAAGCAAAATAGTAGGGGAGACCAACCTACAGTAGATAATGATCCTACAATGGATAGTAATTATTTAAAAATACTAATGTTTGTAAAATAATTAATTCAATGTAATTTATTGTTAAAACACTATATTTGTTTGATATATTAAAATAAGAATTGATTATTTTACTTGAATTCGTGCTTATAATTAATGATTTTCTACTGTAGGATTATTATCTAATACATTAATTACTGGTAAGTTTTCCTTACGTAGTTCTAAATTTTAGAAACATAACATTATTTTCTACTGAAAAAAAATCAAAGTATGTATTTTAATACATTTAGCTATTTTTAATACCAAACAGTAGAATTTTCAACTAATAAAGATGAATTTTTAATGAAAAATGAAATTTTCAACCAAAAATGTGAGTTTTTGAACAAGAAGATTAAGTTTCTACTAGAAAAAACAAATTTTCGAAAAAAGACATAAATTTTCAACTGAATATTTGAAGTTCTAACTAAACAAGGCAAATTTCCTACTAATAGAAAACCAATTTTCAACAAAATTGTTAGGTTTTCAACTAAAAGAATAAATTTTCAACCAGAAATGGAATTCAACTGAAGTAATGAGGAGGATTGGACGAAATACATAAATTTTCAACGAAAAAGATGAATTTTCAACTGAATATTAATTTTTAACAAACAAAAAAAATATTTTTAACAAAGTAGTAAAACTTGCAACCAAAGAAATTAATTTTTAACAAAAAAAAATAAGAATTTGCAGCAAGAAGATAAATTTTATAACAAAAAAATCAATCTTCAATCATATAGTGGAATTTTCAACTAAAAAGATCAATTCTCAAGAAAAAAAAAACGGATTTTGAAAAATTAGTTCAATTTTCAACCCAAAATATGAGTTTTCAAACAAAAAGATTCAGTTGCTACTAAAAGACCAAATCTTAAACAAAATACATGAATTTCCAACTTAATACTTGAAGTTCTAACTAAAAAAGGCAAATTTTCTACTAATAAAAAACGAATTTTCAAACAAAATTTTTAGATTTTCAACTAAAAGAATACATTTTTAATAAAAAATGAATAGTAAAATTTTCAGAGAAAAAAATTGAATTTCCAATAATATAGTTCAATTTATAAAAAAAGAAGTGAATTTTGAACTCAAAAGGACAACATTTTCAAACAAAAATCGAATAGTTAAATTTTCTGCTGAAAAAATTATTTTTACAAAAAAAAAAGCGAATGTAGTTAAATTTTTAGCCATAGAAATGAATTTTCAATCAAAGAAATGAATTTTTCACTAAAATAAAAGAATTTGCAGCAAAAAGAATAATTTTATAAAAAAAAAAATCAATCTTCAATCATATAGTTGAATTTTCAAAAAAATAAAAACGAATTTTAAAAAAATTGGTTCAATTTTCAATCCAAAATATGAGTTTTCAAACAAGAAGATTCATTTTCTTCTAGAAAAACAAATTTTCGACAAAATACATAAATTTCCAACTTAATATTTGAACTTCTAACTAAAAAAGGCAAATTTTCTATACGAAAAGAAAAAAAAATTTCAACAAAATTGTTAAATTTTCAACTAAAAGAATAAATTTCTTACCAAAAATGGAATAGTGAAATTGTCACATAAAAAAATTTAAATTTCCAACAATATAGTTTAATTTATAACAATAGAAGTGAATTTTGAATTGAAGAATAAAAAATTTCTAACCAAATATGGAATAGTTAAATTTTCTGTTGGAAAAATTAATTTTTACCAAAAAAAAAGCGAATGTAGTTAAATTTTCAGCCATAGAATATTATATATTATATATTACGGCCTAAAAGTACAGCCAGCGCCGCCACTCGGCCGTCTTCAAATCTCATGACACATTTATTCTACAGGCCTTTATAGAAGAGCCATCCCCCTGATGGCAACTAACGAAGTTTATGATAAAGAGCATAAAGAGGTTAGGCTGCGGTCCGGTGTCAATTCTGACTATTTTTTATAGCTTTATTTATTAACGTTTATTTGACAAATAAAGTTCTCTTGTCGTGATATTTGGATTTTGAGAATTCGTGCAAAAAAAGTATTTTTGTCTTTGAGAATAACAAGAGATTAGAATTTTATAAACTATAAGATCCAATAATTGGAAAAGTGATATCTGACTTTGGAAACAACCCTATTTCTCAACAATTTGAAAAAAGAATTTTCTAGCTTAAATAGTTTAAAAGTTATGACCACTTATATAATTTATTTAGTGGAAAAAATGTTAAATCTGTTTGCTTTCACACAAAAACCATAAAGTACGGTAATTATTAGTAAAAATATTTCGTTTACTGTTTCAAATGTGTTGTTTGGAATATATTTTGTGTCGGAAAAATATAATTATTATACATGAGGTACAATATATTTGTTTAGGAACAACGTTTTTCCTAAATATGATTCATTTATCAGAAATACAATAACCAAATATTTTTATTAACAAAAATTTTGTTTAATGCTTACAGTTTGTTTAAATTACTGTTTGGATTTGAAAAAGCAAGAATTAAAAAAATATATATCTCGTGATATCCGAGAACAAAATAATATTTAGCTGTGTTTAAACTTGGCATTGAATCACATTTCAAGGAAAGTAAAAATATTTTCTCTAAAGAATACTAATATTTCATTATGTTTGATTATTTATTATATTTTTTAAAAAAGGAATACACATTTAATCTTGTTTATGTCACATTTTTATCTCAGATTTTAATATTATACATATAAAATAGATTTTGAAATGAAAAAACTGGTTAAAAAAAACACTGTTAAAATAAAAATTGCAAAAGACGATAAGTTCAACAATAGAGAAGATAAAAAGCTTTTTTGAAAAATATCAGGTTCAATTTACGGACGGATTCAAAAGATTATAATGAATTGAATTTTTCTTAATTATTTTTAGTCCAATAAACTCGAAATTTTAATATTTCTTTTATTGTCGACTATCCTTTTTGGGCCATACCGGAAGTATTACCGGGAATTTAAGTTTTAAGGAATAGCTTTATTATTTTACTTTCAAAACGTGAGGCTATTTGATTTGAAATTTTACTTAAACGCTGTCTACTTCGTATGCATATATGATTAGTGATAACAATTTATTTTGCGTACGATGAAAATCACAAAAAAGAAGCTTATTTCTTTTTTACTTTGAATCAAAATTTCAAGTAATAATTTAAGAAGATTTCAAATTATTTCCTAAGATTTTGAAAAACAATGTACAAGATTTTAAAGCAAAAGTTTTCAATTTCGCAAGATCACAAAATTTTAGAAGAAATTCGAGTAATCAAATATAACTGAAAACTTAAAAAGATTGAACAAAAATCTAAATAAAAATAATTTTTTTTGAAGATTTCGAACAAAAAGTTAAGATGCTTCCTAAAAATGCTGAAAGGTTTCAAGAGTATAAAACAAATGTATTGAGATTTATGGACAAAAAATGGATTTTATTTTAACAAAATAATTATAAGGAAATATTTAAACAAATTTCCAAAATTAAAAAAAAAATAATTCGGAAGATTCTAAGCCAATTCTGTTAATCATGCAGATTTCTTAAATTTTAGGAAAATTACAAATAATTCGATAAGATACTTAGCATGTTTACAAGTTTATGCAGATTTCTTTTTGGAATTTTGGGAAAAATTCGATTCATTTTAAATTATATTCAGAAGACTCAGAAATTGTGAAAAAAAATAAAAAAATAATTTAAATTTGTAAAGATTTCAAGAGGTTAAAAGCAAAATGTGGATCTGGGAATATTGCGAAACAAAATTTGGAAGCGTTTTAAAAATGGTGAAAGGTTGCAAAAGATAACAAAAATTTTCTCCAAATTCTTGAAAAATTTTCAAATAATTTTTCATTTTGAAACATGAATTCCAAGAGAATATTGAAAAATATTTCAAAACATTTGTTATTGGCCCATGAAGTAAATATTGCACTAAATGCAAGTGGTAAGGAATAGCCTTATTTTTCATTTTCAAAACGTGAGATTGTACGATTTGACATTTTATTTCTAGGATGTCTGCTTCGAGTTTATATATTATTAGTAATGGAGGTTATTAAGTTATTTTTCTCAAGATAAAATTTACGAATAGTAAGTTTATTACTTTGTTACTTTGAAACAAAATTTTAGGAAAAGATTGAAAATTTTAGAAAAAATTCTGGGCGACTAAAAAATTCCGAAAAATGAAATTCCCGTCAATTTACAGATCCCAAATTTGTAAATTCCCAAATAATAAAATCGCCGAATAGTTTATAATATTACCGAAATGGAAAATTGCCGAAATATCAAAGTTTTAAGTTAAAAATTTTAGCTCTGAAGCTTCGAAAGGATTCTAAAATAATTTAAAACTTATTAAGGTTCCAAGAGAATGACAAAAATTTCTTAATATTCGTAGAAAATCGTTGAAATATTTTTTATTAATGAAAAAAAAAAATAATAATTTTAATAGAAAATTTAAAAAGATTTCAAAACATTTCGAAAAAGTGTCAGACAATATTTTGGAAGCTTTTATGGCAAATTTTGCAAATTTTCACAATTTTTTGAAAATTTTAGAAAAACGTCGATTCGTTTCAAAAGATAGAAGTTTTAGGATTTTTGGGCTCCAACCCTTACAGTTGAAAAGCAGCCCCTTGACACCACGAAGATATGACTTTGTCAGAAAATAATGTTTTTTAGAATTTTACAGTATATATAGGGTCTCTGGTTTTTGGCCTCCTGAAAAATACCAACACTGATTTTTGGGCTCCAACCCTTATAGTTGAAAAGCAACCCCTTGACACCAAGTGGACACAACATTGTCAAAAAACAATGTTTTTCAGAATTCGACAGTGTGAATATAGTTTATAATTTTTAGGCTCCACAAAAATACCAACACCAATAAGTTTCTGAAGTTTGGGGCTTGTTTTGATTTTTAGATATAGGGGTAGTTTGTGCAACGACAAAATTCAATCATTCGAGAGCCCAAGAAAAGCCCTACACTACTTTCTATTTTGTATTTTCCAGGATAGAGTTTTTGCAAGGGGGTTGATTTTTTTGTACATAGGGGTGATTTTGGAAAAATTTGTTTTGTGCATTCGAGAGCCCAAAGTATGCTCAACATTCTGAAGCACTTTGTTTTTTGCAGATTTTATTTTTCGCAAGGGGTGGTTTTTCATTCATAGGGGGTGGTTTTTAAAATTTCTTTAATGTGCATTCAAGAGCCCAAGATAAGCCCAGAATTCTCGTATACTTCGTTTTTTCCGAGTTTGAGTTTGTACATAGGGGGTAGTTTTATTTTCAATAAGGGTTGTTTTTGAAAATCGATCGTTAGCGCATTCAAGAGCCCAAAAAAAGCCCAAAAGTCTGTCGTATTTGATTTTAAATTTTTTTAAATTTTTATATAGTGGAGGTGCTGGCTTGAGTCAAGTCAGCACCTCCACTCCAAATTTGAATTTTCACATTTTTTAGATGACAGTTTCTCCCAGTGGGACCCTGCGGTGGTTGTTAACCTTTAGTTTTTAATTATATATATATAACCTTACGTCATGTCTAAACAATTCTCTTAAAAAAATGAAGCTGCACATATCTTTTGAAGACTATCTAGAGTAAATAAATGAAGGCCAGATTCGAAATCAGCGGAAAAAATTGCTTAAGAAATAAGGTGTTTCATTCGCCAGATAGATAGGTGATATTTTGTTGACCAATTATTCGTGAAACAAGCCTTTACTATATTATCATGAAGTAAACATTGATATTAAAAGAAGAAAGCAAAGGTTCCAGAAAAACTGATTTTTGTTAGTCTAACGTTACCATGCCCTGGCCTAAAATCATGATAATGTTAATTATTCCGCTTCAACTTTTCTCGTATAATTGTCTCTTACGCCACTTGAATAAACATTCCACGTATTGAGAATTTTGAATAAAGAGGCAACTTTCCAGCTAAAAATAAAATATTCTTGATTCCTCTTTGGTTGAAATTAAAGAAAAACTTGACTACTGATTGAATCATGAAGTGTGCAATTTTCCTATTGTCTCTCTGTGCCTTCAAAGTAAGTTTAACATTTTTTTTAGAACTAGGGTGCACTAGGGTGATTCCAGAATTCCCGGAAGGTTTCTAGAACACTCTAACTGAAGGTTTAGAGAATTTCTAAAAATGTTCCGGGAAGTTTCCCGGAAGTAGAAAAATGTTTGCCTGCTCAGGAAGGTTTCCAATGAAGTTTCGAGGAATGTTCGAGAGGAATTTAATTAATTAAATCAATTAGGTTTACATGTGAACATTTTGCTCGAATATTCCCGGATCCTTCCTTGGGAACCTTTCTGGATACGCCGACATTTACCTACTTCCGTGAACCTTCCTGGAAAATTTTTCAAAATTCTCCTGACCTTCCAATGGAATGTTTCAGGAATGTCCATGGAAACTTTTGTACTATCCGAGAAAGATTTTTTGCGCCGAATTCTCATCCATACCGCCCCCAAATTCGTTAAAATCTACACAAAAATCAATGCGTTTTTTTTTAAATTAAATTTAGGGGTTTCCGCAACCTCCATAAAGTTTAACACGTATTTCCGTTAATAAAAAAAGACGTTTTTGTAAATTTGGTACCGAATCGTCAATATTCAATGAATCGACGTTAATGTCAATAATTCTCTCCACAATTGCTTATAGAGTACAAATGAAAAAAATGCTTTTCAAATATCAATCCCGTAAGTCTGTCCCGCAGAGTCCTAAAGAACTCCATAAGTGAAAAATTGGGTTTTGCGAGTTTCTAGTGCTAATTATGATTTTTTGCTCTTTTTTTTCAAATACAAATTATTTCTCATACACATGCTACTACTTTTTATTAAAACTTTCTCTAAGAATAGAGTTAAAAAGTCGCGGTTGTTCCAAACTTTTTTTTTTCCAACTTTCCAGTTAGAACGTATCAATAATCAATTAAAATTAACAGAAAGAATTGTTTGCCACACTGGGGTGAAAAACACCCGACGACCATTTGTTCGTACTTTTATAATTTATTAATTAATACCCAATGTTATTTTTGGCTATATAACCTAGATAATCCTTTGAAGTAAGCTCTTAAGATGATCTGATAAAATTTTCAAGTAAACATATTTGATAGTTTTTTTTAAACAATTTTTGTCGCTATGGTGTAGATCATCCCCGAAGTGTGGCAAACAAGGGTTAATTTGCTCCTAACTGAAAATTCAAAGAATTGGTTAAATTTTCAAAAAAATGCAACTTTCTAGCTCTATTCCAAAAGAATATGATTATAGATAAGAATAAATTATTTCAACAACTATTTCTGTTAAGTTTGATTAATTATTTCCTGGATTTGTTCAAAAAGTTGAAAAGAACTTGAAAAAAATATTGAAAAACCGCGAATGTCTATTCAAAATAATTAGTAGTTATATGTGTCTTTATTTTACTCCTCCCTTTCGTGGGCTTTGGAGTCCTTATAAACTAATACATACATATTACCTCAAACTATGCAACGAAAACGGAAGCGCTCTTCCATTCTCTCCATTTAACGCTATTCTCCTCTCTCTGCCCTCTCAATCCCTACCAATACCCGCCACTTACAAAATTACAAAATTGCCCACTTTGACTCACTTCCATCGCCACTCCTCTGATGATCCATAATTCACAGTTGGGAACCTGATAACAATATTGTGCATCCTCTCCAAACTCATTTTGTATCTTACATCTTTATCCTCTATCCCTCTCATTCTTCACAGTCCTCATCATCTTTAGCTTCTGTTTCCCTTTCTATTTTCCCACTGATTCGCACTCTTCTCACACCAACCCCTCTCCTCCATCCCGTTTTACACCCACACTCTGCTCCCCTTCACACACATTATTCTTCTCGGATCTCACTCTCCAGACTCTTCTTCACCGTCTCTCCCCTCTATTCCTGCCTCCAATGTCCTCGCACCATCGCCAGTACGTTTTTCTTACCTATGCCTCTAGTCTATTTGTTGACACCTTCATGCCTGTTGCTTCGAGTCTCTGCTTCTCCTTCCCCAGCCAATGTTGAATCTCCTTCTCTCTTTGTAGCGTCATCTTCTAGTCACAGACCTGATCCCTCCACTCTAAGATATCTCCCTCTCTACATTCTCTCTTCTCTCCCTGTCTTCAGTTCCGCTTCATTCAGCTTTCTTCACTGGTCTATACAGGTCCTCTATTCCTCATCCGTTTGACATCCCATCTCACAGAACTATTTTGCTTCCATCTCCATCTCCCATGTTCAACCCCTTTCTCTCTCCATACTACGACATAAGCTCAGCTTTCGGATATCATATCTCATCTTCTCTAAAATTACTTCCAGGTCTGCCCTATCCAGTCCTCTTTCTCGTCTTGCCTGCGCGATTTCCCTTTCTCACTATTCTCTCATCTCCTGCCTGAATTCTCTCAATTTTGTCCGCATCTCCTCTTTCCAGCTCTCTTCGACGCTTTCTTTTCCTTTCATGCTCATTATGTCACTCATCCTCACTTTCTGTCACTATACTGTCACTATCACTGCCTGTTGTCAGTACAACCACTCTTCCTCAGCTGACCCCAGCTTATTCTCCCACCAGCTTCTCCCTCCTTAACAAACTAGTAAAGTCTAAACACCAGCTTGCCACTTTCCACTTTTCTCCCTCAGGCGTCTCTACCTTCCCGACCTTCCGGTTTGGTTTCCTAACCTTTCCTAACCACGTGCCACTTTTCTCTTTTCAAATACTCCTCAAGTGATTTTTTCTTTTTTTTTGCCGTCACTTCCACAACACATCAACCCTTTTTCTTACTGATTTAACCAGTCTTCAAAAATTCACTCCAACTCTTCTCATCGGGAAACCTCCGATTTCACCCCCGCATCTCTAACACGTCTACCTCGATCACACACCGAACCGGAAATCCCTTCGTCAAAACAGCAACGTCGGTCCCTTTTTCTACTATCTGAATCAATTTTCGGAAAATTCCTCGGAAACAGCCTTCAGATCGTACAAAACATCGGATGAATAACGACACCAAAGACAGATGAAGATAATAGATTCAATACTTTCACGATGATTCATGATGATAAATTTAAATTTAAAGCTTTTTCGGGTTTCAATCGTGTGCTACCATTTTAAAGATTGAAAAATTCATTATCTTATAACTACTAAATTATACTGAATTACGAGTCTCCTAATAATTATCCAAAAAAATTCAATTTGGAATTTTATTTCTGAGCCCTGAACATTCTTAATTGATGCAAAAAAAATATATAGCATCAAATCTCTATTCTCCGTTTTGATCCAGATATCTGTATATCGAGCCATTTTCTAAAATACCTTGTAATCCTTCCTTACGAAAAAATATATAGGAAAGTCAGCATACGATCATAATGATTTTTCTATAATGAATTTCTTATAATTTGTTTGCGATTCTTGAAAAGCCATTATCCTATATCATTATAAGAAAATCAGTATAGAAATAAAGAATGTTAAGATGTTGAAAGAGTTGATGCAACAAATAGAGCAAGTACCATCAAATGATTTGACTATTTAACGTAGATTTTCAGAGATATTAGGAGGTTTTAAGGGATTTCAAGACATTTTACAAAATTTCGAGGGACTTCCACGGAGGGATTTCTAGTGAATTTTGGAACCTAAATTAAATGAAATGAAATTTAAACGGGTTTCTAGCGATTCAGAAGATTTCAAGGTATTTCAAGGAATTTCACTAGATTTTAAGAATTTTATTGAATTTCCAAGGTTTTCAAGCAATTTAAAGATTCCCAGGGTTTTGAAAGGATTCTAAAGAATTTCAGGGAATCTAAAAAGTATCAAGGGTCTTCAAAGAATTTTTTAGGATTTTCAAAGATTTCACGAAATTTCTACAAAAATTTGGCAAATAAATGATATTTTATTTAATTACAAGAGATTCTTAATTATTTCATGAATTTCAATGAATTTTAAGGCATTCCAAGAAATTTGTCCAGATTCATGGATTTTATCAAATCTCCAAGGATTTCGAAGGACTAAGGTTGTTTTTTAGAAAAAATTAATTAATAAGTCTTACTTAAATTATATTCAAGGGCTTTCAAATGATTTATACATTTTAAGTAGAGTTTTACATTTTTCCTAGATTTCAAGGAACTCTAAAGGATTTTAGGAGATTTAAAAAATGTCAAGGGATTTTAAAGAATTGTGTCGTATTTCGAAAGATTTCAAGGGATTTAAAGGTATTTCATTTTGTTTAAAGAACTTATCTGAATAAGTTCCATTTCAAGTGTGTTTGAGGGCTTTCAAATAATTTATACTTTTGAAATTAATTTTTACGTTTTCTAAAGATTTTATGGGATTTTAAGCGATTCTAAAGAATTATAAGAAACATTACGAATTTTAAGGGACTTGGCGATTTCACATATTTTAAGAAATTTTAAGGTATTTCAAGGAGTTTCACAAGATTTAAAGGATTTTATTAAAACCACAAGGATTTCAAAGAATTATTAAAAAGAAAACCAAAAACAGAATGAAATTTTTGAGTCCTCAACTAAAAAAGATTCATTTTCAACCAAATATTTGAATTTTCAACCAAACAGTAAATTGAATATTCTAACAAATTCTTAATTTTTCAAGGCGAAAATAAAATTTTCTACAAAACAGTTGAATTTTTAAGAAAAGTTAATTTTTCACCAAGAAGTTTGACTCATTAGCAAAATTTCAAAAAATGATGAAAATTCATTTATAGTAGAAAAATAATAATGAATTGATAATTATTATTAATACAAATTACAAGAAATTATCTACTTAAAATTAGAGGACAATTGTTTATTTTTCAGAAAGTAGCTAAATTTATCATTTAATGTGCTTTATTTGAACTCTGGACAAACCTCTTTCCTGGAATTTAATAAATTTTTTTATTTTAAATTATAACTTGTGCAAGGAAAATCGTAAAAGCATCTATTTTACGTTGTAATATTTGTAAAATTCCACAAAAAATGTTCAGAGTATAAATGATGCATGTTGAATGGTAGATTTAGCCAATTAGTTTGTTCCGTAACCCAATTGTACAATAAATTATTAAATATATTATATTATGAAAGTTTCTTTCATTTATTAGATATATATCAAAAACCCAATCAAATGTTAGATAGTCAATAGCCCATATAGCACTTCATGCAAGGAAAAACCTAGACTTTTTGGCCAAATTCTCTAATATTTGTTTTAAATTGTATTTTAGTCTTTAAATTACCTGGTGCTGATGGACTGCGTGGCCTTGATGATGACGGATTGGATGATGATGATGATGGTGAATCTGTAAAAAGAAACATATGGATCTGTTGTTAATGAAGTTTATGCAACGATTCCCAAAGTTCATGGTGAAAATAATGATGCGGTCATTAATCTTTTTTTTTCAAAAAAGATAAAAAAATATATACGTTTTTATTTGCCAAAAATTATACCCGTTTCATAATTAAAGTGAGTAATTCTTTAAATTCTGAAAATTAATTATCAATATCAAACATACATTCTTGCTAAAATAGTGAATTCAATATTATAGTGTTAATAGTGTAAATCTATTGTTTGTTTTAGATTGTATTTCAGTTTTTAAATTACCTGATGCTGGTGGACCGCGTGGCCTTGATGATGACGGATTGGATGATGATAATTCTTTAAATAGAAATATAGGGATCTTTTGTTAACAAAGTTTATGCAATGAGCCGCAAAGTTAATGTTAAAAATAAATACGCCTTCATTAGTCGTTTTTTTTCAACCAAGATAAACAATATACACTTTTGAATTTGCCCAAAATTGTACTCGTTTGTCATATTTCAAGTGAGTGATTCCTTAGAATAAAAAAAATAATTAATAATAGTAGGCATATACCTTTGCTAAAAATGTAAATTTATTATTATTGAATTAATAGGGTAAATCTTACATTGCCATTAGATTGTCGTTCAGTTCATAATTTACCTGGACTGGTTGCCCCTGATATTGATAGATTGGATAAAGATGATTCTGTAAAAAGGAACATAGGCATTTTTTTCAACGCAAATTTTCAACGAACCCCAATGATAATGGTCGAAATGAATATGCCTGCGTTAATCGTTTTTTCATTAAATAAAGTAACAAATATGAACGTTTTATTTTAATGAGAATTGTACTCGTCTGACATATTTCAAGTGAGTAATTCTTTAAATTCTGAAAATTGATTATTAATATTACACATACATTTTTTCTAAGATCGTGAATTTAATATTATAGTATTACTAGTGTTAATCCATTATTTGTTTTAGATTGTATTTAATTTTTTAAGTTACCTAAACTGGTTGTCCTTGATGGTGGTGGATTGGATGATTCTGTAAAAAGAAATATAGGGATCCTTTGTTAACGAAGTTTTTCAATGAACCCTAAAGTTAATGGTGAAAATAAAGATACATTAGTTAATTGTTTGTTCTTCAAACAAGATAAAAAGTATACACGTTTTAATTTGCCGAAAATTGTACCCGTTTGTCATATTTCAAGTTATATTTGCTAAGATAGTGAATTTAATATTACAAAAATAATAAGTAAAACCTAAATTTTTAAACAATAATCATTCCTTTTTAATATTTTCTCTCAGTTACGTTATGGATAGTTATTCTTTCAGATCGATTACGTTAAGATAGGAAAATACTGATTATCAAGCGACATAGTCTACGAGATTCGAAAAATCTAGAATTTCTTCCATCATTCGTATGAACAAATTAAAATTCTTTACATAATTTCCAAATAGTTGAATTTTTAACCGAAAAGCATGAATTTTGTAAAAAAAAAAATATTCAACTTAAAAATATGATTTTTCAATAAAAAGCTGCATTTCCAACTAATTGGTCGAATTTTCGACCAAAAAATATAAATTTTCAACTAAAAAGTTAATTTTTAACCAAATAGTTGAATTTTAAATTAAAATTTTGAATGAATGTTTTACCCAAGAACACGAATTTGGTATAAAACAATAAATTATTCAACTCTAAAAATGAATTTTCAAGAAAAAAGTTAATTTCTAACCAAATAGTTGAATTTCCGACCAAAAATATGAAAATTCAACAAAAAGAAGTTCATTTTTAACCAAATAGTTACATTTTCAACTTAAAAAGATGAAATCTCAACAAAACAGTTGAATTTTTATTGTTGCCAGGATCTATTATAGGAATAATGTTCACGATAATGCACAATGTGAAGTACACAAAAAGTTCCTTTTATTGTAAAACGTAGAATCAAACTACATAATGATACGAAAAGGTTTGCCAAGTCAGAAAAAACTGACTGATTAATCATATGACCAAAAATATGAAAATTTAAGAACCAAACGATTTTTCAACCAAAGAAGATAAATAAACAATTGAATTATCAACCCAAAAATATGAATTTTTGATAAAAAAGTTAATTTTCAACCAAATATACTTGAATGTTTAATCTACAAAGATGAATTCTCAAAAAAAGAGTTGAGTTTTTATGCCAAAAAGTCGAACATTTTTAGAAGCAATTAAACTTTTACACCCGAAAATGTGAGTTTTCAACAAAAAAAAAAGGTAATTTTTAACCAAGGAAGATCAATTTTCAACCAAATAGTTGAATAGTAGAAATTATTAATTATTTTTTGAGTATTATTTAATTATTTAATTAAAACATATTAATTGAATCCATGGAAACTGCAAAAATATTATTTATAATAAACTCGCAAAACTGTATACATATTGCCAGTCCATTGTTTGAAAAAATGCGAAATATTGAAATGGCTCCTTATAATTCTTAAAAAATTAATCGCAGATTCAAAAAAAAGGTGAGAAAAAATGGAAAAAATTTCTCAAATATAGGGATTACAGGGGATTTTGAGAAAAAAATGCGGAAAAAGAGAAAAATGGGGAAGAGAGGACTGACTGTGATCCCTGGCTTTACCTAGTTAGCATTCTCAGTGCCTTATTTGTTTTCATCCAACTGATTTTAATTTCAAAAGTTAATTATGAACTTTTTGTCCATTAGGCAATTGCAGAATATTTTAGCGGAGCTTTACACTTATCAAAATGAGCAAGAGGAATGGTTTAAACTGCAGGAACGAATGTTGTGGGAAGAAGCACACTCGTCAATTATAAAAATGCACACGGATTTGCAGGAGGAATCCTTTTCTAAACGTGGTCAATCCTGCATGAAACGAGGTGGGGACGAATCAGTTTTAACTTGTGACATGGTGACGGATCGACAGGCACTCGTTAACAATTTACAAATTGATATTAGTGTCAGTTTGCAATTGCTATCGAATGTGGAAAATCAGGTGAAGAAGATCAACGAGCAGATGATAAAGTCTAAGATTATGCACGGTAATAATTATCATCCCTCATTCTTAAATTTAGGAAATAAAATTCGGTATAAATCGAAATTTTAGACTTCACAGTCTAAAAAGCTCTCAAAACGGGAGAAACAGGGCGATTTTTCAAGAAAATAGGGGAATCATATGGGAATGAATTCTTTTTCATAAAAATAATGTAGGTGGGATATTTATAAGATTTCAAGTGAAAATGTTGCATCTTCCACGAAATTGTTACATTTTGAAACAACGAAGATTAATTTTCTAACAAAAAAAATCAATTTTCAACTGAAAAGTTTATTTTTAACCAAGAAAGATGAAATTTCTACCGAAAGATATCAATTTTCAACCAAACTGTAAACTTTACAAGGCAAGAATACGAATTATCTACAAAACGGTTGAATTTTCAAACCCAAAATATGAATTTTCAAGAAAAAAGTCAATTTTTCAACGAAATAGTTAAAATTTCTATACAGTTTTTGAATTTTTAATTCAGAAAGATGATTTTTCTACAAAAAACTTGAATTTTTAACCCGAAAATATGAATTTTTAACAAAAATGTTAATTTTTTAACAAACCTTGACTTTTCAAGCCAAGAAAAGTTTTCTACAAAACAGTTGTATTTTCAACCCGAAAATATGAATTTTTAACTAAATAGTTTACTTTTCTACTAAAATAATTGCATTTGTAATCCAAAAAGATAATTTTTCAACCAAGAAGATTAATTTTTTACCGAATAGACGAATTTTCAACCAAATAGACGAATTTTTTACCAAATATTTGAATTTTCAACTAAGAAAGATCAGTTTTAAACCAAAAATAGAAGAATTAAATTTTCAGTGTAAAACATTAATTTTAAACCGAACAAGAATGATTTTTTAACCAGAGATGAATCTTGAACAAAAAAAGAAATTATTTTTTAACAAAGTAATTCAACTTTTAACCAGGCAGTTGAATTTTCAACAAAAAAAGATTAATTCTCAACCAATAAAAATTAGTTGACAATGAAAAATGTAATAGTTGATACAACCAAAAAAAAATTCAATTTGAAACGAAAAAAAAGTTGAATACATCAAGAAAAGATGAATTTTCAACAAAATAGTTTAATCCTGAACTAAAACAGGTTAATTTTCAATCAAACACTTGAATTTTTTACCAAAAATATTAAAGTTCTACAAACAAATGAATTTTCCACCCAAAAAGGCGAATTTTCTACAAAAAAATTGAATTTTCTACAAAAAAATTGAATTTTTAACAAAAAATTCAACTTTTAATAAAATAGTTGAAATTTCTATAAAATTGTTGAATTTGTAAGCTAAAAAGACGACTTTTATACAAAACAGTTCAATCACGAAAATATGAATTTTCAACAAAAAAGACGATTTTTTGTACAAAACAGTTCAATTTTTAACCCGAAAATATTAATATTATTAACTAATCAGTTGAATTTTTAAGCCAAGAATACGAAATTTTTACAAAATACTTGTATTTTCAACCCGAAAATATGAATTTTTAACAAAAAAGTTAATTTTCACCTGAGAAAGATCAATTCTAAATAAAAACTGGAATAGTTAATTTTTCAGTTCACCAAGTAATTCAAATTTCAACCAGGTAGTTGAATTTTCAACTACTAAAGGTGAATTCTCAACCAATAAACAATAATTGTGAACGAAAAATGTAATAGCTGGTACCACCAAAAAATATTTTAATTTTAAATCAAAACCCGTTGAATTCATGAAAAAAATATGAATTTTCAACAAAAAAGTTAATTTTCAATAAAAAAGTTAAATTTTCAACTGCAAATATGAATTGTGAACCGAAAAAATTTATTTTTTAAAAAGTATTTTAACTTTCAATCAAGAAGTTGAATTCTCTACAAAAAAATTGATATTTTGACAACATTTTTATTTGTTATTATATATATTATTATTATATTTATATTTTTATATTATTATATTATTTATTTATTATTTTGATAAAAACCCGAAAATATGAATTTTCAACCAAATAGTTGAATGTTCAACCAAAGAGGATGAATTTTCAAACCAAAAAGACAAATATACAACTACACAAAACAAATTTCGTGCATAACGGTGATAGTTGGGTGTACAATCTCAACAATGAATATTACAAACAATAAAATAGATTCGGAATAATGATGAAAAATTAAACATTCAATTTTACGGCCTAACTATGCAAGATATGACAAATGATGATTAAACAGAAATTGTGTACTCAAAAAAGATCTACACCTTTGTAACGGGATATGCCAGATAATTAGGCACATTCTCATACAAACTTTGCTTATTTCATTTCTTTTTTAGCCGGCGTGTGGGTTTTCAAAATGATTAAAACATGTATCATATATACGTTCCAAAAACGAGTTGGATACTTTTTCTCTCTCCTTTCCAGATAGTTGGAAAAAATCTGTCTGATTGTATGATTTATCAAAAATATACGGAAATATACGCTGAAGTAAAGGAATTTCCTTCTTCATTTTGAATCCAATACAAAGTTATTTATTTTTATCTGAAGAACATAGAACATAACATATGTCGTTGCGAAGCGCGACAACAAAATCGCGCGCCATAAGCGCGCTCAAACTTTCGGGATTCAATTATACGACGACCAGAAATAAGCATGGAGCGCGAGGTTTACATGATTTAAAAAAAAAAAAATATCGAGCGCGATGCGCGAGTGTCTTGATGAGAATGTTTTCCTTAGAATCGATAGAACCTTAAGTAAATCAGTTCTTCTTTCTATGTAAAACTGACATAATTAAACCAAAAGCAGGTCATAACAATAGCGTGTACATGAAGTGTGAGAACCTAGAGAAACCTAGATTAAAGCGTTAGGCAAATGTGTCCGAGCGCGTAGCGCGAGGTGAATACATTATCGAGCGCGAAGCGTGAGATGAATAATAATCAAGCGCGAAGCGCGAAATACAACATGTGCGCGCCCTAGGCGCGCTCAAACTTGCCAGTGAAGAAAGCCGCGCGCTAAGCGCGCAATGAGAATGTGCCCGTGAAGCTGGCAGATTTTTTCTTGTAGGATGCGCACTTTTTTCAATTATGAAAACAGGACGATGAAAATACGTATGTTTCAATACCAATGTATATTGTAAATTGTAATAATATAAATTTATTGAAACGATACAATCTTCAGAGTAGTTGAGAGAAAAATGCAATGCAAAATAAGAAACACAGATTAAAGTAATCATGTTAAATAAAAGAAATTTATATTGCAATATCTGAATAAGCAATCCCGGACCGAGGTACATAAATAAATGTAATATAGCTTTGATATCAAAGTCTTGAACATGATGTAAAAAAGTTCGCACTTTGGAAAAAATCGAGTGCGGAGCACGAGGTACGTGATGAGAATGTGTTCGTTAGAGTCGAAGAAGCTTGAACAAAAGAGAATTCACAATCACCAAATGACAGTTGCCAATACTTTTACCTTTAATTAAAAAAAATCTGTGCACAAATTTGGGGGAAATACAGTGACCGAGAGCGTAGCGCGAGGTAAATACATAATCCAGCGCGAAGCGCGAGAACCAACGGGTGCGTTAATAATTTTGAGCTAGTATTATATTTCGTATTTTTTTTGTATTCTCTTCATTCTTTTGAATTCTCTAAATTCTTTTGAATCATGTGAATTCTTTTGGTGACTATGAATTATTATCTGGCACTCTGAGTTCTTCTGAATATCGCTGAATTCTTCTGAATTCGCTGAATTCGTCCTGAATACAGCTTTGAGGCACGCCCCGGTATGTATTGTTCTCTCCAGTGTTAAGATGTTTGATAACACTGCTATCCACAAGCTCAGAGTCCTTGGAAACGCTAACAATCATTCCTTTCTTCAGATGAATTTCGGCACACTTATCCAATGCAAAGTCCATCCCAATCTCTCCTGTGTACTTCTTGATGATATTTATAGCAGTTTGAAATTTTCTTTTACCAGAGGCATATATCTTTAGGTCATCCATATAACACACATGAGTGACCTTATGCTTGCGATGGTTAGTGGCGACACAGAGGTATCCAGAAGAATTTCGTAGTGCGAGAGATAGAGGCAGAAGTGTGATGCAAAGGAGGAAAGGGCTCATGGTATCGCCCTGAAAGACGACCCTCTGGAAGGTGACGTAGTTCGTTGTCACACGATAATTTCCAGATGAGACAGTAAATCTAGTTTTCCAAAGGGGCATCAATCTCTATGCATCTCACTATGTGTGGATGCATCTTCAGGCTTTTCAGCAGACAGATGATAAGTCTGTGAGAGGTTGAATTGGAAGCTTTCCGGTAGTCAATCCAGGCCATTGACAGGACGGGCTGATGGGCTGCAGTGTCTTTACAGATGCACCTATCCATTAGCAGGTTTTCTCGACATCCTGCTACACCTTTTTTCGAGCCACGTTGATGGTACATCTCTTGCCACACAGGCTCAATTCTTTAGGCAATCATATTTGTCAGGATAGCTGTAAAGACCTTATACAGTGGGTTCAAACAAGTTATTAGCCTGTAAATTTCTGGGTTGGACAAGTTGCCTATTTTCGGTAGGAGTATAGTGCGTCCTAATACCAGCCACTGTGGAATAGGCGTTTTCGGCTTCAAATATGAGGTGAATATGAGGGGAAAATGATGGTGTGTAGAAGTAAACTTCTTTCACCAGAAGTTCTTGATATCATCTGGTCCTGCAGCGGAAAATTTCTTCGCGCCTCTAAGTGCGTTTTTTACCTCTTCAGCAGTGATTGATGGACATTCCTCCTCAGATGTCATGACGTTGTCGCGAATCTCCTTGAAGCGGATGATATTATCAGCATCTTCTTTAACTCCAGTGTTTTTCGGATCTTGTATACCTCTCTCAAAAGGTCTCTAACATTAAGGTTCGCATTTTGGACCAAATCGAGTGCGGAGCACGAGACACGTGATGATAATGTGTCCGTTAGAGCCGAAGAAGCTTTAACAAAAGAGAATTCACAATCACCAAATGACAGTTGCCAACACTTTTACCTTCAATTAAAAAAAATATTTTGAAATTTGAATTTTTAATTTTTAAATTTTATATCAAAAATATATATATAAGGTCTCTACCTCTTTGGGCTTGGGTGGATTTTTGACAGAAACAGGGTGATCGCTGAAGAGGCAAAATGGGTCAGCGAGAAACTGTTTATAACAGTTTCTCGCGGGTTTATAATTACAAAGTATAAACTTGCAATATTACATAAATGATAAATTATTTCAAAAAATTAGCTATTCCATAGAGTCAATTTAATTAACATTTTAAGAGGGGAATTCTGTTTTCCATATCCATCTGTAATATTACTGATAGTACTTATTGATTTCAAATAGACGCGCCTTTCGTATCTGTCGGTGAACAAGATATTGTATATCTTAAAGGCAATTGCAGATAGATACACGCTGAATAGAATTTTTAGGGAGAAAGAGGTTATAATTAGGTTTTGCCATGTAATTCACTTCGAATTATGAGATAACATTTATTTAGTATTTATCATGTCTGGGGTAATTTTTGTTTGTTAAATTATGCCGTTAGGAATTATTGTAAATATTGTATACTTTTTACAGCAAGGTTCATATTAATAAAATAAACCGGCAGTAATATGACGGTCACTGTGCCCCATAGTATGGGACATGCGGGCCGAAATGCATAACCCACGAATTAATTGAATGTCAAACAATAACTTAGTTAATGGTAATTAAGTTCACTAGACATAAAAAGTTCCATTTTTACCCAAGAAATACAGCAAAAATCGCTGTTTTTGTCATGTTTACGTCCACTTTTGCGTTTTTCGGAAAGATATGAGCCAACTGGGTTATTTGGACCCCGGATTCAGATTCAGCGACCCCAAAAACATATAAATATGCTGGTTAAGTCCACCGGGCAGACCACTTTTTTGTTGTGTGCCGGTGTTATTATTATTCATTAGTTTGTAATTTCAATTTGAGTTTATTTTTTGCAGAGATGATCTTCGTGAGCATTTAGAGTCTCGCCCAAAACCAGTACCAGTTCCACAAATTGCACTGGAAGAAGATGAATCTTCTAGTTCTTCATCTTCAAGTTCTAGTAGTAGTTCGTCATCTAGTTCATCGTCTGAGAGCTCAGATAGTTCAGATGGTAAGATTATTCAATTACATTTTTTTATTTAACAGTTGTATTAAATTTTAAACATTTTTTCAACTGTATCGGTATCAGGCTTCACAGGCTAAAATTATCTAAAAACAGGGATAATAAGGAGATTTTTCACGAAAATAGGGGAATAAATGTTATTAAATCAAACTAATGCGGTTACTATATTGCTTTCAATTTGAAACGCTTTAAGTTATTAACATTTCAAGTAAAAATAATGAATTTTCGTCAAAAGACGAATTTTTAGCAAAATAGATGAATTTTCAACCAAATAGTTGAATTGCGAACTAAAAAGGATCAATTTTCAACCAAACAGAAAAAGGAGTAGTTAAATTTTCAGGTAAAAAAATTAAATTTCAGAGATGAATTTTCAACGAAAATTATGAATCTTTAATCAAAAGAATGCATTTTTAGTAAAGTAGTTCTACTTTCAACCAAGTAGTTGTATGAAAAAAATGAGTTCTTAACGTAAAATGTAATAGTTGATATTTCAACCAAAACAGATTTTCAATTTAAATAAAAAATAGTTGAATTCAACCAAAAAAAGACGTATTTTCTACAAAATATTAGAATTTTCAACTGAAAAATATGAATTTTCAACAAAATAATTAAATTTGTAACCTAATAAGGACACTTTTAACTAAAAAATATAATTCTCAACAAAAAATATAATAATGGCTATTTCAACCAAAAAAGATGAATTCTCACCATAAAATGTAATAGATAATATTTCAACCAAATCAGATTTAAATTTTAAATGAAAAACAATTAAATTCAACCAAAAAATAACTTTCAACAAAATACATGAATTTTCCGCTAAATATTTACATTTTAAACTAAAAAAGAAGAATATTTAACCAAAAATGGAATATTTAGATTTTCAGAAAAAAAATTCATCCGAAAGAAAACGAATTTTTAACAAAATAGGTCAATTTTCAATCAAAGATATAAATCTTCAACAACAAAAAAATGTTGTTTTTTTTTGACAAAGTAGTTCAACATTCAAACCAAATAAATTACTCTCTAAACAAAAAAAAATGATTTTTTAAGAAAGTAGTTCAACATTCAACCAACTAGTTAAATTTTCAGTCAAAAAAGATGAATTTTTAACACAAAATGTAATAGTTGATATTTCAACGGAAAATGATAGTAATTTTAAATCAAAAACAGATGAATTGAACAAAAAAACTAATTAAAAAAAAAAAATTGAAACTTCAAATAAAGCAGATTAATTTTCAAGATATTGAATGTATTTTCAATCCAAAAATATTAATTTTATACCACATAAGATGAATTTTCAAGCGAGAAAGATGAATTTTCAAGCAAGTGGATGAACTTTTAACAAAATAGTTCAATTTTCAATCAAAAAGATAAATGTTCAAAAACAAAGTTTATTCTAAACCAACGAAAAACTAATTTTCCCCAAAATAGTTTAATTTTCAACCAAAAAGTTGAATTTTAAGTTAAAAAAATAAATTTAAAAAAAAACGAATGTTCAACAAAATAGTTAAGTTTTTGTCTAAAGAGATGAATCTTGAACTAAAAAAATGCATTTTTGAAGATGTAGTTCAACTTTAACCAAGTAGTTGAATTTTTTACAAAAAAAGAAGACTTTTTAACCGAAAAAAGATTAAATTTCAACAAAAAATGTGCAAGAAGTTTTGTACCATAAGAAAATATTTTCTCAAACCTAGTATTCGTTTAAACCTACATTTCAATTACATTTTAATGTTTTAAATTATATCAAGGTGGCCAAAAAAATTTATTTTCAAAATTTGCAACCTAATGGTGGAATTTCTAATCAAAAAATTTCAGCTTTAACAAAAAAAAGTTGAATTTTCAACCAAATAGTTAAATTTTTTAGCCAAATACAGGATTTTTTTCGAGGGCAGTTCAATTTTCAACAGAAAGATGAATTCTCAACGAAAAATATAATAGTTGATATTTCAAACCAAAAAGCGAATTTTCAACAAAACAGTTAAATTTTCAACCAACGAGTTTAACCTTCAAAAATAATTAAATTTTCAACAAAACAGTTGAATTTTTAACCAAATACTTTAATTTTCTACCAGAAAGATGAATTTTTAACCAAATAGTCAAATTTGCAAACAAAAATGATTAAACATGAAACGAAAATTTATTTTTAACCAAACAATTGCATTTAAAACCAAATAGTTGAACTGTTAAATAAAACAGACGATTTTTGAACAAAATAGTAGAACTTTTAACAAAAAAATGAAATTTTCAACCTGCAAGGATGAATTTTCAACCCAGCGTTTAAACTTTAAATAAAAAAGAATAAACTTCAACTAAAAATAGCTGCATTCTCAACCAAAATGTAATATTTAATATTTCAAAGGAAAAGAAATGATTTTTCAAACTAAAACGACGAATGTTCAACCAAGATGATTCATTTTCTACCAAAAAAGACGAATTTTCCAAAAATGATATGAATTTTCAAACAAATAGTAGAATTTTCAACTAAATTGTTGAATTTTAAAGCTGAAAATACAAATTTTTCACAAAACAGTTGAATTTTTAACCGGAAAATATTCATTTTCAACCCAAAATTTTCAAAAACCAAAGATTTTTCAGGTAAGAAAAAAAAATTTAACCGAATTGTTGAATTTTTAATCCGAAAAAAGCTTTTTTGTGCGGGCTCCTTTAAATAATAAAGTTAATTATTACCCACATAGTTGAATTTTCAATCGTAAAGAATGAATTTGAAGAAAATTGTGGACATTTCAATCAAATAATTAAATTTTCAAGTAAAGAGATAAATTTTCCAACCTAAAATATAAATTTTCAACAAATAAAGATTTTTCAGTGAAGACAATTTTTTTTTTAATGACATTGTTAAATTTGTAAGCCGAAAAGATAAATTTTCTACAAAGAATTGAATTTTCTGTCCAAAAATATTAATTTTCAACAAAACAGTTAATTTTCAACCACATAGTTAAATTTTTAATTGATAAGGATGACTGAACAAAATTGTTGAATTTTGAATCAAATAATAAAATTTTCAACCAAAGAGATAATATATCCAACCAAAAAGATAAACAGAAAATAAAGAGATTTCAACTAAATTGTTGAATTTTCAAGCCGAAAAGACAAATTTTCTACAAAATAGTTGAATTTTCAACTCGAAAATATTAATTATCAACAAAAAATTTAATTTTCAGGTAAATAGTTCAATTTTCTACTATATATATATATATATATATATATAGTATATGCGTAAGAGAATTTAAAATGGCGGCGCCATTCAGCGAGCAGTAGACTAGGTTGCCACACTGTCTCTGGACCCACTGTAACTCGCTCCGCTCGTGCGCCAACGGCGCCCGCGTGCGCAATATGGAACTATACCCCACTTGTTACACAATATATTATTTCAAGAGCTTTCAAACATTTAAACGGATTTCGAAGGATTTTAGTGAATTTGAAATATCCTAGTGTATTTATACGGTTTTTAGGAAATAGACTCACCCAAGTGCTTTCTGAAATTTCTTATAACCTCAGTTACTATCTGTTTCAAAAATCCTGGCCCCTCTACAAATCATTGCATAACTCAATCAAAAAAATCGCTTAAAAAAGTAAAAACATCTTGTCAATCCTCATTTTATTACGAATAAGTACAATATCATTTGATCGCGATGCGTCTATAACTTTCTATGCAAATTTGCAGTGAAGGTGAAAAAACGTGGTTAAAAGCACCTGTTGTAAGTTGGTGAAATTTATACCGTGGTATTTCATGGAAAAATGCATAAATTCTTTTGCAAAAAATCGAGTAGTTACCTTGAAGTTTTATTCATGTGTGTATTTTCAAAAAAATCGAAAATAATGATAACTTTGGTTTCAGCAGTAAATAAAAGGGAAGGATGGTAACTCAGATTCTAATCGAGCTGGAAGGCTCTACTGTGGCTTAAAACTTAAAAAAAAAATCAACAATTTCAATATTGGATTTTTAAAAACAGTTAATTATATCAATAACAAGCTATCGCTCATTATAGTTTTCCGTTTTTTTGGGGGGACTGGAGGCAGAAAAGAAGTCGATGATACTCTCAGCGGGTTCCAGGGTATCGATGTCCTACTTGATCCTTCCTCCTTTTTTTTCAACTTTCGTACATCTGGTGAAATGTGCCGCGTGAATCAACAATTTTTGACAATAGTGGACGGCGACCCCTTTAAGGTATCGAAGACAATTGATGTCGACTGCCGTGAAAAAAAAATCAGAAAAAAATAATATGAAATAGCGTGTTATTGATGTAATTAACTGTATTTAAAAACCTACCATTAAATTTGTGGATTTTTTTTTAAATCACAAGCCTCAGTAGAGCCTTCTAGCTCGATTAGAAGCTGATTCAGCAGCATCCTTCGATTTTATTTACTGCCGGCACTAAAATTATAATTATTTCTGAATTTTCCAAAAATGTACGCATGAAGAGAACTTCAAGGTAGCTACTCAATTTTTTGCGAAAGAATTCGTGCATTTTTTTATAAAATACAACGGTCGAAAGTTGACCAAGTTACCAAAGGTGCTTTTGACCACGTTTTTACACTTTCACTGCAACTTTGCACCGAAAGTTATGGACGCATCCCAATCAAATGATATTGTACTTATTCTTGATAACGTGAGGATTGACAAGATGTTTGTCCTTTTTTAAAATGATTTTCCTAAATTGAGTTATGCAATGATTTGTAGAGGGGCCAGGATTTTTGAAACGTATAGTAGGGCCACCACTAAACCCTTGCCAACTGGGGTCCCACGCCTACACTTCCCTTTCTTTGACAAGCGGCGAGCAGAGAACGAAATTTCGTCGTTTCAGGATTTCGTTCTCTCGGTAAACAGGGTATACTAGGAGATATTAATGTATGGGTTAAAGTCCAACGCGAGAGTACGGAAAGGGTGCTAGCAATTTTTGGTGATCCAAAAACAAATGGTAACGGAGGCAGATTGTTTATCTTATGCATAGATAAGGGCTTGTTACCATCGGTTTTGGGCATTGCTTTCAGTGGCCTTGATGGTAAATCCAGACCGTTTATATTACTCACGCACCAGATGCGCATGAGTACCCACGCACTATGCCTTTGTCGCTACGTTGCTGGTGGTCACGTATGACTGAGCAAGCCTCCCTTGACCCCGCGGACTCCTCTCTTACCACAAAACCGCCGCTGCATCAGTTCTCGGAACGCAGTAAATCCGGACTCATTCAATCTAAGTTCCAGAGTACTTGGTTTCGGCATAAAATGATCCACTTGTAAACCTGGTACAGAAGCGATAGGCACAGTATGATTGACATTGTTACTGTAGATGAGAGACT
The DNA here is from genome assembly GCA_011634705.1 of Andricus grossulariae. Lineage (NCBI taxonomy): Eukaryota > Metazoa > Arthropoda > Insecta > Hymenoptera > Cynipidae > Andricus > Andricus grossulariae. The sequence goes on from JAABKJ010075445.1 coordinate 6,566,512, forward strand.
GAGAGAGCTAGTAAAGAGATACAAGAGTAATGAGAGGTTCTAAATGTGAGACGGATCATTACCTCTTAGTTTCAAAAATTAACTTCGGTCAAAGATGGAGAAGAAAGAGGACTAGAAAGACGAAACAGATGCGAATCAAAATAGAGAATTTATAGAAACCAGACAAACGAATAGAATTTACAGATATGATAAATGAATGCCTAGATAGGACAGCTTGGGAGACGCTAATTCACAATAAAGATATAGAGGGCGCATGTACAATATTCCGCGAGATCACTGTTAGGTGTTCAACTGGAGTGTGTGGCACTGCGGTTATAGGAAGAAGGACTGGTGATGTGTGGTGGAATGATACAATTCACGTAGCCATTAACGGAAAGAAGCAAGCATATCTAAAACAGTTGAACACTAGAAGGGCCTCACCGATGACGAGAGAATAAGACTAGAAAATGATTATAGGCAGAAAAACAAAAAAGTAAAAATACTAGTTAAAGAAAACAAGGATGAAATCAAAACGAAAGAAGAGAAGAAAATCGTAAACGCTTTTGAAGGAAATAAAAAATTATTTTATTCGCAAGTGTGCAAGGACAACAAGAAAGGAAGTAGTGGTACAGAGTTAGTCGGAATTAGGAATAGCACTGGTGAAATAGTATATGATTCGAACGAAGTAAAAAACGGTTATATAGGCCATTACATGGAATTATGTGAAGGTGAAGCTGTGGAGCAGCACAACTGCGGCATAGAAGACGATATGTCGGAAAACCCTGTTTAAAAAATTAGTTTCTCTGAGGTTAGGGATATCATTAGGAACTTAAATAATGGTAAGACTCCTGGTACAGATGACATGCACGTTGAAATGCTTAAATACGGATGCGAATATATACCTGACAGGTTGTGCGAGTTAATTAATTTATTTATCGCAATGGGGGAAGTTCAGGATGACTCGGAAAAGGCGATTATAGTCCCAATTTACAAATGAAACGGAGATAGAGGCAACTGCAAGAATAACAGAGATGTCAGCTTGCTAAGTATGTTGAAAAAAGTTTATGTCTAAAAATAATTATTAATAGGGTGATGAAAATAAAAGAAGAAAAGATCTTGGAAGTCCAATGTGGATTTATGTCAGGAAGGTCATTTGCGGATCAGATATTTAGCTTGAGACAAATCATAGAAAATAGCTCGAGGGTAAACAAAAATGTTTTGTGTGCATTTGTTGATCTGAAAAAAGCGTTTGATAAGGTGGACAGAAGAAAGGTTTCGGAAGTCAATAGTACGTAGTCAATGAATAGCTCCTAAAAGCAATAAAAATAATATATGCAGGTAGCAAAGCAAGTGTGAGATTAAATTAGCAACTAAGTCACTTTTCGATATTAGGCAAGGTGTTAGACAAGGATGCGTTATGTTCTGTTGACTGATGACTCATGTATATAGGCGAGCGGGACTCACCACCAAATGGACCTTCCAGTGACCACGGAAGTACTAATCGCTAAGACCACTTTTACTTTATGTTTTCGAGGTCGCTGAAAGTTTCGCCATTCCAATATCTTGTTTGGAATTTTACCTTACCCTTGTATTGTAGAAGTGTTGTAGAATTCCAAACATGTTTAACAGTGTACATTAAATAAATAAGTCATTACAATGAACCATGGTTCGTACTACGTCTATTCTTTGCATCCACTCTTTTAATGTTTACACATTCTTTATTTCAGTACTGATTTTCTTATAATGATTTTCTATCATGAGTTTTCTAGAATTGCGAAAAAATAATAAGAAATTCATTATAGGAAAATAATTATAGGCCCATACTGAATTTCTTATAATAGTTTATCGACAAGGGGATTACTGTTTAAAGTTTTATTTTCAATAGAATCTCCATTTGCTCCTGATTTCTTACGATGCTCCTTGTAGGATTAAAGAAAGAATTGAATTTTCCCCTGAGGACCTAAGTAAACTATACTCGCCGTAGGATTAGGGAATCTATCATTTCTTTCCTATTTACGGATCAAGTCAATCCTAGTGATGTTAATCAATTAAATGGTTTTCTAACAACTTTAAAATTTGTGTAAATTTTTCTAATTTGTTGTTTAACCATCTTTGGCACGATCTTTTAAGTAGATCCTATCCTCACGATCATCCCCTTAGAATCGGGGCAGGAAAAGAAATTTCTTCTAAGCAAACCTTAGAATTTAGATCATGAAGCGAACTATTCTCACTGTCCTCTGCGTAGGATCGGAGAATTTATTCCTTCCTATTCACGGATGAAAATCCGTCCAAAAATCGAGTTTGCGTCGGCCCTTTCCCATTGTATTTTAGAGCAAAATGTTCAACAACAACCGCCAAATTAAACTAGACATCATAAAAAAAGAGAACCCTCTATCTTTAATAGGTTATGATCCTTCAAAGTAACCGGATTTTGTTCAAGTGGCTGAAAAACCAAATTCTGAAATTTGCATCCGTAGTTTGGAACCTATCGATTTTATAAAAAAAATCTTTGAACATTAATTCAAAAGGATATGTAATCTCAGTAATTCTAAAAACAACGAATGATCTAGTCCCTCCCAAAGTTTGGCCATTTTTTACCCATTTGTCAGCGCAAATTATCCGTGTTCAGTTTTTTTTCAAAATAGTTCGTTTCTGGATGACGCAACGTTGATGCCGCCGTATGAAAAGTTGTAGAGTAAGACATTCTGCGTAAATCCCAAAACCAGGTTATTCGTCGAATTCCCATAGGTCACGAGTTATGAAAACGCGACTTTTTTTATCCTTATCTTTTGAAAGAATATCTCTGCACTGCAAAATGTACTTGCGATCGTATTTAAGCATATTGGTGGCATATATATGTAGATGTAATTGTTTATAAATACAAATTTTTTATTTTGCGTGAAAAATTAATTGTTTAACAATTATTCAAGAATACTCTTTACACTATAAATGTTATGCACATTCTATGTATTTTCTCTGGGAACTAATGAATAATAAATGATAAATTAACCGATTTTACATTTTTTCATCAATATTTATAAAAAAAATTCGTCAAAACATTTTCTTCTTCAATCACTGGAAATTAGGTTTAATTTATTTAATATTCAGAACTTTTGTTCGCAAAATGAACAAGTTCCAAATCACAGATACAAACTTGAGGTTACTTTGAAGGATAATATTAATATTAATACATACTATAATAATATTACTATATACTACTATATAATACTTACTATATTATTATATTATTGGCCGAATTTATTTCAAATCATGCAAGCTGAACACTTTCAAGTCACAGAATCGTCTGCCGATGGAAAGTATGTTGTTTTTCAAAGGACTTTAGATGACATGTATGTAACCGATTTTATAGACAATTTTTGTTGGCAAAGTTTCGAGTATTTGAACTTTTAAAACTCGTAAAGCAATTTATGAAAAAATGTTCTGATTTTTTCTTTAAAATGCTGTAGTTTCGAAACTGATATAGATATTATACTTTTGATTTTTGATTCTACTAGCTCTTTCTATTCTCTTTCGAAATTTACAACAAAATTGGGAAAATTCCTAAAACTGACAAAATGGCGGTGGTTTTTCTGGAAATTTTGAAACTCAACTTTTTTTTCAAAAAGGCTAGCGTTTTTTTTCTTGATTTTTTTCTAGGCTGGTACTATTATGGTGAATATATCTCATGAAAGTTTATCTTGTGCTCGCCCCTTGGAGAGGAGAAACAACTATTTTTGTTATTGAAAAATGAATATTCACATTTTGTGCAAAAACAAGATGAGATACAAAAGAAGTCAAAGAAGCAGCGTTATTCCTCTCAAAACGTTTTGAAGAAAAGTTTCTTGGCATTTTTCTCTATCTTGAGTTTCTTTCGAGATTTTCGCCCAAATAAGAATAAATTCGACTATAACTCTATTTTTTCATAACAATAAAACATTAGTCTGTTATGAATGAATAAGAAGGGTATAAATGGATAAGTTGAAAACATTTTATACAACACGATTTTTGGAACTTTTTTCAAAAATATTTACGGGACGCCTAGTAGTCATAGCAAATTTGGAATTTGCATTAGGACCTATGAATAAATCACTTTAGCAAAAAAAAAAAGCTTTCTGCCTAGTTAAAATAGTCAAAAATTACCAGATGATTGGACTAATATGTATATTTGAATAAGTGCATTTATCAGTGCATATTTTGCAGTGGCGCTAATCCGTTTTGAAACAGGTCATGCGAAGAGCTTCAGTTCCACTATCCCCACCCCCTTTTCCAACAAAAAATGACTATTATTATATTATTATTGCAAACGTTAAATTCCTGCCAGCGAATCTTCCATTGTTTAGTTGTAAAAACTGCTTCCTGCATCATTTTTCTTTTACAACGTGAATATTACAGATTTGAGTAAAGAAGATTTTTGTACTGTCATTAGGGTCGATAATATTTAATTTTTTTTGTCTTCTGCAATTAATTCTTTTTAAATATATCTATTTTTAAATAAAATAAAAATTAGATTTGTTATGTTACGTCCCGGACTGACTCATTGGACTCGTCAGTAAGGATATGTGAATCAGTCCTACCTTATACATTTTAATTGATCTAAATTCATTAAAATGTATATTTTTCCAAAAAAAATTTGTTTAAATAAGTCTGTAAATTTGATAAATTGTGTAGTCAATAATATAGTGCATTTCAACCACAGATAGGGGTTTAAACTCAATATAATTGGTATCAATATTGATTTAATTTGTTTTAAACACAACGACATTTTAAAAATGTTATTCCGGCTAAGGATAGGGACCAGAACTTAAATTAAAAGATCATCAATTACCAAGTTGAAGAGAAATTATTATTTGAGTTTGTTGATTAGTGAACCAAAACACAAAATTTTAAACTTATTCTCAGTAATTTTCTTCCTTCTTTTCTTCTAATATTACAGCAACTACATCACATGTAATATAACACACTGACACAAATTGAAGAACTTTTTTATTTTATCAATTTTCTTTAAAACAGATTTAAAACTTAAAAAATAGAATAATTTCCACTATGTGATTAGTAAAGGACCCTTCTGGCCTGAGATCCAAAAGGGAATATATATATATATAGTTAAAAGTTTGTCTTAAGGACAACCGCAGGATTTCGCCGGGAGCAGGTGCTAATCTTAAAAATTGCACTTGCTCCCAGCGTTGTAAATTTAACAGCTTGCTAGGTAAAAATCCATTAGCAGCTTCGAAATTTCACCACTAGTTGGGAATGTTACGGTTGACATTTTAAAATTTCCAACAGAGTGGGATTTTGCCTTTCGTCGCGAAAAGTCAGCACGTTCGTGCAGGGTCCTTTTATTTCTCACGCCTGACGATGTAAAATTTCTTTGATTTTTTTACAGCGTACAGACTTATCCATGACTCGATGCGACTTGCATCTGTATTCAGTTAAATAAATTCAGTTTGAGTGAACTTCTGTGTCCATCCTTTTACTTCTACGCACTCGTTCCCGTAGGAGCACTATTCATGGAGTACAACATATAATAGCATTAAATGGGAATCCAACATCCCACAATGATCTCAACTAAATATAACTATATATCCTACAACTGGTGACCCCGACGAAGCAAGGACGAAAATGGACACCCGAGACGCTACTCGGATTCTACATTCAGCGAATTGTCTTCGCAGTTAACTACGGCATGGCGGCCCGCCTTGTTCCCACCAGCAAAGCTACCAACGCCACTTTTTGAACAGCATATTCCAAACCTTACATTTTTTATGGAGAATTTCTACTTTCTTCAAAGGGACGTTCACGACGCCATGACGACTCACTGAATTTCAAGGATGTTTCTCCGAGAATCCTGCACTCTATCAATCCAGCCGACCAATAACCGGTAATGTTTCTCCTTTTTTTAAATGTAAGTCGTTTTTGGCCAAAATTGTTTTCACCGTATTATATTCTTGAATGTTACCCACGCTCCGGATGTACATAGTCGTGAAATCGAGCCAAAACTTTACCACCCAAAATTTTACCCCACAAATTTTTGTGTTTTAACGATTTTTAGGGAGTTTCGGTAAACATCACTTTCGAGAAATTCGCTTTGTGTTTTAGAAATTTTGTTTCTACTTTTCAAAAAATTGTATCGTTCTTAGAGAAGTGTTGTGTTCGCAAGTCTAGTCTATTTCAAATTTTTTATCAGATTTTTGAATTAATTTAACCCATTTTAATATGTTGTATGTACACTTTTTTGAAAAAGACTGTTTTTAATTTATGTAAATTTTCGACAAAAATTTGAATTTTCAAAATTGCAATATCGCTCAATGCAGATTGACGCGAGACATGTTCTCGTATTTATACTGAAGCGAGACGCCATTTTCGACATATTTCATGATTTTAATATCAAGCGTAACTTTCGATTAAATAAACTTTTCTCTGTTTGCAGCGCTTTCTTTTACTGGAGACGAGTTTCTCCAATAATCGTGGACATTTGCACATCGTTAAATTGTCGTTTCTATTTCTTAAAAAAAAAATAAATAAATAAAAAGAAACATTTTTGTTTTGTCAACTTTTTTCGGCCAAATTACTCTTTCGTGCCCTTTTTCGCAAGGACATATTCCAGTGTGCCTTGGTCATCGTTCGACGTCGTCGCGAGGAGCGCGCAATTTTCTGCGCCATTTTGGATTTGTGGCAGCTCAGCCTGAGTGACAACGATTTCGTGGTGAACACTCATCAGACTTGCTTGCGATGTTCTCTTCAACAATTTTTATTTGGTATTGAAGATTTATTTTTATCTTTATTATTATCTATTTTTGTGATTTTTCGTGGACATTTATTTCGCCTACCATTTTATTAGTGTTTTCGGTATTTTCTCGCGTGTGTTGTGCCTCGAATTTTACAATGCCTTTCAACGCCACGCTTGCCGCGCCTGTTCCCCTGGGGGATATGTTACACATTCTTCAGCGACTCACGGACATCGAAAACAAACGCGTTGAATTAGTTTCTCCCAAAATACTACCATTTTTTCGCGATGATCCTACTTCTTTTTTCGTCGTGGTGGAAGCATTGTTCCGGAAGAGTTACATCACTTCCCAGTCAACTAAGGCACAGCATTTGATTGCCAGTTTAGACCGCGATTTGATCCCTCACATTAAAGACATCGCCACGATAGATCCTTTTCCACCGAACGTGTGCGACCTTTCAGAAGCTCGCATAATTTCAGGTTTTTCCATTTCGGACGAATCGCGCCTCAGGCAGTTATTGAAGGAAGAAGTTATTTCGGAGGGCAAACCTTCCCCTCATCTGTCGCGATTACGCGCTCTCAATGACGGTTGCTGCTCGGACGCAGTTTTGAAAAGTGTCTTTCTCGAACAACTACCTTCAAACGTTCGAGCCACTTTGGCATTGCTGAACGTCGAGGATCTTCAGTCTTTAGCCGTCCTAGTCGACAAAACTTCAGAAGCCGCAGGTCCCACCTCCATGCAGGTTGCATCCGCGTCAACCGCATTTAAAACTAAGGCTTGTACTTGTGCAGTCAACTCGTCTGCAGGCGGTCTCACAACCCTGGTTAGCCAACTGTCCAAACAATTAGCTGCTTTAACAAAACAAGTGAACAATAGCAACCGGCGCAGCCGCGATCAACGACGTTCGCTTTCCAACTCTCGTTATAACTCCCGCGCTAATTCGCGCGGTAGAAGCTTCGGAGGACGTTGTTTCTATCATCAACGTTACGGCGTTAGAGCAACCAAATGCAGACAGCTCTGCACCTCGAAAAACAAAAATCCACTCGAGAAACCCTCTTCGGAAAACTAGCGCAGCCCGGTCGAGTGGAGACAGTCGACTCTGGCCCCGCAGGCTCAAAACGTCTCCATGTACGCGATCTAACTTCAGGACTCGTATTTCTTATTGATACTGGCTCAGACGTGTCCCTCATTCCAGCAGATCCTGTTACTATCAACAAAATCGAACCGAGTGATTTTTCTCTTCGCCGCGAACGATGCCAGGGTAAAAACCTGCGGTAATAAACGCTTAAGCATAGATTTTAACCTTGTTGAGGTGGAGAGAATTTGCGTGAGAAAAAGGCCAGAGGTTTCCATTCGCCGTCGTGCTATTGTTCTAATGACGCGCGCATACCGTAGCTGGATGCGTAGGTCACCAAGCGAGTTTGAGCGTTGTGAGATGGATGCGCTAGGAGAATCGCGTTAGCAAGGTCTTTTTTGACCTGCTCAAACGCGGCTTCCGACTCGGCGTTCCATTTGACTTCGCGTTTGTCGTTTTCACGAGAATCGCGTAGATACTCGTTAAGCGAGGCGTGCGTCTTGACAGCATGAGGAATGGCTCTACGATAGTAGTTCACCATGTCCAGGAATTTGCGTAGCTCTACGACGGTTTTTGGCTTAGGAAATTCGACGTTCGCGCGAACTTTTTCGTGCGTTGGTGCACAATCATCACTACTCAGATAACAATTATAGTCTCATATGCTACGCATATTACTCGCACGCGTGCGGATTTATTCCGCACGAGTGAAGTCACTGATGCAGACATATGCGTCATCATATGCGACGCATATCGCTCGCACGGATGATAGTTGATGCACGCGTGAGAGTGAAATGAGAATTTCGTGCAACTTCACGAAGCGTACTAAATAATGATCTAAATTTTTATTTTATTTTAAATAAATAAAATAATGCTTTCGTACTGAATGACGTTTATTGTAATTTGAGTATGTAAACATAATAAACCTTAAAGGGTCCCTGGCAGAAGATTTTTAATTGGTATAATGGGGTTGTCATATCTTGAACAAACCTCACTCTAAAAGAACACTATTTTTGTTTTGTCATTTGTGATATAAATTATTTTACCAGTCTTCGGCCGTTTTCGGATCGCATGCAGGGAAATTCTTCGAAATGCCACAAAGGTCCCTTCTTACTTTTCTTGGCTGACTCTTGCCTCACGCCTATCGTGGCAATCCAAAGCTCATTCAAGTTTTCTGCCGGTGGTCCATCGCGCAATGCATCTACTTGGGCGTCCAGAGAGTCTTCATTTGCCAGGCAATACAAATAACGTTATGCACAGCATTAAAACACAATAATTGTGAAATTTTTCAAAATATTTTCATATTGAATGTCATATTGAATCTACTAAATCTTGCCCAAGAAATTCCCTGACAATTCCTGTATTTTTCCCGTTTACAAATATAAGAAAAGGCCCGCCGCCCTTACAATGGAAGCATATATAGAAATGCATAGTGGGTAGCGACATGCGTAATTTGCTCGATTGAAATAATAAATTTGATTGGAAAAATATATTTTTTAATTTTCTAATAATTTTTCAGATTTTAAATTTTAATTAAATAAAAAGTAGAGCTAGTAGCTCAAAGAAACAATAAACAGTTATACATTATGAGGAAATGAAATGAATTTCCTGCATCAAATTTGAAATCAAGGACAATTCCCGTATTTTTTCCATTCTTAGACAATTTCCGGATTTCCTTAAATTCCCGCACAGTAGACATCCTGATATTAGAGCAATTAAAAATAGGCTCAACAACATATATTGGCGAAAAATACGACCCTTCAAATGATTCTATCGATTTAGATAAAATAAATTGAGGAAAGAGCGATTAATGTAGAATTTATTGAAAATGAACGATCATGAACGTTGTATTAGAAATACATACTTCATTACTGAAACGAAAACAGTAAACCTCTCGCGAACCGATCTTAGCCACTCGTTCATTGATAAAACGGATTAAACAACACGAATGAATAAACACGACTTGCATGCAGGTTAGTTCAGTTGGAAAAAAATGAAAGTTGCTGCGAATGACCCGAGACACCAGCGCGGTTGTCACTAAACGTCAAAGCTATTTGACACCACGCGCTATTAAAAATTAATACGTGAGATTATTGTCAATCTCAAGAATGGACCAGGCCAATCGCAACACTTACCAAGCTCGCGCTGTTGTTGCCATTAACACGAGCGGCTCGTATGAATTCGCGAGCGGTTAGTGCGTTGACAACTGTGGCTAGTGCTATGAAAAAAAAATTTATTTTAACACAAACCGCTCGAGCCAGAGTTTCTCCGTGTACCCCTTTCAAACGTCTCGTGGGGGATTAAGTATTAAGTAATCTCGTATGGATTAAGTAAAAATAAAGCTCGGAGATTTTTTCATGCAGATGTCTGTTCTTCTATCTGCCTTTCTTACCGCCTTTCGTTTTTTCAGTCAAGGTTATTTTCACTTTGTTTCCTATCTTGGTCACAATCTTCAAAAAACATGGTTTCGCGAAATTTGAACAGCGCGCATTTTTTTTGTGTTTGCGAATTTGCTGTTAAAAACATTTTGGCCTACTTCCTAGGCATCAGCACTACATAAATATCGATTTCGCTTCCACTCTAGAATTTTGACACCAAAACACTCTTTTTCATGCTTCACTGACTGGCCTAATACTGAAGATGGGAGACTCCAATTGAAGAAATTTTCATCAGCTACGGAAAGCGGGTGCTTCCCAAAAGGAGAAAAACAAAAATCAGGAAACAAAGTGAAAGCAACTGTCACTAAAAAACGAAAGGCGGAAAAAAAGGCAGATAGAAGAGCAGATATCTTCATGAAAAAATCTCCGAGCTTTAATTTTACCTAATTCATTAAACAACGTTTTCGACTTGGCCTCTTATTCAATAACTTGATTTTCCAAAATTCAAAATGTTGTCAAAATTCATTAGTGAACGTAATGCAGGCATTTAAATAATGGCAGTCTTCTTCCACATTCATAATGTGTCCTTGAAGGGTTTACATGACTTACATTTCTTACAATGCTTCTGTCTACATATTTTATAAAACTTATCCTTACTATTTACAGTTACTTACACCTATTTATAGAGGATCTTATATCTAGAACCTTATTTCTATTTTTGACGATAGCGCTATTTGGGACGTATTAGCGAACGAGTGTGCGAGTAATCGAAAGCGAGAGTGCGAGAGAGAGGGAGAGAGCGATACCGCAAACGCATTTAAATCTACTTATGCTATTACATATCCAATACTTACAAATCTTCTCGCTTCTAGTTTAAGTGACTACCGTTTCCTTTTTCTTTCACTTCTCTTGTACCTCCATTTTGCCACTTTTCTGCATTGATTCATTCAATCTTTCTCATTCGCTCTCCTAGCCTCCTCTAACTCCTTCATCCACTCTTCTTCCAAACCCTCCTCTCCTAGAATCTTCACCACATTCTCTTGCCAGCTTCCTTTATCTTCCATTCCTCTACTACATTCTTCCCATACATGCTCCCATGTTTTCTCTTCCCATTCACAGATTTGGCACATCCTGTTCTCTTTCTCTCCCCAATACATATTTTCCCTTACTTCGTTTCCCAATCTAAATCTTGCTATTCTGGTCCACCTTTTCTTTCCCCATCCCTTTTATAAATACTTTGGTATTCCTACTTTTTTTATCATCTCATACAATTTATTATATTTTGATTGCTCAATTATTCCCCATCTTTCTAATAATTGTCTTTCCTTTTCCCTTCTTTCCATTTCTTCATAGCTTACTTCAGTCCTGTCTTCTATACCTTTGACCTCGAAGAACTCCCTCCTTTCTTCTTCCCCTCTCACTAATTTCATCGCCCTCCCTCTCCTCCCTTCTACCTCCATCAAAGACTTTCTCGCCAACTCGCCCCCCTTTCCCTCACACAGCTTCGTCGCAAAACTCCATGCTCTCCTTCCCGCTCTAGTACCTAATTTATCCTTTTGCGCTTCTTCTCTCACCATATATCTTGGCATCCTTCAGTCTACCCCCAGCGTCCACCTTATATACCTTTCTTGTGAACTCTCAATCTTCTTCCTTTTTCTTCATCCCCTTACCTCTGCTTCATAACCTAATACCGGCCATACCAGTATATCAAATAATCACATTCTCCTTAAAATTTTTTTCGACCTTCTTTTCCCTATTCCCCATATCTGCTTCATTACCCCTGCTGCTTTTTTTATCCTTTATCTTATATGAGCTCTATGATCTCCATTTGTTTGCAAGATATATCCCAAATACTCAAACTGTTTTACTTCTTCTAATTTTATTCCCTTCCAACTCCCCGTACATTCTTTCTTTCTCCCCCTCCTTTTCTAAACCTCCTTATCTTTGTCTTTCCTACATTGAAATTTAAGTTTTCCCACCTAAGTATTTCCCCAACCCTGTAATCAAGCCCGTCATTCTTTCTTCATCTGATGCCATCAACACTATATTGTCTGCGTATGCCAGTGTATATATCTTTTCGTTCCCTATCCTAACTCCTTCCCACCCTTTTCTCTTTATTTCTTCCTCCAAGTCTGATATTAATATATTAAATAAAAGTGGGCTCAAAGGACATCCTTGCCTTACTCCTCTCATTAACCAGAAACTATTCCATACTTTTTCTTCTACCTTTACCTTGCCTTTTGTCTCTCTAAAAATTTCCGATACTCTCTTTATTAATCCCTCTCGTAAAAAAAATTGTTTAATAAATTTTATTTTCAAGAGAAGTCAACCATCGATGTCGGCCTACTTTTTACAATGCAAAAAACGAAAATTTAATTTACGCATTATTTTGCGAGTGTTTTGGCAGAAACTGATCTGAGGAAGCTACCGTTTCACCTTAATCGCGTCGTCTGCTTCATTCATTTTGTCAGTTGCAAAAATGTCGCAGGAAAACAAGAGGAAACATTTATCTTTCGAAAAACAACTTCTAGATTTCTCAAGATTTGGAAATAAAATTTTGAAGATTTTCAAGGATGTTTCAACTATTTGGAATGAAAATAATTTAACTTCTAATTTACGAAGTGTTCAATTGATTGATTCTTCAATTTGCAGCATTGAAAATGATAACGTGGATTTATATTTTTGGAATTGAATCTGAATCTTTGAACTCTATAATTTATGAAAGTTAAAAATTCTAAATTTTGCAGTTTATCTGGGTTTCATTCAAAATTGTTTAATTGGAAAGTGTTAGTACCTTCCATTTTATACGTGTAAATTATTGAGCATTCGAATACAAAATTTTTGAATTGAGAAACTATTAAACTTCAATTTAAAAAATTTCAAATTCCAGAGTTCCACTTTAAGTGCTTTAATTTGTAGTTTATTTTTTATTACTTCAAATGGAAAAATGTTTAGCTTTAAACTTCGAATTTTTTTATTTTATTGGCCGTGAAAAATGTTTGCGAACCGAAAAAAAAACGAGAAATGACCGGGAATTTTTTTCTTTGATTAAAATGACCACCCTGATATATGTACTTACATAATTAAAAATCAGCACTTTGATCAAGTTTGATTTTCGAGCACACACACTTTCATGTTCATTATATTACAAAACCAAAATGGCAAAAATACAAACAAAATATTTTTTTGGGATTGTTTACGGCTTGGAGAGTCCCGATTTAACAGGTGCGCATGTGGCATTTGGGTGTAAAAATAAAGGAGCAAATCGCTTTCCAAATAACAAAAAACTAAGGGAACTGTAGATAATGCTCTGATAATTCCTTGCGCCTGCGTACAAGGTATATTTCCACTCACGGTGCTGCCCTCTAAGCTGAGCTTGACAAATCACCGTCTCCATACTTTCAGGCTTTCGAAAAGCATTTTATTTCATTGAAACATAATTCTGTTAAAAAAAAGGTTTTCATAACAAATATATATTTTTTATAATAAAAAATGGGCAGCTTGTGCATCTCATGATAAAAAATTCAATATTTTCTTCATAAGATTTAAGGGTAATCAAATTCTACGTCGAATGAGCTCAATCTGAAAAAACTTCATCAATTCTACAAGAGAACATTATGGATGATATTTTTTCAGTATAAGTCAGAGTGAATATTTTGATAGAAAATTTTTATTTGTAAATAAGTTTAGTTCGTAGTATAAAAATAACAATGATTGCTGCTTATTTCACGAAATTCTTACCTTGATTCTCTTTTACAAACTTTTGTCATCCTCCCAAGATCCCCTCCATGGTCCAATTGGCAAAAAATGCGAGTCAATTGTCCAATCTGAAAAAATTATTTCTTCAACACGGATCTTTGACATATTTAATACGACTTTTATGAGACTAAAAAAAACTCCTATTCACCTGTTTCTTTAAGTTGAGAAATAAAATCTTCGCAGTTCCGGAACACTTCGTCCTCAGATTCTAAATACTTCATGAGAAGAGACTCGCCAAACCGGTTGGCATCAAGATTATCACTTTTTAATGAAAAAATATTCTGTAATTGAAATTTTTTATGAATCAAGGTATTTTTATTATTTATGCTGAATTCAGTTTCTGAGCCTGTTATAGTGTATGATCCTTCAAAACTTTAGTAAGTCTCACCTTATGTTTGTATTCAGGAAACCATTCATAAAAGTACCTTCCAATGCAATAACTATAAAAATATGCTCTGATTGCGTCGGCTGAGTTTGCTTCTTTTTTCAAGAAAACCCAATTAGTATTTCGGTTAACATCCATACACGTGAAAAATTTTTCCCGACGAATGAAACTAGACAAATAATGAATATATCCTTCATTTGGAATTATTACTTTTGATACATTTTGAAAAGAAGAACCCATTTTTATATGGAATCCATACTTTGTTTTAACTAAAATTGGAAAATAAGCCATAAATAAAATAATTAACAAGTTCCTTCATTCTAATGAATGTAAAATAATAATAAAAAACACACCTAGATTTTGGGTAAAGAACACTGGTTCAAGTTTATTGACCTCATCTGGAGTAGGAATGCGTTTTTCTTCATTATATATCATCATGATTAAAGAGAGCCTGTTCTCGTTTATCGAATGGAAGCGTAATGCTCTTACTGCAGAATAATTAGCGAAGAGGTGTATGCATACTAAAAAAGCGTACAGGAGGATGAAAAACCTGAAATTTATTTTGTAATAAGTTATAGAATTTTTTCCAAATTTTTCGTTGCGATAAGATTACTAATCAAAATTGAATAAATGCAGGCTTCACAATAGAGAGAAAAGGTACACTAGACTACTGTATTACACTAGACGGCTCGTGACACGTTATGCACTTCAATTTCATATTTCAACAACTTTCAAATCGAATTGGACCATAATTTTCTACAGTAAGATGAGTTAGGTCACATCCAATAAGGAGGATTTCCTTGTTAATAATAATAATTAATTCAAACCTGTTTTTACTTAGTTGCATACAATCACTTAATTTTGATAATAAAGTAAAAAAAAAATTTGTTTCGATAAAATGTTTTCAGTACCTATTCTATTTCTTTTTAGTTACGATATAAAAATGCAGACCACGTTTAAGAGGAAACAATGCAATTAATTTGTTTCTAAAGGGTAAATTAGGGGTAATATGGATAAGACTGTGAAGTCCGCGAATGTTCGGAATTTATCGAGGAATTTATAGAATTTTATGCAATTATGCCATATTCAATGATCAACTTTTTATCAATATCTTCTATTTATTATTTTAATGCACACTCACTCTTCGCGTAAATGCGAAAGTATCCATATTCCGAGCATCGAGGCAACTAAATTAACGAGTGTTTCTTGACTGCCATCTTTTGCAGAAACATCAGCCAAATTACCTTGTAACGCCTAAAATAATTACAATCGTATATTTAAAAATATAAAAAAGGTATTAAAAATGTTCATTACTTTTGGAAATTATCGGTACGGTTCATTTCCAATTACATTTTACAAAATTCAATTGACATGGTTTTCTCCCCATCTTAGTACGAAAGCTGATCAAATTCTGTGCCCAATACGTCAAAATTGAGTGCAATGTGTATTAATAAAAGATATTATACAAAAAACGGCAATGTTTTTTTTTGTAAATGTTAATAACTCCAAAAATAATGTTGACTTTTCAAAGTTTCTAGGCTTATATGTTCAAAAGGTAAATTTTCGTATTATTTTGGTAACTTATTAAAATAGATATCTAATTTTTTCTGGATGCAGTTAAAGGCTAGACATAAAATGTCTGGGTAAAATTCAAACTAAATATGTACTCCATAACAAAATTAATTGGTTACCTGACATTCTTATATATATATATATTTAAAAACTAAAGGTTAACAACCACCGCAGGGTCCCACTGGGAGCAACTGTCATGTAAAAAATGACATGGGTTTAAACTACTGGCTGGGACAAAAGGGCTGCGGCCTTCTGGGCACCGGAAAATATCAGTTTAAGATCACTTTAATACAGGCATATACCTGCCTATACTTTAGTCCTAAGCTGGTCTTTCTTTTCACGTGGATGAGACTACTGTAGATCTTTTCTGGTTTTTCCCATTACTATAGAATGAGGCGGGTCTGCATCTTTTTACTTCTGAAATTTGATTTAATTGTTCTCGTCCGAATAAATTAGCTATATCTGAATATAACTATTCATAATAATGATGCTCAGATAGATGCTTGATTTAAAGTTTTTCAAAGAAATTAAAAAAAAGAAATCTCTTTCAAATGAGAAAGCATATGAATTATATTGAGAATATTACATAATATATAACATTTGACAAAGAGGACAAACGACCATTAAAAAGTCCCACTGGGAGCAACTGCAATCTATAAAAATAACACTGGCTCCCAGTAGAACCGCTGTGAATCATACCAATGGCCACGTCTGTCTTCCTCAAGATGGGTAGCTACAGAGCACGAGAGAGTCACAACGACAGGCCGGCAAAACCCTCGTGTATCTTGAGGACACAGAGCGATCCGAGGATAACAGCCTTCTGCATCCATCTCGCAAGTGCCTTGGCATGTTTTTGGTAAGCGGGAACGGCTTTGAGGTTACGAATCAGTGATGATTTCGCACCTCCTATAGCACCGATTACAATAATAAATATTTTAACCGAATATTTTGGGCAGTTACTGCAGCTCCCTTTTAAGGTCTTAATACCTCTTTTTCTTTCCCTTCTTCTTGGAACTGATGCTGTAACCTGACGGAACAGAGAATTTGATCACAAACACAGTTCTTTTCTCAAAGTCCTGAAAATCGATACCAGGCTTCAAATGTTGAATGGCGACTGCTATCCAAAAATTTTAGTTCCAGAAAATTTGGCACTTCTCGTCTTAGATAATTGACTCTGTTGCTTCGAAAATTAAAGCGAATTTTTTGTATGTAAGTTTTTGCTAGTAAATAATAGAAAAAAAAATCTACCCGTCTCGTGGGTACATTCTCATCGCGCGCCTCGTGCGTGGCTCGCTTCTCTTTCAAGCTTGAGCGTGCCTAGGGCGCGCGGTTGTTGTATCTCGCGCTCAGTTTTTTTTTCAGTTTTTGCACATCGTTCTCAGCTTACATAAAAAGAAGAAACTTACTTACAAATATTATAAAATTGACAATACCTCTACGTTTCAAGTGATAGTTAAATTTGTTTTTATTCCAGATTAAAAAGGATGTTTATTTACTTAAGGCTCTATCGGCCTTAAAGAACACACTCTCATTACAATACCAGCACACCTTTTTTAAGTCCAAAGAAGAACGCTTAATTGTTCAGATTTTTTATTACTACGAATTGCCGTACGTAAAATTTTTAAATTTTAAAAAGAAATGTGAAGATGCGGGCCAGATGTTGGTGTGTGGAAGTAAACTTTTTCCACCAGAAGTTCTTGATACCATCTAGTCCAGGAGCGGAAAAGTTCTTCGTTCCCCGGATTGCTCTCTGCAGCTCTTCGGAGGTAATCGATGGATATTCCTGCTTGAATTGTTATGAGGTTGTCGCAGAGTTCCTACAAGCGGTTGAAAAGAACGACAGAACGAGAAGCGGATCTGCTTGTTCAGTTGATGCAAGCGTCTTTCATTCTTTTTATCCGTCGTCGGGTTGACCTTCGATTTGAATCAGCCAAAGTTCTCGTCATACCATAAACGGAACATTTGAGGGTCCAGAGGTCGGACTTCTCCGAGATATTCGCACGGAGGAGGCATGCATTTCAGCCGGATATTGGGGCTTAGAAGGAATCTGCATGTTAGTGTTCCTACTTGTGATTAAATCGCTATCATCTCTCAGAGAATGCCTGCTTTTCGTATTTGGTCTTCATGTCGCTCTCTTCTTTTCATTTGCAGCTTTTTCATGTAATGTTTAGGGAAGCGCTCTGCGTTGATATATAATTTTTGAGAGGCAGGAAGCTTAATTTTACAAATACTTTTGCGAAACGTCCTGAATGTCTGGGTGTTTCTGGCACCACAGAATGTACATACGCGCTGTGAAGCCTCCACAAGCAGGTATACTGCTAGCATCGTAGCGATGCAGCAAGTCATCCTGGAGTCGAATCGTCTACTTAATGTGTGGTCTGTGAAGTTAGCACAACCACTTTGTCAAATTAGTTTTTTCAATATCGCATAATTTAGTGTTCATTTTGTGCTAATTTTGTACCACATTCAAAAATTGCGTGCTTCTTTATTTATTGAAAAAACGTGTGGTCGTGCTGACTTAACGTTAACCGGGCATGACCATACATGAAATAACGCAAAATTCTTATTTTTTATTATTGCATAATTTAGTGCTATACTCGTGCTAATTTTGTGTCACATTAAAAAATTTGGTGCTTTTTAATTTTTTTGGGAAAAACGTGTAGTTTCCTTTGACCGAACGTTGAGCTGTCACGACCACACATGAAATGAAACAAAATTCCTATTTTTTAATATTGCATAATTAGGAGCTGGTTCTGTACTAATCTTGTACCACATTTAAAAATGTTGTGCTTTTTAATTTTTTGGAAAAAAAACGTGTGGTTTTCTTTGGCCGAACGTTAAGCTGGCACGGCCACACACGAAATAATGCAAAATTCTTATTTTTCAATACTGCATAATTTAGTGCTAGTTTAGTGCTAATTTTGCACTTCATTCAGAAATTTTGTGCTTTTTAATTTCGTGGAAAAAACGTGTGATTTTCTTTAGTCGAATGTTAAGCTGACATGAACACACCGTAAAACATATGAAATACTGTAAACATTGCAGTTGGCAATCTGATATAACTTGGTGCTACGTTCATACTGTTAAGTGACATCAACATAAAATTTAAACACCAACCCCTAACACTGAGAAACTACCCTCAGGAGAAAAGTATGCATTTGACGCGAAATTAAGTACAACAAAGTTTTGGTTTCAGTTTGGGCTGTCCAGACACATTAAAAATAATTTTTTTAAATCAAACCCTGATACTGAAAATCTAATCCCAAAAAATAAGACATTTCAACATTTCACTTGGAAGAAGTATATGCGAAATTCGCGCTTGTCTCAAATTCCACTAGATTTCAGGTAAAGCTCTTGAAAATGAAGCCTCAAGTAGTACCCTCGCACAAAAATTAGACATTTAGCCTTGCTGGTATGATTGGGGTCAATCAATTCTGAGGTTTGTTTATCCTTATAAACGGTAACATTCGACCAAAATCGGCTAAAAATATATGTGTCAAAAGAGACAAAAGTTAGAGGCCTCATTTCAAACAGATTCAGCCCTTTTGAAAGTTCCGTTTATGTGAATGCTGTTTCAACTGTTTAAAAAAAAGGAAATTTCCATCAAATTTTAATTTTGAAGTAAAATTAATTAGAATTTTCTAAGGTCTCCGAAAATAAAGAATACAAGTGATTTTAATCCCCGCTCAGTACAAAGGAACACCTTAATACAGATGGATTATCAAATAATCTGTCCAGGGGGATCGTGGCCACAAAACTGTGTCATAAAACCCTTAAGATAGGACCTCATTGTGAACGCTTAAACTTTAGGTACTTTCCTACTTAGAAACCTTGGTATTTATTCTAAATTTAACATACGAGAACTTCATTAGACGAATAGTCTGAAAAATCCATCGAAATTGCAGACCACAAAAATAAAAATAAATACTGAAGAATATTAAAGAACTATTTGTAGATATTGCACTGAAAGTTTAATCAATTTGAGTAAAAATATTATGTACATTATTGTAGAGTAAAAACAATTATAACTTATAAAAGCATGTAAATTATAAGAAATAAATTTAGAATTATTAGAAAGTATATGATACAGTAATATAAATTATTCATGGACTTTTATCTTTGGTATTTAACAAAATAACCATGTTTTGTAAAGCTCAATTTATTTTCAATTTGAATGGTTCTTGTCCGAGCTAAGTTACCATTAGTGCGCCTCGAGGAGTATGATGAGAGATGCTTACAGCGCTCCAAGTGGCTGTTGTCGAACTATATCGATGGGTGCTATCGGGGTGTGGTGGAGGCTGAGGGGAACTGACAATTTTCGCCGGACGCGCCGTACATATTTATCGCGGGTAACTAAACCCGCACCGCATCTAGGTTTATAATATCTTTGGCAGAAGCTTGTGTCTTTCAATTATGGGGAGGGATTGAACGTGGTGCCGAGCGTAAAGCGCGAGGTGCGTATATGTATAGAGTGGTGTATAAAGGAGGTATTATGGCGATGTATAAAGGAGCGTATGAAGAGTTGTACTGTGTGGGTATAGAAGCTTGTGTGAAAATTTTTTTTGAAAATAAATTTGCTTATCCGATTTGGATGAAGGAAGGTGGTTATGAGAAGGTATATAAAGGGTTGTGTAGTGTCCCTATATAGAAGCTTTTTTGTCTTTCCACTCTCAGCTAAGGGGTTAGGCATGATGCTGAGAGCGAAGCGCGAAGTGTATTTAAAGGCTAATATGCTGTGCGTATAAAAAGGTGTATTAAGAGCTGTTTAGTGTGGGTGTAAAAGCTTGTGTATTGCACTCTCGATCAAAAGGTTTAACGCTTATATGGAGGCGTCTAAAGGGTAGTGCACTCAGCATATAAAGGTGAGGTATAGTGGGTAATCAACTCGCCATTTATGCTTGATGGTATGAGTCGTAGGTTGAATATAAAAACTTTCCAGCAGGTGCGCAATTGACTAAGAAACTTTGCGGGCAACCTTCACCCCTCCTTTTCCATTTTCTATATCCTACTCCCTGATTGTGAAATTGATTCAACTCACGATTCATACCAGCAACTCTAAATAGTAGGTTAATTTGTTTTTAAGCATGCCCCAGTGTGTAGATGGATTGTTTAATGAACTTTGGTGAGGGACCCCTTCTTTCCCCCTTTCCCCTGGATCAAACACTGAAGGTAAATTGTTGGCCACTTTCCAATCAGCCCATCATTCACGCTTCATGGTTTGAATTGTGAGTTGAATGTCAAAATTGGCCAGAAGGTCTAAACAGTAGGTTGATTGATTTATAAGCATGCCCCAGTGGGCAGGTAGATTGTTTAATGAACTTTGTTGGGGCTGGGACGAACCCCCTCGATTTCCTTTCCCCAATCCTTGGATCAAACAATGATGATAAATTGTTGACCAGCTGCCAATCAACCCATCATTTATGCTTGATGGTATGAATCGTGGGTTGAATGTCAAAACTTGTCAATATGTGGGCCATTGACCATGGAACTTGGGGGCAACCTCCCCCACCCATTCCATTGCCTATATCCTACTTTCTATTTGGAAGTTTGATTCAAACCACGATTCATACCAGCAAGTCTAAATAGGGAGTTGATTTGTTTTTGAGCATGGAAAGGGAGGGGCAAGTTGCCCCTTCAAGTTCCTTGGTCAATTGCGCACCTACTGATCAGTTGTGACTTTCACCCCACGATTCATAACATCAAGCATAAATGGTGGGTTGATTGGCAACTGTCCACCAAGTTATTATTAGGTTTTGATCCAGGGGGTATGGGAGAGAGTAGAGGGAAGGGAATGGGCAGGGCAGGAGGTTTCCCATTCCCACGAAAGTTGATTAAACAATCCATCCCAGGCTCCCCAAGCTGCAATGCATTTGCTTGCGCCACTTTTCCCCACGCATAAACATATTTTTACATCGGCCATGACAGATAAGGGACCACACAATCGTATTCAAAACCGTGTGCAAATGCATAATAATTTAAAATTTGTAAAAAGTAAGCGAAACCCAGAATCTTTTAGTCCTGGAACCTGTATAAGAAATATTTTTAAGATAATAAGTGCTAGTGTGAAGAGAATTTAAAACTTATTCGAAGAAAATTAGATGTTCTGACAAATTACTAACGTTTCTCTTTTTAATAAGTATATGCGCTAATTAATAATTTTTCTTCAGGGAACTATTGGTGCACAAATTATGGACGAATTATCAAGAAAAATTTGGGTTTTCGTCCACAGTAATTTCTCGATGTCCAGATTTTTTCCCCTTGGATTATCAATGTAGATTATTTTTCCATGTTTTTATTTAGATTCGTAGGTGAAAATGGTAGATTTTCTCACCGAAATTGATTTATTCGCGTATATCCTTAAAAAAATAAAGTTTAAGAAATACATCAAAAGGGTCAAAACATCACTTTTGTAAATTTATTTCCACGCTAACAATTACTTTCTTCAACATCTTTCTAGAACACGTTTCAACACTAAAAAAAACTTGATTTCAATTACTTTTTACCAATTTTAAATTATTATGTATTTGCACACGGTTTTGGATACGCTTATTGTACGGTCTCTTGTCTGTCCTCATTGACGTTAAAATGTGTTTACGTCTGAAAAAATTGACGCTCTTGGTCCTTTTTTCCAAAAAACTGCTAGCCAAACTTCAACGCAAGCAAATTCATTGTAGCTTGGGGGAGCCTGATCAACCTCACAACTATGGAGTTGCGTATTGAGCGTATGGAATCTTGTGGATTGACACTCTTTATTGAGGGGTTGAATGCGGTTCCGAGCGCGAAGCGCGAGGTGCGTATATAGATTTGTGTAATATGAAGTACAAAAGAGGTGTATAAAGAGGTGTGTAGTGTGGGTATACCAGCTATACCGCTAAAGGGTTTACGACTTAAGGTGCATGATTTTCTTTATGTGCATAACTTTTCGTGGCCCGATATAGAGGGATCTGAGCTCGTCCTTCGTCCATGGAACCGCTTCAAATGAATAGACTACTACCGGGACGGCAAGCATGTTCGTTGCAGATACTTTGTTCCTCGCCGACAGTTCGGAGGACCAAATCTGTCGGATAAGACGTTTGTATTTGCATCGAGAGGTATCCTATAGCGCTTGCATCGACGTGATCAGGGTCTTCGGGGATGATATCAAGTTTTCCTCGCCTCAAATTAACCTCGAGCATTTTTCTAACCCAAACTCTATTACAATTTCTTGAGTGTACTCTTTGACAATCTTCAGAGCTAGATTTAGTTGCTCTTTATTTTTACCATAGATCTTGAGATCATTCATGTAAAATACATGAGTGACCTTATGCTTTCGATTTCCAGTTTTGCCGCAGAAGTACCGTTGGGAATGACGAACTGCGAGAGATAGTGGAAATAATGTGAGGCAAAAGAGGAGAGGGCTCATGGTGTCGCCCTGAAAGATACCTCTCTGAAAGGTGACGCTGTTAGTTGTCACACGATGTTTATATATATATATATATATATATATATATATATCCAACCGAGCAATTCACGCCTACCCCGAAAGGGAAACGGCTTAATGATATAATAATAATAATAATATATATTGTATTATATTATATTCTTCAAAAACTAGCTGCCTACTTATATTTAATATTTTTTTCAAAAGCATGTTCTAAACATTTTTTTGTAGCAAATTCAAACTCTTGTTCCACGGAACAATGAGACCCGAAACAAAATTAATGAACGGAAACCCGTTTACTTTCTTAAATAAATTATTTAAGCAATATGGATAATATACCTTTAAAATGAAAATAAAAATATTTAAATATATTAATTATTGCAGGATTCATAAGAATTTGTTTTAAACATTGAAGTTTGAAGTTTGTTGAAATATTGACTTTTAAAGTTTCAAAGTCCCTTTAACTTGAATGTTATTTGAGAGAGTTTGTGTAGTTGTATGCTGCGGCTTTCATAAGAAATATTAAGTTGTATCTGTATATAGCAAACCAATTTTCTCAGCTTACTCTTCAAAATATTTTTTCATCAAAAAATGGCGACTTTGTAGATCCATTCAATTATTGGTGATTTCTATTCGTCTAACAGTTCCCATCAGTCAACAAATATCAGGCAGAAATAGTATAGGTAGAAATTTTTCAGGACGAATAGGCACTCTACTGTTAAATTTTTTAATCAATTATACATGCTATTTCCCTGCTTAAATTATACAGCACATTATTTTATATTTCATTCTTAGTTCCAATGCTATCGAGATTTACTCCAGGGATATTTGCATTGGCTAAGTATTGACACATTAAAGAACGGTTAACGACATATAAGGAATGGAATTTTCTTCATTAATTTACGAGATAATAACGTTTATCGCTGTATGGTACATATATAAGAAAATAATGGTGGCACGAAACATTTAGACCCATATACTCATGCCCGGGGGGTTGGAATGAAAAAGCGGCCCTGGAAAAATATTTAAAATCGGTGGGCGCTGTCTGCCGTACAATAGCGCTGCATTCGGCTGCGTATATTTCTTATTTTCTCAAGACGTGCACGAGGCATAACCTCAGAGTGAAGTATATAATTTGGAAGGAGAATATAAGTGTAACTTTTTTTACACGCTTGAATATGTAATTGTTTATTGAAAATGAGATATTTGGTGTTTCCGATTTTATCTTTCCTTGTACATTTACTTTTAAATCATGTTTAATGTCATTTAAAAATAAAAAGTAAATTTTGGAGTTGGTAATTTTTATATTTTATATATTTTTAGAATAATTGTTATATTATTTAGGGGCAAGGAATATCAAATTAGTTTTCAAAAAAGCACTTCAAATCAAAGTTTATTCAATAAAGATAGAATTCTACCATTTAATAAGTTTATCATCACAATTCCCAATGTTACTAAACATAAAAATGTGACATCTTGAATTGAGAAATGCACTGTAGAAACTAGAGATCTCTTTTTTATGGTTTCATTTTTTTGTCCTGTTTTTGAATGTAATAACTTCATGCTGTTATTCTCAATGTAAAACAAATGAATCTAGGTTCCCACCAGTGGTATCATTTTCGTACCACTCGAGACTGTTTTTTCTGAGTCTCATTGTAATACCTAAAACTAGCCCTGAAATAATACTTTGTTTTTACAGTGGTATTTAAATTCAGAGATGAACTTAAATTCAGCAAAAATTTATATATGAATTTGAGTAAAGTTGATCTGAATTTAAGAAAGCGTATGATTAAATTTTGATAAGAAATTCTTATAAGAAACGATAAAAACTTTTGACACTTCAAATATGTACTGGAAAAATAACTGAAAAGGGCATTCAAGGCGACGACGATAGTGTTTTCCAGAATAATAAAAAAATAAATGATGGAACCCTAATATGCGAACTAAAATATTCGAAATCAATTTTGTAGTAAGTAATAATTTTCATTACCAGTTCAATATTCAATTATTCATTGTACATAAATACAAAAGAACTTAGTTGGTGTTTCGATTTTTATTAATTGTAGATAACAATTATAATTTTAGATTTAATATTGATCATTTACGCGGCTTATTTTACTCCTGGAAATATTCTCTACATTAAATACAATTCGTGGTAGTTTCAATAAAACAGAAGTTTTACACAAGTTAGACTCATCAAAAACAAATAATTTATACAGTTCTAAAATAATAACTGGCTATACCTCCCACAGCTAGCATTATATAAAAATGTTCTTGGTGATAAAAGAATGATAAAGTAAATGTACAAGAAAAGATCAAATCGGAAACACCAAATAACTCATTTTTAATAAACAATTACATATTCAAGTGTGTGAAAAAAAGTTACACTTATATTCTTCTTCCAAATTATATACTTCACTTTGAGGTTATGCCTCGTGCACATCACAAGAAAATTAGAAATATACTAAGTCGAATGCCGTACATGGCGTAAATGATGTTGCTGTCCGGCAGACCCCGCCTACTGCCGTTTAACCAATCGAAGCAATCTACCGGATACAAACACAGCGACCGGCACCGGACATCTATACACATTCTAAAAAAAAAGCTTGAGTCCAACCTATATCAATGTCAGCGGCCCAAATTGCTTACAATGACACCGGCCAACGGATACCCTGTATTCACGTAAAATTGCAATACCGGTATCAGACGGTGAAATTGCAATAAGGGCATTGTCAATTCGAAGACAACGCACCGTTCATCATAAAAGTATTGCAATTTCACTTTACAATATCGGCATTGGAATTTTTTCCTTACACTCACTTAAACCCGTCTAGCCGATGAGTGATCCTCTATATTTAAGTAAGATAAGAATTGTGCTTTGGCAGTCCTTTTAGCGGTAACACACTGGTCTCAGAAATTGGCGGTTAGGGTTCGATTCTCCTCCGCCCAGGTGAAAATATTTTGTCTTGATTTTATCTTGGGTAAAGACTAATTGAACACAATTTCAAGTTATTCTGTATGTCTAGCTCGTAAGACGGAAGCATATTATTTTTGATGTCTTAAGAAGAATATTTTCGACACGAAGAAAAAAATGTATGTCTTGAGACAAGATTGTTTTATTTGGAAATAACCTGGAAGAATTTTTACTGGAAGACAGACCACAAGGCTCCCAAGGCCTCTGAGGGTCGCCACTACTCCTATCAAATTTTATAGAATGTTTAAATATTGTTCATCACTATCGTATTTATTTGTTATGTAATAATAAGTTTGTTTAACTGCAATAATTACGTTATTTGGATGGCGAATCTAAAAATGTTGTGCTTTTTCTCTTATCTCCGACAGTTCATCAGATCATTATTATTATGTGAGAGAAGTTTTAGGCCCCGGTAGCTACGATCATGATTCCTCAAAGCAACCAATCCCGACGCGACTGGAACGTGTTCGTCATCCACTTCTGCTCCTTTTGTCCTAGGAGGTAAGCAAGAGCGAGAAATTTACACGAGAAAACATTTTTCAACACTGTTCACTGGAGTCAGGTTCCTAGCCGCGGATGACCTTACGTGGCAGACGGGACAGTTGGAGATGAAAATTTCACCTCTGTATACTTTTTTAGAGCTAACAATCTTTGCAGAATATTATGAGGAACAGTGTTGTCGGACCAGATGAAGTGATCCCAGAAGAACAGCCTTTTGCATCCGGTTCGCGATGGAGTACGGTTTTACACGGTTTTTCGTTTGCGTATCCGGGATTTTGTGAGGTTTTTCAGTAGCGCAGTGCAGTGAAAACAAGCAAATAAGAAGAAAGAAAAGTAACGAGATTGGGTTCTGAAATTCATAATCGCAGAAAGTACATTTTATTTCTGATCAACAAAGTTCCAAAGTTTTTTCCAAAGATTCAAAGATCCAAAGTTTTTTTTTTCATTGTCCACACAAGAGCCTCTGAACAGGTAATATAAACATGATTCATTTATATATTTGACTGAAGTTTAATGAATTGCTTTTTAATTTATTCAAGTTCAGTTTGAATAAATTTCAGTTTCCTTGTTAACAAAAATGTTGTAATTACCGCACTTATATTGCAAGTACCTTTCATCTAAACTAAACTGATCTAGTTAAAAAGTTAATAACAAGTCGATAAATACATTTTATATATTAATCATTTGTAGAATTTCAGGTTAATTTCTTATTTATAATTTTAATAATTTTTGAATTACATTATTTTTATTTTGAAACATGCTGTTCTGTGGTATTCTAAAATCTAAATCACTAAATTCTATATAATAATTTTATTTATAGGACAATTATTATAAAAATTCAATACAATTTTATACATATGATAGTTGATATAGAAGAGGAGATCCTACTTTTATCATCAACATCAGTAACAATTAAATGAAATCCAATTGGAAATATTAATTGATTAAAGCAAAAATTTAAATGGTGAAAATTCCGAAGATTATTATAAGTAAAGAACAATCAATCTCAATTATTACATTTTGTAGCATGTCGTCTCCTCTCTTATCACCTACATCGTCACGATTGCCACCAACGCTACCATCTCCCATAAATATGCTTTCAGTAGCACAATTTGAGGATGGCATTGATTTAATTTCTACGAGTTGGTCAACTTTTAATGCAGTCGGTGAATGTATTTCATGTTATTATCCACCATATGAAGATCCAAACAAATTAGAGAAGGCAACTAGATCTCTTGAAAAACCAAACAGTTCATGGGGTGAATATCGTGTAATTGAGCACTGCAGTTGATTCTCTTTAATTAGTTCAAATATACGTATAATAAGGCTTATTTCTCAAGTGTACCCACTTGTGATGCAAAAAAAGTAAATAAATATGCTCGTGCAATGTTAAAGTTTTACTATAACTGACAAATTAAATTTTCAGAAACTTATGAGAAAGTGAAAATAATTATGGAATTACTGCTAGATTTATCCGAAATTGAAAGTGACGAAGCAGCAAATACCAAAAAGTTAGAAAAAAAACCACGCACTTGCGTGCAGCACTTCCACAGAAGGTGCGTGGCACATATGAATTAGTGAAGGTACCTACGAGTCACTCGTTTAAAGCAAGAGTCCCTTCCAACCAGCTAACAGAGCGAATATTGTCTCAAAAACTTTGGGAAATGTGGCATCGAGAATAGAGAGTAACAAATGCATGATTTAAAAAAATATAATATCATAGACAAAATTGTTTTTTAAATCCTAATATGAGAGTTATCTGACCTTTGTATAAAATAATATATTTTATAGCTTCTTCAACTAATATCAATTTACTGGTAATTCCTTTATAACGAAATTTATTAAATAAAAGTGTACTTCTTCCACAGACAATCGTCCCCCCTTCATCGAGGCACTTAGCAAAAAATTATATAATCCGAAGCAGATTCCAACTGAAACCATTCTCAATCATTTAGACAAAAGCCAAAGTGCACTTTATAAGAGAAATAGCTCACTTAATATTTATAAAAATTTCCGGTCATATTTTAATTTTATATTATATTTTAATTTTTAAATTTTATTTGTAGTCTCGTTACAATAAATATTTATTGCACATGTAGTAATTTAAACAAAAATACCATTCTTCCTGCAAAGGTGAATTAAGTAACAATACGAGTATTCAGGGAGATTCGATGAATACAGTAGTGGAAAATGAAGCTAGAGAAAAAGAAAACAATAAGGAAGTAGGGCCATCTAGAAGTTTATCTGATTTATCAGTTCATTTAGATCAATGTAAGTATAGCGTGTTTAGCTTTTTGGTCATATGGAAAACAGAACTTGAAAATAATCGGAAATTGAAAATCGGAATATGATGCAAATGTCCCAGCTATCGTGACGATCCCAATAATCGTGAATCTTGATTATAATTCAGATATATTGTTATAAGATATTTTAAAAAACAACATTTAATAATAAAACACATTTATTTTGAGCATTTTATCGTAGCAAATAGAAATTAAATGCATTCAAATTAAATAAAAAAGCAAGAAAATAGGCATCACGATTACTGGGACTAATGTCACGATAACTGGGGCGTTTTCCTTATTCACAGAAGAATTAACAAAAAAATTTGAAATCAGTTTCACAACATTGAATTTTTTGTAACCGAAACATTTTTCGAATCGTCAAAATATTGACGCTGAATTCCTCACAAGTACAATTTGCTATAATTATTCCGCCAACAAGCAGATCTTTTTGAATTTTCAAATACAAAAACAGAACCTTTGTTAACTGATTTCAAATTATATTTTTTACTTCTTTTGAGTTCCAACCGACAAGTTGTTTCACTCTGCTCAAATTATTCAATACATTTCAAAAATTTCAATCCACCATAGCTTTAATAGAAAAATCTTCTCCATACACTGTCACAAGATCGGACAAAATAGAACGTTCTAAAGACGTTTCTAGGACGTTTGTGTCGGTCCAATTGACAAAAACGTCCTAGGAACGTCTTTAGAACGTTCTCAGGACGTTAATGTTTTCGTGCCCACTGGGTTATTAGTGAACGTTTTTTGAAAAAATGACGATCTTTGTATACTATGTTTTTTTGTACATTTGAAAATCTGGACTAACAGTCAAATTATTTTTCAAATAAAATCTCTAATAATATTATTAATGTATAACGTGTTCGTTTTAAAATGTCATAGGTGTTTATTTATGAAAATTCTTGAAAAATTAATCAAAACTTCGAAGAAGGGAAAAATAAGGGGAAAAAGAAATAAAATTATCTTAAACAAGGATTATATATAGGGGATTTTGAGAATAGATGGGAGAAAACAGGGAAATAGTGCAACTTTTAACTAATAAGAAAGAAAAAACATAAAAATCTAAATACTAATTTTTAAATAAAAAATTTTACCCTAAAATATTTTTTTCTGCAGCTCGCCTTTACTTCTCTTTCAAAATTGGTAATGATTCAGTATGCGAGTATTTTACTCAGTTTGATCAATTATTCTTGGCAATGCTAATTCTTGAGCTAGAGATAACTAGAGTGAACATACTTAAGGTGGTTCTTTATATCTGTATTAAAAATGTTATTATTAATTATAATAAGAGATCAATTCCGAAAGATTACAAATTTTTATTTTTTTAGTACTGAATGTTATAATATGAAATTTGTTAATTTTGAATGATCAAATTTGCATGCTTTTAATTATTTTGAACGCCTCTTTTCAACTTTACATTCTTAAGTAAAGTCAATTATAAATAGTATACATCCAAATTCAAAGTCATTTTGACCTCGATTCCTGATAAAAAATTGGAATTATTTATTTTTTTATAAGAATTTTTAACTAACTAAATATCTATAATTTTATTATATACTAACTGCAGGGTGTAGTGAGCTCGCTCCTCTCAGATTCGAACAGGGGATGCGTCTATTCACTGCTGAGCAAGGCAAGTGAGCTACGCGAAGAAAGCGGTGAACGATTCGTGAAATCGTTTTCGATGTCCTAATCCGAGAGCCAAGAACAGCTTCGTCCGCGGTACGGGACTGTACTAAAATTACGTAACAGCTCAGGGAGGGGGGCATATTTCATAACAATTTATTGCTTTAGGGGGGGGGGCGAGGGATTATTAAAATTCGAAATTGAAAGAAATAAATCGCAGTAATTATACAGAAATGTAATACCTTGAGAGATAACTTTCAATAAATGACAAGCAAACTAAATTTGAAAATTCTTTATTTTACCTGCAATTTGATATATTCCGTTTATAAAACATTTGAAGTTAAAAACATTACAAGTCTGGTCTTTGAATATTAATTTAAAATGAACTTTTTAGGTAACCCTGGTTTTATATTCTTCTTAGTTCTACATTAGTCTTGTGATTCGACTCATATTTCTTTTCTTTTGTAGTTGCTTCTTCTTGTAGAACAAATTGAATTTTTGCTTTAAAAATTCATTAATTTTTGGAGAAGTATCATCTTTCTGGAATGCATGTAACTGCAACTGCTTGGTTAAAAATGAGAAAAAAAGCTTTCTTACAAAGTCATCCTTTTTGTTAAAAAATTGAACTGTTTCATAGAAATTTCAACTAGTTCGTAGAAAATTAATTTTCTGTTTCAAATTCATATTATGATGTTTACAAGTTACCTGCAATCTTCGTCGGTTTAAAATTAAACAAAGAACTAATTATCATTACCTACGGAAAAATAGATATATTTTTAAAAACTTTCAAAACCATGAAACTTTGCCCCAAACTTCATCTGTTTACATGTAGAAAGTAAAGAAAAGAATGGTCAAAAGATCTGTAAATAGTGAGATCTCAAGTTCAACACTTAGTATCTGAATGTATAAAATCATCATAAAAATTGAATATTTTATGTTGCATTGTTTTCGGCTTTCCAAAATGCTTATCAGCCAGAACTCACTGCGCCAAGTCCAAGTGGTAGCGAATAGTGTATATTGCTTCATTCACAAAAACCGTATTTGCTACTGATTTCTGTATTGACGTCCTTTCAACTCAGAATGTATATGAGGATTTGCCGGAATTGTAAATGATTTTATCGTATTTTCAAATTTTTTTATTTGTATTTCATAGGATTTCGATGGATCTTTATACATTTCATTAATAGGCCATTAATGGGCTAGCAATATATACCATTATGTATGTGATATGATAAAACTTCGTGTGATTTTCGTACATTCAAGTATAATTTTTTAACAATTATTAAATTAATTTTACAAATTCTAACTATAATAAGAAGCAATACTTTTGTATTACATAACCATATTATAGGTTACATGTGAGTATTGGTCCATTAATAATAAATTAATCAAATCAAAGGGAAATTAAATTTCATGAGACTTAAGTGGAATTCACGAAATTGGAAGGTTTTGATTTCAAGAACGACAACAACTGGAGGAAAAAAAATCAATACAAGGGAAATAAATCACCAATGGGAATATTACGTAAGGGTTACCGCAAAACTTCATAACAAATTTGTCTCATTCGTGCCTGACCATTTTTTAATCTTCCCTGACTACTAATATTCATGGAAAAGAGTGTTAAACTTGTGACATTTGTAACCTAGGATACTTTATCAAGGGAATCGATCAATTTTAAATCGGAATACAAAAATTTCAAATTGATTCTGCCTCGCAGTTATTGAAAGTTATGGAAATTCCCTGAGTTTTGAAAAAAAAACCTATTCCCCGAACAGACTGTCCTTTGAAACTGTTGTTGGCTGCGTTTCTTTTACACTCACCAAGTCCCCAATTTCTGTATAATTACTGCGATTTATTTCTTTCAATTTCGAATTTTAATCATCCCCCCCCCCTAAAGCAATGAATTGTTATGAAATATGTCACCCCCTGAGCTGTTGCGTAATTTTAGTACAGTCCCGTACCGCGGACGAAGCTGTTATTGGCTCTCGGATTAGGACATCGAAAACGATTTCACGAATCGTTCACCCCTTTCTTCGCGTAGCTCACTTGCCTTGTTCAGCAGTGTATAGACGCATCCCCTGTTCGAATCTGAGAGGAGCGAGCTCACGGGACAGCCCGACAATATAGTCTCTGTTCACCACAGAAATTCACTTGCTGTAAACAGTAGAGTAGTAAACCCTTCAGTTTCTCATAGCCTGGAAGCTAGGAAACATGTGGTTCACGCTAAGAAGTCTCCGTAATCTTTTTAATGTAAATTGTGCACAATCCAAGGGTAGTGGTTTCTACTGCTACATCATACCCGTTATGTAGCAACGCTTTGAATTTCATACATTTAAAGTCGAAATGTATTAGATTTTCAACAAAGTAGTTGAATTTTAAGTCCAAAAAAGATTTTCTGCCATAAGAGAAGAATTTTCAAAGAAAGAACGGATTGTTGAAGCTGATCAGTATAATATTTGAGAAATCTTTTTGACTTATAAATTCAGGAAGAAGATTTCGTTCCACGAAAGAAGTTAATTGTCAACCAAAACAGATGAATGTTGAACAGAATGTTTGACTTTTCAAGCAAAGATATAGCATAAGATATAGCATGATAAAGTGATGTTTCGATAGTGAATTTCTCATAATTTTTTGGCGATTAGTTTTATTCCTATAATTCCTATGATTAATGTAATGAAAAATGTAAAGGAAATGCATGGTAGGAGAATCATTATCGGCGTATTATACTAAGTGTTTTTTTAAACTTGAGACATCAAAATATCTAAAAAAAATACGCATTCGGTGAAAAAAATATCCGTAACAAAAACTTTTTATTTTCGAGGGGGAAATTGACTTTCAACAACCCCCCCGCCCCCTGGATGCAGGGGGTGGGGTTTTCTTTCTTTTTTATTTTGCGAATGGAAAAACATTTTTCGAATAAAACTTACGTATTTCATAAAGGAGAATCTTAATCTGTGATAAAAAATTGGCGTTCCTATTTGAAATTAAAAAGTTATCCTGGGGGGTACATTTGTTCAAAGTCGCTTCACCCCCTCGAAAATAAAAGTTTTATAACGGATATTTTTTTCATATAAAGAAGAGAAATGTGGCGAGCGCAATTTCGCTCCCAATCCCTCTTGAAGAACTTCAAAAAATAGTTCATTTTGGGGATTTAATTATTTAATGCCAACCCTAACAGCACCGAAACTTGAGTCAAGCTTGGGTGAAGATTGTGTCCAAATCTCCCAAGCTTGGTACCAAGCTTGAGTGAAGCTTGGGTGAGAATTTATATGGCCACTTTTCACAAGTTTGGCCGGTATTTTTTCGCGTTTATCACACCAGCGTTCCAAGAGATGTCGCTGCGGTCTGAGGTCTCCTAGAGTTATGGAAGCGCACTGTAATCAAAATCTTTCTTATCTACTGAGCCTGAAGTAGCGGATCCGCTGCTCAATAAGTGGCGCTGCTGAACGCGTGGCGAGGCGTTGGCGTACAAAGCTTTAGTCAAGCTTGGGTGAATATTTTCCCCAAGTCTGCCAATGTTGGTGCCAAGCTTGAGTCAAGCTTGGGTTAAAATTGTGATTGCCACTTCTCCCAAGTTTCGCCGGTATGGCCCATCGATTAAAGAAATACCAGAACAATCAAAAGCTGTTTTTCTGTACAGAAAGTCATTTTTTCGAAAATTGTCAAGAAAGAAAAGATACTCCCCTACAGGTGTACTCCAACATTATCAAGGATTATTCTATTCAAATGTTTATATTTACCAAGTTATGCGCATTTTTTATTCTTTTTCACATTTTTCCTTTCACCTGTTGTATCTTTAGCAATGCAAAAGAAGGTGTTCTCAAAATTGGTACATCAATAGTGTAAGTCTTGTGTAAAAAATTGGCGCCAGCTACTTTCAGGTAAAATAATAAATTATTCTGCAATGAACAATAATAAACAGAGTCACGTTCTCAGCTTCTACTTATCGTAGAAGGTTGTAATACAGCTGAATATTATTCTAAAAAATTACATGACAAAATCGCTTTACTTTTACATTTACATTATTTATTGTTTTTAAAAATTATACTTTGTCCGTTGGAATGTATTCGATCTTTATTACCGTGACGAGAGTCAATTTCCCGAATCCAGCATGGGGTCGTCTCAGATTTTTCGAAGGCCAGTCGCGTAGGCTTAGACTGTTACACTGCTTGTAGCAGAAGTTTCATTACAAATTCTTCGTGGTGCATTTTTAATGCAATTCTATAACATACATTCAAAGGTATTATTATGATACTTCGAAATAGAAAGGGATCGCGAATGTGAATGCGAAAGGTAACTCCAAGAAAATCGAAAAATTCATTTTGTGTTCAAAATCGCGTTGAGGATTTATTCATCAATTTTTTCAAAATTCGTGTTTTTTTGTTGACACGAACAATGGAGTGGAATTTTTTCTATTTTCTTGCGTCAAAATAGAGCGCTTCTGTTCTAAAATGTATCTTTTTTGTAAAAAAATGCCATTTTTAGGTTGAAAATTCAACTATTTTGGTAGAAAAATAATCTGATTTTGTTCAGGATTCAACTACTTTGTTGAAAATTCGTCTTTTTTTGTTGTTGACAAAAGACTAAATGTACAACAAGAAACTTAATTTTCAACCAAATAGTTCAATTTTTGTTCCAAAAGATTTGAATCGTATATGCATACAAGAAACCAATTCGAAAGGTAATAGTTACATTCTTAACAAAAGAGATGAATTTTCAACTAAAATTATAGAAGTTTTAAGAAAGTAGTTCAAATTTGAAGTAAATACTTCATTTTTCAACCAGAAAAGACGAAC
Source organism: Andricus grossulariae (assembly GCA_011634705.1). Lineage (NCBI taxonomy): Eukaryota > Metazoa > Arthropoda > Insecta > Hymenoptera > Cynipidae > Andricus > Andricus grossulariae. The sequence goes on from JAABKJ010075445.1 coordinate 6,601,999, forward strand.
TTTCAAAAGAAGCAGAATCCTCAGTAAAATTAGATTAATTTTCTACAAAAATGGTTGAAGTGTCGACGAAAATAAATCAGATTTTTTTACCAAAAGAGATCAATAGTGAAACGAAGAAGCCGCATTTTGAACCAAGAAAGGAAAACATGTTTCTACTACATTGTTAAATTTATAAGGCAAAAAGACTAATTTCCTTTAAAGCAGTTGCATTTTCAAACAAAAAATATGAATTGTCAACACATACATTATCTTTTCCACTAAATACTTCAATCTGGAAGCAGAGAAAGATCAATTTTGAAAAAAGCAGTTCAATGTCGAAACAAAATGACATTTTAACACAATTGTAGCATTCTCAAGGAAATAATGGAAGTTAAAAAAAATGCAACCACAATTTGTTTTGGTTGAATTTATTTATTATTATTTTTATTTAATTTGTTGTTTATGAAATTTTGACCACAAAATTATTTGTACCCGAAAAAGGGCAAATTGTTAAACGAAATTGGAACCAAGACAGGAAAAAAAGTCACCTAAACTGTTTCAGTTGTAAGTAAAAAGACGAATTTCCTACAAAACGGTTGCATCGTCAAACTAACAATATAATTATTCAACGAAAGAATTACTTTTCAACCAAGTAGTTGAACTTTCTACCAATTTAGTGGAAATTTTATTAAAATACATGCTTTTTCAACCAATTAATAACATTTTGAACCAAGACAGATGAATTCTTAGTGAAAATTATGAATCTTCGACCTAAAACATTGAAGTTTTACCAAAGTAGTTCTAATGTCAAATAAGTAGGAAAATTTTCAACCAGGAAAGAGAAATTAAAAAAACATCCGAATCCTCAGTAAAAGTGAGATTAATTTTTGACAAAAATGCTTGAATTTCCAAGCGAAATAAATGCGATCTTTTTACCAGAAGCGATGATTTTGAAACGAACAAGCCTAACTTTTAACCAAGAATCGAAAAAATTTCTACTTAATTGTTGAGTTTTCAAGGGAAGAAGACTAATTTCCTTCAAAGCAGTTGCATGATCCAACTAACATTATGATTTTTCAACAAAAGTAATACTTTTCAACCAAATAGTTGAACTTCGTACCAATATAGTGGAAACTGTAAGGGAACGAATGGTTTCTCAAACGATTAATTACATTTTCAAGCAAAACAGATGAATTCTCAGCGAGAAATGTAACCGTTTATTGTAATTCAACTATGAAATATTTTAATTTGAATCAATCACAGTTGAATTCCACCAAAAAGACGAATTTTCAACAAAATACTTGACCCAAAATCCCAAATATGAAACAAAATCTGATTCATTTTATACGAAAACAGTTGAATTTTCAACCTCAAAAGTGACATTTTTTACCAAAGAAGATACGTTTTGATACAAAAGCGCTCAATTTTGAACAAAGAATTGGTTGCAACCAAAAAAGACAAAATTAACCCATAAATCTCTCGTCATAAGAAATATAAAAAGAAAACAAAAAATAACTTCAAAGTAACTCTAGTTAAGGTTTCAAGTTAATAAAAAATGTGTAACACTGGCCTCGACCAAACATAACTATGGTTTATAATTATGGTTGCCTTATGTTAGAAAATGTGATTCATTCCTTGTATGTACACAATTTATATTAAAATGCTTTCATTGTTACTGAAACTCCACAATTGAAATTGACGTCAACGCGATTTTGAACACAAAATGGATTTTTCGATTTTCTTGGAGTTACCTTTTGCATTCACATTCGCGAATACTTTGTATTTCGAAGAAGCATAATGATACCTCTAAATGTATATTATAGAATTGCATTAAAACTGCACCATGAAGAATTTGTAATAAAACTTCTGCTACAAGCAGTGTAACCGCCTAAGCCTACGCCACTGGCCGTCGAAAAATGTGAGGCGACCCCATGCTGCGTTCGGGAAATTGACTCTCGTCACGGTAATAAAGATCGAACACATTCCAACGGACAAAGTATAAAATTTAACAACAATGAATAATGTAAATGTGAAAGAAAAGTGATTTTGATATGTAATTTTTTAGAATAATATTCAGCTCTATTACAATCTTCTACGATAATCAGAAGCTGAGAACGTGACTCTGTTTATTATTATTTATAGCAGAATAAGTTATTATTTTACCTGAAAGTCGCTGACGCCTATTTTTTACACAAGACTTATACTATTGATGTACTAATTTTGAGAACACCTTCTTTTGAATTGCTAAAGATGCAACAGGCGAAAGGAAAAATAGAAAAAAGAATAAAAAATGCGCATAACTTAGCAAATATAAAAATTTGAATAAAATAATTTTTGATAATGTTGGAATACACCGGCAGGGAAATATCTTTTCACTCCTGACAATTTTCGAAAAAATGACTTTCTGTACAGAAAAACAGCTTTTGATTGTTCTGGTATTTCTTTAATCGATGTTTAATTGTTATGTGTGGCTCTCCACTTGGGCCCATTAGTATCCAAGGTCTTTGTTTCAGGCTTCATTCACTCTACTCACGTTCTTTTTATAAACTATTTGTCGCCAAACCTTTCAGTCCTGGCATACTACTCTAGCTTCCTGCACCTCCATGCATTTTTTCATGCAAATTCTCGTGTTTCTATGGTTTCTTATGTCTCTATGAATTAATGTCTCATTCACAGATTCTAACCATTCTTTCGACTGTCCACCTCTGGGCATTCTGCCATTTACTTTACCTTTATACACCTGTTTGGTAATTAACAAAAATTACCCAAAATTCATTAAAAAAATTTTAATAATTTTCCGGAAATTCATGGAAATTTTCGGTCATTTATGGTAATTTTATCGTTAAACATGGTGACTTACCACACTGAGAAAAATGGATTATACCCGGTAATTCAAAATATGTTACCGGATATAATCTTGGACTATTAACTATGGGACAGCGATCCAGACTATTAGAACTACAATCTATATATATGAAGAAATAGATATTACAGGATAATATCTTGGATTATAAAACTTTATAATTTGAGATAGTGAAATCTATAATCCAATATTTTAAAATCTAATATCCATATTAAAATCCTGGTCTATTATATGACCTCAGATATATATATAAATAATAATTTGTGCAAACGTATTTATAAAGCTAAACAACATTTTGATAGAGTAAAGGAGGCTAAGTTTTTGTACTTATACAAGTGGCAGTGATGTGTAATGAAAATAAATATAAACTCACCCATTTTCTAAATCTAAATTACGTGTGATTTAGCACTAATAATAATTTTATAACTTAATTGTCACTTGTTTCAATGCAAACGGATGCATATGAGACGCGCTACGATGCGATGTCCCATCTGAGACTACACAGACGCCTGGATATTTAAAAATCTGAAATGTTACAATTTAATGCCTGAAGATGATAAGAATATAACATCTAGAGATTGTATTTGGTAACATCTTCATATATTAGAAAAATATTGTAGATTATACGCACTAATATACTTTTCTATACGGCTTATTATTCTTCCATAAATTTCCGGAAATTAATGGAAATTTATTGTAATTTTACAGATAAATATGGTTACTCAACATAAATTACCGAAAATTCATTTTTAAAAATTTCCATAAATTTCATGAAAGTTATGAAAATTTTCGGTATTTTACTTTAATTTGATCAGTTATATATAGTAACTTTCCATAAATAACCACAAAACTCTATTACCTGCAATAAAAATTTCCTCACAATTTGTACGGTGACTGGGTTGATAATCGTAAAATGCGAGCACATAGACGTATAATTTTCATTATTCACCTCTGACGTCATTGTTCAGTCCCTAGGGCAGGACTCAGTACTTTCAGCAGATGCTGACTGACACGACAAGTGCATGACTGCCACCAATGTTTTCTGTCATTTTTTTCTTGGGTTTCCAGTTTCCAGGTCACGGCTCGTTGCGGCTCATTGTTCACACCGAAGAGTCTGATTTTTTTTTTACTTGAATTCACAACACATTTCATTTTTTCATTTCAAATTGTAATTTACCGTGAAGAATTAGGGACCAGTCGAACGAGAAGATTTATGAGGGCCTGTTTTCGGGCCTGTTTCACCTAGTCTCGCGACTGACACTGTCAGTATTTGCAGTCACTGACTGCCTTTTGGTGCGCCCTGCCCTAGGGAGTAAAAAGTACTTTTAAAAAGTAGAGCTTTAGCACCGCTTCATTGGCGTCGAAAAGGGCTGAAATCATGCATGTGTCATAAAAAATATGTTTGCTTTTGATATTTTCCAACAATTATTTGCGGAATCGTTTCTAGATGTTTGTTGGGCAACTTTCGACGTTTCACGTTCGAAATTGAAAAAGATATTGAAGTTTGAAAAATAACGTGCACCTGGTCAGGGCGCAATTGTTTGCATGCAGGCGGCGGCCTTTTCTAACAATCATCGGGAAGTTGGTGGCACTCGACTACTCGCGTACTTGTCATTGGTGAGAACATTTAAAGAGCAAAGAATGACAGAAATACGACAAAGAGTTTTTAGTTTTGCATTATCAGGTTAATTATATATCATTTAGTATAATTATGTGTATATATTGATTGTAATTGCATCTTTTGTAATTGACTGTGGAACTATAAGTGCATTAATTTGTTAAAGTGTTTATTATTACTGGTACAATGAAGATACAACAATTTGAAAAATAGACTAATACTAAGAATGGAGTGTTTATGATTACTGAAGATTGGGTAAAATTAAGATGAACTAATTTTAACAACAGACTAATGCTAAAGATAAGCAAACATTTTTTAATGCAAGCATATAAAATATTCATGGACTGAAACATATTGATTGACCTGTAATATTAGTACATTTTATTGATTAGTAAGAGAGTTACGGTCATTTAGAATATTTATAAAATGAGGTTCTTTTAGTAAAACTTTGTTCAATATGTTAACACTGTCCGACATTATTTTTGTCCTTTAAACAAGTCCAAGTGATTTTTATAGCATTATTTTCGTAGATTACGAATCCGTTGACGGAAATGCTCTAGGGCGTCGATTCTTTTTAGTAAATCACGGTCTAAAGGTAAAAAACGAGTTTTTAACACTTTTTGGAAGCAATCAGAGAAAAAGTTCTTTTGAAACAAAACCCTGCGAAAAAATCCCAATTGAAATAAATTGGAAATTTTAAAATAATATGTTTTATTTTAGATTTAGATTCTCCATTAAAAAACACGTCGCAGTTCCATTCGATTTTTTTTTTGTTATTTGCGACACATGGAGCTGCAATAACTCCAATGATGGCAATGCAATATGTCCGCAAAGTTGGCAGGTCAACCCAAAAAGTCCGAACTTTTTTTGGTGGAATAATTTGGTGGTTATTGGGTGGTAGTTTTTAACATTTGGTGGGAAAAATTGCAAAAACTATAGTTTTTTTGAAAATCGGCGTGCTATATATAAATTCTAGTTTCCACGCCACTTTTTTACTATACTTGAAAAAAATCCTTTTGTAATATTTTGGTGGTCGTTTGGTGATCTTTTGTCGGCAGTCTTCAATATTTGTTGGTAAAAATTGTAGAAGATATTAATTCTGCCAAAAATCTGGGACAACACTTGCATATGATTCTGGGCTTGTGGAATTGGTGCGAAGTTTAAAACCAAGAAATACTCGAAGTACAACAAAATTTGTTATATTATTGCGCGTATTTAATTATTACAATAATACAATATACATTTTTTGATGTAATCGTTTGGTGGTTTCTTGAAAGGTCATTTAGTGGTGTTTTTTAATATTTGGCTGTCAAAATTGTAGCAGATATTAACTTCCCAACAAATAAGATTTTTTGTTTTATTCGTGATAACGCTTTTAAAGAAGTCAAACATTTCATTTTCCAGAAAAAACTATGCGAGAAAGGAAAAAAGAATTTAAGATAAAAAATTATTCGTATCAAAAAGATCTACAAATTTGCTTCCGACCATTCTTTGATAAGACGTACAGTTTTTTTATCGTGATAACGCTTATTGAAACGAAAAAATCCATTTTCCACCAAATCGACTTTAACGAAACTTATTATTATTCTGATATTTTATATATATATATATATATAAAAAATTTTTATTTTCGAGGGGAAAAAGGGCTTTTAAAAAAAACCCCCCCCCCCCCCCCCGGTGGAAGAGGCGGGGGGTGCGAATCGAAAAAAAAATTTCCAATAAATCTTACGTATTTCATAAAGAAGAATCTGAATCTGTGATAAAAAATTGGGGTTCCCATTTGAAATTATGAAGTTACCCCCCTGCCTCCTAAAGGGGGTGGGGTTAGGTAAATTTGTTCAAAGTCGCTTTTCCCCCTCGAAAATAAAAAGTTTTTAATACGGATATTTTTTCATAGGCTGCGTATTTTTTTAAGTATATTTCGATGTCTCAAGATACAAAAAATACCCAGTATATATCAACAGTACGGTTAGAGAATACGTTGTGTATTCAGTGGCCATTTGTGGAACTTCTGGCGGCGTTTAGAACTAATAATCTGTCATTAGCTGACACTGTTCGGTAAAGGGCTATCTAAAGGTCACTTTTCTGGGGGCGGCATAGGCTTATAACATAATGGTTTCGAATGAAAATAATTAAATGACTCCTACATATGAATAATATAACAAATTTGTTTGTGGAGTTTTGTGAAGGCTTGCCCCAAGCCTGGAATTCACGAGATTAAGATTAAGAACCTCCTTAACTTTTTTTTAGATTTTGCCTTAAACTTATCGACTTATATTGGACGCTGAATTTGATTAACTTTTGCGGTTTTACGAGGAAATAATTAATGATAATATTCAAATTCTTTTAAATTTCTACATCTTAAAATTGCTTAGCATAAAATTCACGAATATATTTGTCTTCATTTCAGTATGATATTGGTCTAAATTTAAGCCTTCAATATCTGAATGCCAGAATTCTGTCTGAAAGTCAGACAAGCTTTAATTAAATCCAGAAAGATTGTGCTGAATTTAAGTTCCACAATTTTCAGCATGTTTTTACTGTGTAATCCTATAAACTGTATTGTAAAAATGCATAGAAATAAGTCTGTATGATAAATTTAAAGAATTTTAAATTGGAAACTTTCAAAAGTGAATTTATTATTCTCATTTCAAAGGATCAAAATGAAAAGATTCCATATTGAAAACCCATTGTATATCCTTTTTTTTTTGTAAGCGTGTAATTTTGAATTTAATACTAGTATATATGTTATATGAATTAGTTATCAATTCTAAAAGATATATACAGTATATACATGATATACAACTTGGATTTGGACAATTTTACACGTTTAAATTTAAAATGTCACTGAGAAAGTGTGATATACTTTATAATATATTTGAACATCTTTATTCTTAATAAAACCTTTCGAGAAGAGCAATTTACAAGCGATTAAATACATTTTTTTTGTATGTGTGTAGGTGGATGGATCAGTTTAATAACCATTGTGTGAAAAAAGTAGATGACGCTACATGTCCATGTAATAACCTAATGGAAATGGCGATGGACTTATCACCGTTTAGCTATTTAATAATATCTCCAATTGTTGAATACTTGTCGAAATTATATAATGATCGCCAAATTGTTAAAAAAATTGATTATTTTAGTATGAATCATTCATTTAGTTTAAATTTCGTGAAAATTTAAAATATTTGAATACATTTAATTATTAAATTTAAAATTCCAAAATCTTAATTTTTACTTTACTTTTTTCTGCTTCAATTTATTCAATTTTGACATATTGATCTGATTGTATTCTGAAATATGGTTTAATAATTTTAAGTAATCTTTTTTTTACTGTGAACAGATATTTGTTTTAAAAAGGTTCATTCTTTAATGGTTTTGAAACAATTTTAACTAGCCTATTAATAAATACCGAACTAGCATTTTCAAAACTAATACGGTGAAGTTTAGGTAAAGATAAGGCTTCTAATAGATAATGGATATGTATAGAATATATTCAGGATAGCATATATCATGTTAAAAATATTGAATAAATACATCTAACCTTATTCCAGATTAGTGTCATGTCATATCTTTTTGATATGAAAGGCTTAAGCCTTAAACCTCTTTCTCTAACTTAAAGCCACTTGAATTTTTTTCACTTATACAGTTATAATTTTTCCCTAATCCAATTACATTTTACATTCCAAACTCCTTGAATATTACAACTCGTTCGTACTTTTTTTATATTGAAAGTTTATATTTTAACCTGCATACTTTCATCTGATACTCTATTTTAAGTAATTTGTTACATAGGAAGGTTTAATTAGAAATTTTGTTTCTAGTTTTAATTTTTAGTTTAGGTCAAATTATCCCAAGTAGGCCGCCATAAATCAAAAGTCGATTTTTTTGCTGTAAAATGAATTTTTTCATAGCCCTTATGTTCAAAAAGACTTCCCCAGGTTTTGGACATAAACAAAATATTTTCACAAAAGTTATTAACAATACAAATTTAATGTTACAATATGATAACATTTTTCTCGTGAACGGCTAAACGAATTTGGATGATTCTTACGTTGATTTTTTTTTCAAAAACATACATTCTAGAAATCTTTCTTCCTAATATAAAAACATTGAATTTGTTAAAAAAACATCAGTTGTTTATAAACAAATTGAACTTTTTTTGTTTACATTTTTATGCTTAAAAACGTAAATTCCAGAAATCTTTCTTCCAAATATAAAAATATTGAATGTGTTTAAAAAAATGACAATTGTTTATAAATAAATTGAAATTTTGTTTAAAGAATAATAATTACTATTCTTTTAAATAGACTGACGCACAACATGCTCTGAGCGCTCGCGCGTCGCACTAAAAAATTTATATCCCGTGAAATAATAGAAACTACTTAGTATTTTCTTTTCACATTTTGTAACAAAATTGTTTTTGCGACCAAAGCCTGGGGATATATTAATTTCGAACATAAGGGATATTAAAAAATTCATTTTACAGCGAAAAACGACTTTCGATTTATGGTGGCCTGCTTGGGATAATTTGACCTAAACTGAAAATTCAAACTGGAATTAAAAAAAACGGGTAAGCAGAAAATTCCAATCAATGCAGATTTTGACTATACTAGATCAATACTACAATGCTATACGCTTTTTTGTCTCCGCACCCTTTTCTTTGTGCCTGTTTAATCTTTTCGGAAAATGATTTATAATCTATTTTGTAACAGAATTTTTTGTTTTATAATTGAAATTTCAAAAGCCTCCGGGTCAGATTCTGACATATGACGTGAGAGTGAAATGATTAATAATCTGGTTTAAAGAGCTTGGTAATGATATGCCTGCAGAACGCTATGCAGAATCACGAGTCAAAACGCAGGAAGAGGGCAGATTATGGAGCGCAATATAGGTTGTGTCAAGGATACACCATAAAATTAACGCTTGACTGAGAAATCATTGAACGAGACTTTGAAACGATACACTTTGGGAGCATATTAATTATAGATAAATAACAACTTTGTTCAATGTGATGCAGTTAATGCATATATTAAATATAATATCATAACTTTGATCGACTTGAAAATTATTAGGTCTACAAATTAATTCGGTGCCTTTACTTTGATGTCTTGTAATTCTTGCAGTAAAATATGGATTTTTTCCCCGTTCTAAGGCAGTTTTAAAGGGCGAACCTTAAGGCCATGTGACGAGTGGGTCACGTGACCGGCTTCCTACCTTACCGAAACTTTTTTTATTTGTAAACTTATTTTATATATATATATATATATATATATGTACATAATATTTATAAATTAATTTAATTATTTTTATAATGAAATTGTAATGTTTCATTTGAACTATATAAATTTAAATATTAATTTATATTAAAATGTAAAAAAATAATATAAATAAGTTGATAAATATTAAAATTATTATCATAAATTTATTTATATTTGAAATAATAAATATTAAATTAATTATATTTATTAAAAATATTACGTATTTGAATGTAATAAGAAAATGGAAAGATTTACCAAAACAGCTTTTGATAGAAAAAAATGTTTAATTTATACTTTCAGGTAATATTTGAATTTGATTAATATATGTTTTCATTATTCATAACTGTATTTGTCCGATAAATATACCCTAATGAGGAAGTCTAAATTGGCTTCGAAACATTTTTGGTAGGAGCAGTCGATTTACTGATCTATGACAATTTAAAATTTCCGATGATAGGATTATAATTTTGACTATAAAAATAATTGAATTAATTTATAAATATTATATATATATATTTTTTTTTAGATTATAAAATCATTTTAATATCTTCAATATTATGTTTCATTTAAACTATTCAAATCATTTGAAAATATAAATAAAAATGATTTTAATCATTTAATACATAAGTTAGAAGCTTATTATAATTGCATTATTTCTTTAATTAAATAATTGATTGAAAATTTTTATTTAAATTAAATTATCAACGATAATTTACCTCTAATTTTGTTTCAATTAATATTTTATAATTTTGGAATAAATTAATTGAATGATTACAAATTTAAGCCGAACTTAAATACTAAATTTTTGGTTTTATTTAAAAATAATTTTTGTATGAAAGAATGTTTGAATGCACCTTAAATGTTATGAAATTTTAAATTTTATTCAAAAATAATTTTTTCATGAAATAATTTTTAAATTCAATTTAAATGTTATTAAATTTTAAATATCATTCAAAAAAGTAATTAAAATTTATTTCATTTTTCATAATCATTTTGATGATCCTTGTTTTCATTCATAATATAAGCCAATAATTACAATAAATATAATAATTAAAGAAATGTTTTCTTACAAAAATGTATTAAACATAAAAATTTAATAATTGGAAAAATTAAAGAAATTTCTCCACCAAAAATTGAAAAAATTATTCCAATTAAAAAAAAAATAGAAAATGGTAAACGTGACAGTGGAATATTATCAAATCCACACTCAAATGAAGTTAATTTGTTACGTATTTAATTTTTTTTACTAAAAAAATATAATAATAAAAATAATAATCCAGTAATTATAATTAATAAAATATTTATGAATAATTATATTATATTATATTCATACAATTTAATTAATGAAAATCCTAATCCTAATATAATTATTAATAATATCCCAATTATTCTTTTAAATTTATTTCCATACAATAAACAATGATGGGATCAAGTAATTGTAACTCCAGATTATAACAAAACGATCGTATTTAATAAAGGAACTTCATGAGGGTTAAATTGATTAATATTGTTAGGTGATCTTAATCTCCCAATTTCTACATTTGGAGATAAAGCAGAATGAAAATGAGACAAAAAAAAATAAAATAAAATTATAACTGTGAATGAATAAATAAAAATATCCTTATTCTTAAGGATTGACGAATTTTTAATGTACGAAGTCCTTGAAGTGTTCTTTCTCAAATTACATCTCGTCATCACTGAAAAGAAATGAAAGTTATCTAATTATTTTTTAATTACATTAATTCGCTCCTAATTGTCAACTTACGAAGCCAAGTAACATATCGCTGGAATCGCCGCGAGACATAGATTTCGAATATAATATTTCCAAATTACTAATTGTAAAATTAAAAAATTTTATGTTTCGTATTTTATTCCTCATCGGTACAAAGGGCCCCCCGCTGACATGGACGACAAACGCTGACGAGAACTCGTCTAGGTAAGGGGAAGTTCGGTAGTGGAGGTAAAACAACCAGGTAGACGGCGATAAAATGGGCATCTCCGATTAATTTCTCTTCTAATTCATTTGCACTGCTCCTGCTACTTATTCCTGGCCTAGTCAAGTTTCTGCGGAAATAAAACATCAGTCAGCTTCAGCCATTGTTGAGGACCCATGCGGGCCTTAATCATTGACAAAGGAGCAGTTTAACTTTGAACAAGAGTGCATTGCTGTCGGTGAAGTAAGTTTCGAGTCAAGACTGTGAAAAGTGCGGTGAACAGAGGAAAGTTTTAAACAGTTCTGAGAGAACAGAATATATCCAACGAAATACTCTTGTTCAAATCAGAATTCCTGCCCATAATATTGTTCGTAGGTTAACTAATTTTCAACAAAAAGTTAAATTTCCAAGAAACAAGTACATTTTCAACCAAGTAGACGAATTTTGTAGCATCTGCAAATAAAAAAGACTAATTTCCGACATAGAAGTTGAAGTTTGAACAAAAAAGTGAAATTTCAACCAAATACTTGAATTTTCTAGTATTTACAAAACAAAAAGATGAATTTTTTACAAAACAGTTTCATTTCCGACCAAAAGGTTAATTTTCGACCAACTTTTAGCTTTCTCCCTAAATAATTAAATTTTTGAAAAAAATACATGAATTTTCAACCTAATGGTTCAATTTTCAGACTGAACAAGTTAATGAGTTTTCAAATTAATTGGTTCATTTTTCATACCAAAAACATGTGGTTTCAAAGTAAAGAAATTAATTTTCAACAAACTAGTTTAATTTTGTACAATTCTCAAACCAAACACACTAATTTACAACAAAACAGTTGGATTTTAAACAGAAAAGTAAGTTTTCAACCAAACATAGTTTCGAAGTACCATAATAGAACGAAAAAGACTGATTTACAAGAAAACAGTTAAATTGCCAAGAAAACAGTAAATTCGCCACAAAATAGTTCAATTTTCTAACATTTAAAATAAAAAAGACGGATTTTCCAAAAAATGTTCATTTTGAACAAAATCAAGTCCGGGCCAAATGTGGAGGACCCTCACTTCTCTTGATTGCAACTCGCACAAAAAAATCTCTGAATTGTCTTACAAGAACGATCTTGAAGCTTAAGGTCTTGTGAATTCAACGATATGATCACTGTTGTAAACATTTTTGTCAACCTCATTTTTCAAGCGTCAACTTTCACCTGTTTCTAGAAAGCGGTCGACGTTAGGAAAAGTCTAAAAAAATTCACATATATTCTTTCCGTAATCTCTGCTGCAAAAAATTGTTCGAAAGGCTTCCATATGCAATAATTTACTTTTTACAGGGAGTTATTTAAAAATAGTTTATCTGGAGAACGAATAAATATCAAAAGCCGTTTAGTGGTTGAAAATGTGCAGTTTAGTAATGAGAGTGCAGTGCAATAATGAAATTTATGATGAAAGCATTGTTACGCAAGAAATATCATTTTGCATATTTCTGGCTTCGTTCAGTGTTGGCGCGCGGTCCGTCGCAGCAGGAAAAATGTACATGTACGCGGAGCGCTTCCCCAACCGCTGCTTGATCAAGCTGCAGCCTAAGATGAGGAAGTGACATTAATACCAACCGCGGAAAGCAGCCACCTTCTGAGAGATGATCACGATTTCAGGACAAGAAGGAACATTAACATGCAAGTTCCTCCTAAGCCCCAAGATCTCAGAAAAAAGAATTCTTCCTCTGATCTCTCTGTAGCTCAGTGGTTAGAGCACCTGACCGGAAATCAGTTGACCTGGTCAACTTTCACTGGCCCGGAAATAATCGTTAATCATCTGAAAATGTTGAAACTTGGTATCAGTATTGACAAAACCTTCACCTGCTACATGCATGTTGTCTCATATTTTTAGATTTTGTTTTTGTGAGATTATCATGAAAATCTGCACAAAAATCGAGCTGCCTAAACTTTTTGGACGGACAGGAATTTGAGCATTTTTACTACGCCTTAATGTATATCATCTCAAGATAGAACAAAATTTCGCTAAAATATTGCAATTACGATGCCGATTTCCGGCGGAGCATGATCCTGCCGATGTGCTTGTGATTTCTTGGGGAGTTAAAAATAATGCTTCCTTAGCAGCCAACGTCGCCGAAGGGCGTTGTCTGCGAAGTCTGAAGGTTGAGGCGATCCAAGCCTAATCGCTTCTCAAGTGGAACAATAGGGTCAGAGCTCGGACTAGACTCGAGGGAAAGAAAGGGGGAATAAAAGGGACTTTATAAGGTGTATTTCCTCGACTTTCTGCAATTTTATCTGGATTCGACGTTCAATTTGTGAGCCAGGTGGGCATCCTTCGATGTATGAGTATTTTCTTCAGATCATGAATCGAGAAGGAGGAAGAAAGAAGGCAAAAAAGAGAGACAGATGAATTGAGGATGGACGAAGGAGCGAGATATGAGCGAGAGAAAGAGGAAGTCCATAGTGGGAGGAGATCAGCAGACAGAAAGAGATGGAAAAAGAGAAAGAAAATGAGAGAGAAAAAGATATAGGAGAAAAAAGAGATAGAAGGAGAAAGGAGAAAATCACTAAAGAGGAAGGGAGGTAGATTCTCTTAAGGATAGAAAGGGACAGAAAGGGAATAAGGGTTAGAGGAAGAGGGAGAGAGAGAGAGAGAGAGACAGAGAGAGAAAGAGAAAGAGAGAGAAAACAGGGTCCTTCACCCGTACCGAACGAATCGCTCGCCAGCTTGCATTTTGCCCGGCAGTCTGGCCTGACCGCTTGTCTGGCTGTTCATATAGGCCCTACTTTATCTACTGGTGAGGCTAATCATGTACACGATCTGAGCTGGCATAATTACACTTTATGCCATTATGCCTTTTTAAGAAGTTTTGGTGGCCACATACCAGGAAAACCTGAAAATCAGGGAAAAGTCAGGGATTTTGAAAAAAATTTGCAAAAGTTAGACCGAAAGGTATAGTGATGCTTGTCCAGTAGGGTGGTCCAAATTTTTTTTCTCGAATTTTCATGCATATCGTCCGGAAATTTGTTCGAATCCACAACAAAATAAATCCATTAAAAAAAAATGATATTTAGAGTTGGCGCAAGCCCCATGAAGTTTAACATGTATTTCCCATAAGAAAAAAAGACGCTTTTGTAAATTTTGTTCAGAATGGTCAATATTAGCTGAATCGAATTTAAAACTCAACATTTCTCGTCAAAAATAGCCATAGAATACGAATAAAACATTCCTTTTTAAATATCGACCCCATGAGTCTGTTTTATAGGGTCAAAAAAAAAAACCCCATAAGTTAAAAAATGGGTTTAGCGAGTTTTTGGCGCTCATTATGATTTTTTTGCGTTTTTTTAAATGCAAATTGTTTCTAACACATGAAATATTACTTTGTACTGATAGATAGATGTTTACATACATTTTTTAAACAATTTATTGGTTTTAGCAATTTTCCTTTAGAATAGAGATAGAAAATCGCCATTTTTTCAAAATGTTTCCACTTTTTGTCCAATTTTCAATTAGAGAGAGGTACTAGTTCATTAATGTTAATAAACATAATTGTTTAGACAACTGATTATTATTTTTAATAATATTATCTTTGAATAATACTAGAAATTGCGGGGTTTTCTGGAATTTTCAACTTTTTGTTCGTTTTTCACTCGGAGTAAGTTAATATTTCATTTAATATGCCAAAAATAATTGTTTAAACAAATTATTCTCTTCTATAGCTATCTTCTTTTATATTAATACTAGATAGTTGCGGTTTTTTCTGTATTTTTCAACTTTTGTCCATTATTCAAAATTTTTACAATTAATTCAAGTTGTTCAAACAATTTATTATTATTGTTAATAATATTCTTTTTGCTTAATGGTAGAAAATTGCGTTTTTTTCTGAAATTTTTAACTTTCTGTCTATTTTTCCATGGAGTGACTTAATAATTATTTAACTTGAGCGACAATAATTGTTCAAATAAATTATTATTGTTAATAGCTATCCTCATTTATATTAATGCCAGATCGTTGCGGTTTCTTTCTGAAATGTTTAACTTTGCTTCGCCTTTTTAGTTATGAACAAATAATAAATAAGCATTAGTAAGAAAATCCAACTATATTTTTGGGCAAAAGTTCATTTTTTGATATTTGATTTATTTGAATTGATTGATTGCTTTATTTTATTTGATTTATATTTCATCTCTGGTTGAAAATTTAACTATTTTGATGAAAATTCGTTTCATGTTTGGTAGAAAATAAATTTTTAAACGAAAAATTTAACTATTCCATTTTGTTTCACATATAAGAGCGGTATCTTTCACAATGAAACCAACTGGAAACATTTCCTCACGATGAGAGAAAAAAGAATTGATTTTCTCAAATTTGTCGAAAATTTGGGGGGGGGGGTGAACTAACCCGACATTATTTTTGATTACACAAAAATGGCCCATCAGTAGTAAATTCAGGCCGAAAAATGTGAAAGAAATATTTGTTGCTCGCGATAATTAAATAAAGTTGATGTGTTTTTGTCTTTAGTACATAATCAATTATCATTAGCAACTCTCTAAATTTGAATTAGTAGAAATTTTACTAATTCATTCAGTACACTTAAATTTGAATGATGAATCAGTTTTTTTTAGAAGTTTAATAATTTTAACAGTAAAAATACCGTACCTGAAGTTAATCAGTAAAAAAAACTCTATTTTTAATAAAAAAAGCATTTTCAACAAAACAATTAAATTTTCTACCAAAGAAATTAATTGTCAACCAAAAAGATAAATTGTCAACAAAATAGTTGAATTTTTAACCAAATATTTGAACTTTCAATCTAGGAAGATGAATTCTCAAGCAAAACGACTAATTTTCAAGCAAAAAGATTAACTTTATACCAAAAAAGATGAATTTTCAACAAAATAGTTAAATTTTTAACTAAAGAGATGAATTTTCAACAAAATAATTAATTTTTCACCGAATCGTTGTTTTTTTAAACAAGTAGTTAAATTTTCAGCCTACGAAAATGAATTCTCAAATAAAACAATGACTTTTCAACCAAGAAGATTGAAATTCTACCAAAAAAGCGCATTTAAAAAAAAAATATATGAATTTTCAATCATATAGTTGAATTTCTTACAAAAAAGGAGAATTTTCAACAAAAAATTGAATAGTTCGATTTTCAGTAAAAAAATTAATTTTCATAAAAAAAGAGAATTTTCAACAAAATAGTTCAATTTTCTACCAAAGAAATTAATTTTTAACCAAAAAGATAAGTTTTCAAAAAAATAGTTGAATTTTTAACCAAATAGTTCAAGTTTTAAGCTAGAAAGATGAATTCTCAAGCAAAAAGACGAATTTTCAAGCAAAAAGGATGAGGGGGTCTAAATGACTTCGAAACATGTTGGTCCCATCGTAGTATAAAAAGGACGGAGAAAGGAAAAAGTGAGGGGTTGGTTTTTGATTGTGTTATTCTTGTCTCTAATGAGCCGAAAAGTGCGGTTTTTGGAAAGCTTATTTTTAAATTGTGAATCAATTTGTTGCTTATTCTGTAAAAATTATTCATGATAAAATGGATTTCTTTTCAATCTTAATTTATAAAAAAAAAGGATTAAAATATTTTTAAACCGATATTGTCTACAGGTACCCGTGGGAATAAAATTCATTTGAAATATATGCTACATTTTGAAATTCGAAACAATGTCATAAAGATTTATTCTGAAGGTATTAGAGGGAATTTAATAAATTTCAAAGAAATTCTACTTTACGGTAAAAGCAATTCAATATACATATTTTTTGAATGAAATGGAGGAAATTAAACAAATTTAAAATGTGTCCTAGTTTACGTAATTAAAAACAATTAATTATAGATATTTTTTATGGTGCAGGAAGGAATTAAATAAATGTGAATTTTGTCCTGTTTCTGGAACACAAAATAATTCCAAAAGTTGTTGTTGCCGCCGTTTACACGTCCCAGGAACGTTCCGAATGTGCCCGCGGAACGGTCCAGGGACGTTCCGTGCTATCAGGGTAATTCTATTCGTCACGTTTCACTAAATAAAAAAATAAAATAAAACATGCCTACGACTAACCATTCTCGATATCGACAAATTTCAAAACGGAGTACCTTTTGAATAAATATTTTGACATTTGATACTTTGGGTACGTATTAGCAGGTATTAGTGTCAACATGTATTCCAAAATTTACGAAGTTTCATTCAGATCGGTTACCTTGACTCAGAATGTTGGAAATGGAAACATTTCGTGGACTAGCCAACTGTGTAAATA
Organism: Andricus grossulariae; assembly: GCA_011634705.1. NCBI lineage: Eukaryota > Metazoa > Arthropoda > Insecta > Hymenoptera > Cynipidae > Andricus > Andricus grossulariae. The sequence continues at coordinate 6,619,909 of JAABKJ010075445.1, forward strand.
ACTCTATACTTGAGAAAAAATCATGACGACGGAATTTTCGACACTTACGCGCTAAAAAAATAGTTTGTCCGAAGGAATTCATCTTACCGACCGAGCTTGACGTCAGACCGCCGCGTCACAGAGCACACTAAACAGTTTGTTTGAAACGTTTGAAACTCGATCGATAAATTATAATATAACGGTCATAACCCAAAATACTCCATAATTAATTAATTCATATACCTTAAAATTATAAAAATACGAGTTATTCAAGAAAACACTAAATTCTCATCCGAGTGTAGTCACTTAATCGTGAATCTTTAACCTAAAAACGAAAATAAAACATCAACAAAACACGAACAAAGAGAGAGTCGGCAAGTGGCGCCCTTCGCGGCAAAACTACAGTACAGTCGTTGATTTGCCTGCGATGCGAAATTTCGTTTGTGTTCATTTGTGTTCTCTTCGCGGTATGGTGTGAATTGTGATACGACGAATACAGTGAGTTTTCAAGTGCAATTTCCAGTGCCCATCGTCGAGAGTAATTGTGAACCTAACCTAAAACAGCGACGCGTGTAATTTTGAGCGTGTGACAATTTGCCGAAAATTCACGAGCCGTTATTCCTGACGATTTTCACCTGCAAGGTTTTCACTTCCCAGTGGCGTAGCCCAAGAGAATGTGACAGATGACAAGGTAAGAGCCGAACAACTACAGAAATCGAGATGTAGAATCCTTTCCCTCCCTTCTTTCTTAATATTCAATTTTAATTTGACTATTTCCCAAAAAACACGTTCGGGGTTATGGTTATGAGGAAAGTGGGGGTGGGGAAACAGAGTTAACCTTACTTTGTTGGCGGTCGCTCCCTTCACGAGAGAAACGCTTTGGCTCACTTTCGAGATGCTTTTGTGGCTCGTGGCTTGCTCAAGGTCGCGGTATTTTTTATGCGAGGACACAAGGTTTTTCGTAAGGATCTGATAAGTTTTTATAATTCATCAGAATTCAATGAATGAGTCTCATCTTTTTGAAATGCTTTGTTGTGCTGAGACTTGCGCGTAAGCATTCTAGTGCACTGCTCCTTTGATTGATGAACTCATTTATTCAATTGTAAGATCAGCGTCTCGAATACTTGCGAAATAATGAGCCAACAGTTGGTTCACGAGCAGCAGATGCACAAGATTGAGCTTCCTGGCTTTTAGTTTCCAGATTAGAAAAGTAACTGTGTTTTCTTCTATTTTCCAGTGTCTTGGGAACACTTTTTCTTTGCGGGAAACTCATAAAAATCTTCCATGGAAGTTTTAAAATAGGAATGAATAAATAGCATTCTTTTTTCAGGGTTGCTGTTTTTATGGGTAATTGGAAGGAGGGAGTTTAATTTAAAGTCTGAACTCTCGGGGGCTTTCCGTGAGTAAATGGAATTGTCCTTAATCACTAAAATATATCATTCCAAGGGGAAAGGGGAATACAATATTTTTGAAAAACATCTTACGTCATTTATGTCAGTGGAGCCAATTATATTAAGAATTAAATTAAAAAATATCATTCATTCAGACATGAAAATTTTGCTTCCATTCTTTCCTTATACTTATATCGTGCGACTTTTTTCGATTTTTTTGAGAAATGCAACTAATTGACATTTTTCCGCTTTTGTCGGAAGTTCTCTATACATACTTTCAATTTTAATCACAATGAAACTTTTAAAATTGAAATTCAAAACTAGCAGAAAATATACCATTTTAATTGAGAAAATTACAAATTGAATAATTTTTTATTGAAGCTTTATAATTAGAAAACTTGAAATTTATAGCGTTTGAAATTGAACGATTTTCAATTACATGACTCTGTATATAAGTTTTATTTTATTTGTTTCAAATTTCAAGCCTCAATGTTAAAAATAAATTCATTTCTAATTCTATTACAGTCTTTTTGAAAAAGAATTTCCCCTTTTTCTCATTTTTTCATTTAAAACCAAATACCTAGTTGAATTTTCTACCAAAAAAGACGAATTTTCAACAAATTACAGAAATTTTCAACTAAATAGTTTGCACAATGCATATCATGTTAGTTTAAATAGTTAAATGTTTATTGGAGAGAAGTAATTTTAATAACAAAAAATTTCTACAAAACAGTCTAATTTTTTACCAAATTCTTGAATTTTCAAATTAAAACGCCGAATTTTCTACACAACAGTTGAATTTTCATCAAAATAGTTAAATCTCCAGTTAAAAACTTAATTTTCAACAAACAAAAACCGAATTTTCAACTAAAATAATGAATCTTTAATAAATAAAATAAGTGTTAAGGAAGTAGTTCAACTTCCAACCAAGGAGTTTAATTTTCAACATAAAAATGTGGATTTTCAACATAAATATATGCAATTTAAACAGAAAATGTAATAGTTGATCTTTTAACAAAAAAAGATTTTAATTTTAAATCAAAAACAGTTAAATTGAACAAAAACGGACGAATTTTCATCAAAATAGTTAAATCTCCAGTTAAAAACTTAATTTTCAACAAACAAAAAACGAATGTTCAACTAAAATAATGAATCTTCAATAAAAAAAATAACTGTTAAGAAAGTAGTTCAACTATTCCAACGAAGGAGTTGAATTTTCAACATAAAAATGTGGATTTTCAACGTAAATATATGAAATTTCAACAGAAAATGTAATAGTTGATCTTTTAACAAAAAAATATTTTAATTTTAAATCAAAAATAGTTAAATTGAAAGAAAACGGACGATTTTTCAACCGATTGAAACCCGAAAAAGCTTTAAATTTAAATTTATCATCATGAATCATCGTGAAAGTATTAAATCTATTATTATATATTAATAATTCAATTATTAATATGAATAATTATTAATGTCTTTTTTTTCTTTTTCGTTTTGATAAAAACAATAGGCCATCGAAATTATCATATTTAGATTGTATTATATTTATCTAATATATTATTATATATTAATAATTTAGTTATTAATATGAATAATTATTAATGTTTTTTTTTTATTTTTTGTTTCCGCCTATGCATGATAAAAACGATATGCCATCGAAATAATCATATTCACGTCGTATTATATAATTGTAATATATTATTACATATCAATTGATTAATTATTAATATTAATAATTATTAACGATTTTGTTTAGTTTTTTTTTCTTTTTTGTTTTGTTTTCCGCGTATGCATGATAAAAACGATAGGCCATCGAAATTATCATATTTAGATTGTATGATAATCATGTAATATATTATGCATATATTAATATATTAATTATTCATGTTTTGTTTTTGTTTTCCACATATGCATGATAGAAACGATAGACCATCGAAATGATGATATTTAGATTGTATTATGATAATGTGATGTATTATTATGTATTAGTATATCATTATATATCAATATACTATTATATATTTATATATAAATTAATATATTAATTATATTAATAATTGTTTATGTTCGTTTTGCTTTTTTTTTTTTTTGCTTAGTTTTCCGCGTGTGAATGATAAAAACGATAGGCCATCGAAAGAAGCATATTTAGATTGTATTACAATAATGTGATATATTATTATATATTGATATATTAATTGATTAATAATTCGTGTTTTTTGTGTGTTTTTTCGTTTTCGTTTTTTATTATTTCTTTTCCGCGTATGTATGATAAGAACGATAGACCATCGAAATAATCATACTTATATTTTATTATATAAATGTAATATGTTATCATATATCAATATATCATTATATATTAATATATTATCATCAATTGATATAATAATTACGAATTATTGATATTATTAATCGTTTATGTTCTTTTTTCTTTTTTGCCTTGTTTTCCGCGTGTGCATGATAAAAACGATAGGCCATCGAAATAATCATATTCATTTCGCATTATATAATTGTAATATATTATTACACATCAATATATCAATTAAATAATCATTATTATTAATAATTATTAACGTTTTTTCTTCTTCCTTTTTTTGTTTTGTTTTCCGCTTATGCATGATAAAAACTTTGGCCATCGAAATAATCATATTTAGATTGTATTATATTAATGTGATATATTTTTATATATTGATATGTTAATTGAATAATTATTCATGTTTTATGTGTTTTTTTTGTTTATGTTTTTTATTACTTCTTTTCCGTGTATGCATGATAAAAACGATAGGCCATCAAAATAATCATATTCATGTCGCATTATATAATTATAATCTATTATTACACATCAATATATCAATTAAATAATTATTATTAATAATCATTATTAACGTTTTTTTTGTTTCTTTTTTTATTTTGTTTTCCGCGTATGCATGATAAAAACTTTAGGCCATCGAAATAATCATATTTAGATTGTATTATATTGATGTGATATATCATTATATATTGATATATTGATTGAGTAATTATTCATGTTTTTGTGTTTTTGTTTTTCATTACTTCTTTTCCGCGTATGCATGATAAGCACGATAGACCATCGAAATAATCATATTTACATTGTTTTTATAATTAGAATATATTACTATATATCAATATATTCATTAATTAATTATAAATGTTATTAATTATTCAAGTTTTTTTTCTTTTTTGTTTCGTTTTACGGGTATACATGCTCAAAACGATATGCCATCGAAATAATCATATTTAGATTGTATGATAATTATGTAATATATTATTACATATCAATATATTGATTAATAATGTTTGTTTTCAACATATGCATGATAGAAACGATAGGCCATCGAAATGATCATATTTAGATTGTATTATATTAATGTGATATATTATTATACAATAATATATTAATCAATCAATTATTATGTTCACTTGTATGTTTAATTTACAGGTGAGTTTTGAGCGTCCAGAAAGCAAAATATCGCTATGTTCTCGCAATTCTGCAGAGGCTCAAGATCAGAGTTCGCACAATCAATGACAAAGCTCGAAAGCTCGAAAGCTCATTAGCACTTCCTAGTAGTCTCGGCGCTGATAGTTCACGGGCTTCTGACAGCAAACTGAAAACACGAAATGGTGAAAGCGTCTCACGAGACTTCCGAAGTGGGAATAGGAAGTTCTTGCCTCACAGTAATCCGCGTTAATTAGTACCCAACACCTTTTTTTATCTACCACATTCAATTAGAAAAATAATAAAACCGGCATCAATAATCAATTATGTATAAGTGGAGACATGACCGAACCTTAAGGCGATTAAAATGACTTGGGCTTTCGCCACATACAAAATATGTCTACAAGGATGCATTGTTTAACGTAATATTCAGACCACATAATCTGAAGGCAATTTTAATCAACGTTCCACTGCGATTTTTTCAAAAAAAAAATTTTTTTTTTCATTGGAAATTGAGTGTTTTTGAGTCTGTAAAATGAAACGCGCCAAGTAACACTGAATGCCGGGCTGCTGTCACCTGATCTAGTTTCAAGTCTAATTTTATTAGTTAATTATTCCACAAATTAATAATAAAAAGAATAAAATGAAATAGATAATCAATAAAAAAATGTTAGTCGACTCGAAACTGGATCGGGTGACTGCAGACCGGCTTACAGTATGATCTGGCGCTTTGCATTTTACAGGAGCAAAAAACCCTCAATTTTCAATTACAAACAAAAAAAAATCGAAAAAATCGTTATTTTTCCTCTAGTAAAATTGCCTTCATATTATGTGGTTAAAATATCTTATTAAACAATGCATTCTTGTAGAGGTATTGTGTAAGTGAAGAAAACCCGAGTCATTTTGATCGCCTTAAGGGTTTCTGCCCAAGGCTATGAAATACCAAAAATCCTATTCTTTACATAAGAAAAATAAATGATTTTTAATTAATTAAACTATTCAGCATTTTTTTTTTCGTTTGAGAACATTGATTAGTAATTTTCTTGATGATAAATTTGAAAAAAGTTCCATAAATTCCTATTTTTTCTGCTTTTTTCAAGAAGATTTGACTTTTTTGCTTAAAATTTAATCATTTTGGTGATGATGCAAATATTTTTAAAAAATTCGTTTTATTTTTTGTTGAGAATCAAGTTTTTTAACTGTAAACTCAACTATTCAATTTTTGGTTGGAAATGTGTCATTTTTAGTTAAAAAATCAAGTAATTGTTTGAAACTTGGTTTATTTTGTTGGTCATTTGTTATTTTGACAAACAGTTAATCCCCTGAGTTGAGAAATCCAGTTTTTGGTTGAAAATTCAACTATTTGGTTGAATGTCAAACTAATTTCTTGAAAATCATTTTTTTTTTATATTTATCATTTAAGCTGAAAACTTATCACTTCGGTTGACAATTCAACTGTTTTCTGAAAATTTGTTTATTTTGATTTACTGAAATAATATTTTATTTCTATATTTTGTTGAAAATTCTTTTATTAGGTTGAGGATACAGATTTAAGAAGAATTTCACGAATATTTTAAAAGATTTGACAAAGATTTCAAAGATTGCACAAAAATTTCCCAAAGATTTCGAACATTTCATAAAGATTACAAGGATTTCAAAGATTTGAAAAAGGCGTGTGCACCAGAATTCAAAGATTTCACAAAAGATTTCGATCATTTCCAAAGATTTTAAAACTTTCAAATGAGTTCTAACATTTGCAATATTTTAAAAAAGATAGTAAACCAAATTTCTAAGATTTTACACAGATTATACACAGATTAAAAATATTGTGATGATTTCAAATGAATTAAAAAGATTTCAGAATGATTTCACAAATATTTCAAAGATTTCATAAAAATTTCATAAAGATTTAAAAAAAATACAAAGATTTAAAAGATTCCACAAAAATTTCCCAAATATTTCGAACATTTCATGAAGATCGCAAGGATTTCAAAGATTTTAAAAAGGCGTTTACACCAGATTTCGAAGATTTCTCAAATATTTCGAATATTTTCAAAGATTTTCTAACTTTCCAGAGGTTTCAAACATTTTCAAGATTTTAAAAAGGTTTTAAATCAGATTTCTAAGATTTCAAAAGATTGTACACAGATTAAAAATATTGTAATGATTTCAAATTAATACAAAATATTTTAGAAAAATTTCACAAATATTTCAAAGATTTCATAAAAATTTCTCAAAGCTTTCAAAAGAATACAAAAATTCCGAAGATTTCAAAAAACAGTAAAACATATTTCAATGATTTCAAACGAATACGAAAGATTTCACTAGTATTTCAAAGATTTTAAACTTTTTCAAAAGTTTTTAACAAATTTGAGAAGATTTAAAAATATTTCAATGATTTCAAACGACACAAAAGATTTCGCAAAGAAAGATTAAAGAAAGATTTCAAAAATATTTCAAAGATTTCATACAAATTTCAAGAGATTTCAAAAAAATTCACAGAGATTTCAAGGATTTTAAAGATTTCAAGTATTTTACAAAAATTTTAAAGGGTTCCAAAAAATGACACAGAAATTTCAAGACTTCACAAAGATTTTAAGTACTTCAAGAGATTTCAACGAAGTCACAAAGATTTCAAGATTTCAGAGACAATTTATGTTCGCAAAAAATTAAGAATTTGTTTATTTATGGTTCTGCTTTCTTTAGAAAATTTCGGTAAAAAAATGAAATGGCCCATTTTTTACATCTATAAAAAACGGTTATTTCATTATTTGATGTAAAAAAAGGAGACCTGGAAAAACTTGAATTCTTGACCTGGAAAACCTGAAAAAGACCTTGAATTTCATTCCTAAGAATCGCTGGACACCCTGATTTACAAAAACGAAAAACGAATTTTCAACAAAATAGTTAAATTTTGAAACAAAATTTTTCTAACTGTAATGATGAATCTTCAACCGAAAAACTTAATTTTAAACCAAAAAAGATGAATTTTCAACTGAAAATATGAAATGTCAATCAAGAAGTTTAAATCTCTATCAAAACAAAAATTTCGACAAAAAGTGGAATAGTTACCGTTTCAGTTAAAAAAATTAATTTACAATGAAAAAACTAATTTAAAAAAAAAATTATAACCTAAAAGATTAATTTTTAACAAAATAAATGAATTTTCAAAAAAAGAAAGAAGCTTTTTCAATTAAAATAATTAATTATCAACAAAAAAATGAATTTTTAACAAAGTAGTTCCACTTTCAAAGAATTAGTTGATTTTTGAACCAAAAAAGGTTTTTCAGTCGCTATTCACGTCATTTGAGCAAGAACTAATTTAAATACCCTGCAAATTCCAGATTTTTCCGTTTTTCCTTATAAGAGGTATTCATCTTGAAAAATATGGAAAATCTCGAATGTGTCAAATTTTGAAGTAAAATTCGATATATTATCCGGAAATACCTTAAAAATGTATTTTTTTTATGTTTCTTGCATTTAAAAAAAAAATCTTAAAAGTACAGTGTCGAATTGTTACACACGCAGCGAATCATATTTTGGAATGAAAAAAATAATCTGTTAATTTTAAATAATTGTAAGAAAATGAAAGAAATTGTGTCATTCATATTAAATTTACTGGAATTTTTTCGCTGTAATAAGGAAACTTCTGTCAGTCATATACACAATCTTCTCAAATCCGATCTCAAATCATATAAGATTTTTTGTAAAGTCTATAAAAAAATGTTGGAAAATGAGCAGATTTTTTTTCTAAAGAAAGGGTAATTAGTAGGGTGGGTCGAAAATAACCAATTTCAGAAATCGAAAACAATACCATGTCTAAAAGTAGTGCATTAGGACCCCCAGGAGTGGAATCGATCGATTTAAATGTAGGTAACGCGCGCCATCAAAATAGGTTTAAAAAAATTATTTTATAAAGAGTGTTAAAGTTTTTTTTTTGATTTCATTTTTTGTGTACATTTTTGGGGTTACCTGGAGTCTTCTCAATTTTTGTCAGATTTTAAGATACTACTCTGCAAGAGATAATCATTTTTTAATGTACCCTTATTTGCAAATTTTATTTTTTGCGCCCATAAAAACATTAAAAAATTTTTTTTTGGCATTTGGGGACTTTCTTGGGATCAAAATGAACTAAAAAAAATCAAGATGTCAGGGTGCACAGTCTTCTCCTTTTTTTCTTAGTTTCCCCTTTTTTCATGAAATTCCCCTTTTTTCCCCTATTCTGAAAAAACTTCCCCTTTTCTCATTAAATATACGATATTTGAAAATACAATATTTGAAGCACGCGATATCTTTAAAATAAGAGTTTCAAATTTTTTGAATATACAATAAAAAATCAGTCATTTTGATGATTTCCATTCGAGATTTCTTCAATTTGGACGATTTAGAATTTAAAACTTTACATTTGATCTTCAAAATCTACCAAATTCAAGAATTTTTATTTCTTCATTTGTAAAATGTAAGGATTTTTAATTTTTAAAGTTTACAATTGAAAATTCTGTAATTTCGATGATTTAAATTCGAATTTTCTTCAATTTGGAAGATTTGGAATTAAAAACTTGACTTTTGATCTTCAAAATCACCTAAATTTAATAATTTTTATTTATGCGCTTTCAAACTGGAAAAGTTTTTAATTTTTTGAATTACCAATCAAAAAATTAGTAATTTTGTTGATTTACATTCGAAATGTCGTTAATTTGCAATATTTAGAATTGAAAACTGGACTTTGGATCTTCAAAATCATTCAAATTTAATAATTTTTATTTACACATTTTTAAATTAAATAGTTTTTAATTTTGAAAATTTAGGATTAAAAATTCGGTGATTTTAATGATTTACTTTCGAAATTTCCTAATTATTTTAATTATTTGAATTTGTTTCTAATTATTTGAATTTACAATAAAAAATTAGTAATTTTTAAGATTTACATTCGAAATGTCTTTAATTTTAAACTTTTAGAATTGAAAACTTCACTTTTGATCTTCAAAATCGTCCAAATTTAAGAATTTCGATTTATCCATCTTTAAAATAGAAGAGTTTTTAATTTTTTAAATCCACAATAGAGAAATTATTCGTAATTTTGATGATTCACATTCGAAATTTCTTCAATTTGAAACATTTAGAATTGAAAACTTGACTTTTGATCTCCAAAATCATCGAAATTTAAGAATTTTTATTTATGTATTTAGAAATATATCTTGAATTCAACGCATTTTTAATTCAATGTTTCTGTTATATATTGAACCATTTAAACCTCTGGACTTTTTGAAATTTTGTTTAAACTTTTTAAAACACTTTTTGTGTATAAGAAACAACTTTCTTCCATCTATTAACTGTTTGAGAATAGAAAGAAAGGAAACGAAGGGAAATTATCAAACCTGATATTATTTTTTTCCTGATTTCGTGAAAAATGACAAAGCGTTCTAAATAGCTAAAGAAATGGGAAATTTACTGAAGAAAATTATAGATATTTTTTTCGCATAAGGTCAGAAAATAAAAAATGTATACACTCCAAATTTCAAAAATGAAATTGTTCTTTATGTTATGATGTTCATTGCAAGAGTTTTAAATTGAAAGTATTCGATCATTTTAGATTGAAACCTTTCAAACTATCAAGTTACATATTGAAAGTTTTCAAAGATTCAGGATTAAAAATGAACATCTTTTAATACTTGAATCATTATTTCAGAACGGCCTCAATCGTATAACTTTAGATAAATTTGAAAGCAGGACTATTGAAAATTAGGATTGCTTGAAAGAACTGAATAAATGTTTTACTCTTTAAAACGGTCCTTCTTCAAGTTTTATTTATTTGTCAATAATTTGGCATCTTCACAAATTATTTATATTGTTGAGAGGAAAGAACACTTGATTTTTGTCAAAATTTTGACAATATATATTTATTGTTCTCTCAAGGTCAATTTTGTACAAAGTGCTTGTTTCTGTATAAACAGACTCCATTATTGTTTCTGATTTCGTTCTATCACTCATGTTTTTTCATGTTTATAAAATATTAATTTAAGGTTACTCGAAGTAATTTTCTGTACAAAATATTGATTTAGAAAAAATATTTTTCAAACTATAGAACGGATTTCTTTGCCCCAAGATACAAACCTAAATTATACTATAGTAAAAAAAACTGGAAAAAAAAGATCCAAGCCAAATTTTGCAAATAAAATTAACATTGGTCGACCTATAAATATATTTTTTGAATTCTGAAAAGGGTTACAGATTATATAATTCCGGAAGAAATAATTTTTAGTTGATGCAGTTCATTTCAATAAATAAATCTTAAAAATTCACAGCAAAATTAACCCATTTCCACACCACCCTGGAGGTAGAGTTGCAACGCTTTTTTTTTTAAGTGGTTGGTCGAAGGGACAGAGAAGACATGAATCACAAATAAACAATTCACAAAATTTTCAATAACATTTTAAATTATTAACAAATTCGTAGCTTTTCTGGGTAAATAACTTTTATCTATTTATTTTTTTCCTATCTTGTGTCGTTTGTCCAAAATTTTTATTTTTTCATTTTCAATGTTTTTTTTCACGAATAAAACAAAAACTATGCGTTCTATCAAAAAGTAATTCATGACAAATTTTTTGATATTTTTTGGGTGCACAATTTTTTTCACGTCATCTTTTATCGCAACTGGCACAGTTTGACCAAAAAATAAAATTTTTGATTTGTCATTATGTTTGGTGTGTTCAAAATTTGAATTTTCGATTTGAAAATAATATATGAGAAGTTGTAATGATAATATTGCAGGGCTTGCGAAAAGCAACGCTTTTTTCTCTATACTTTTTGCCATATCGTGCGGTTCTTAGCTTCAAATTTTCATTTTCGTTTTTTTTTTTTTTAATTTTTGAAATGCTATAACTCTGGTAATTTCCTTTTAATAAAAAAAAGTGTGAAGATAAATTGTTTAACTTTCCAAGTGCTATGAACAGCTGTAAACAGAATTTGTATATCTTAAAAAAAATGGTCTCGCAAATTTTGAACCTTCAGTTTTCGCATATGATATTTTCATTGCAGCCAAAAAATTGTTATAAAATGTTAATTGAATGGATTTTTCAATCCAAATTTGGGCACGCTTGGAAAATTGGATTCATCGAAATAGGAAATAATTTTAATGTACATCAAACCGGTCTGATTACCTTAAGCTATAAGAATTTTTTAAATTAGAATAACTTTTTCTTCAAAAAGCGGATCCAAAAGTAGGTGTGGAATTTTTGAAGTTCGATTTATCCGGATATTTGAACAAGTCGAGTTTCAAATATTCGACTTGATTTTTGGATCCAGTTTTTACCTAAAAAAAAGAAGATATTTTGATTTTAACAATTGTAATAATCCAAGAAAATTAAGCCGGTTTTATGTAGGTTTAAGTATTTTTCTATTTCGAAAAATCCAATGTTCCAAGCTTGTCTAAATTTGTATAAAAAATTCGAGTAAACGAATGCACACACATAAATACTCTTCAATTTTGAAAGATCAGCCATTTATAGTTATACAATTTTGAAGAGTTACAATTGACAATCCTTGAATGTCCAAATTTGGAATAGCAAATTATTCAATTTTCAAGAATTACATTTTAAAGGTGTGTAATTTGGAACATTTTTTGGAATAGTTCAATTTTGAGGACATACAAGGGAAAATTCCACAATTTTAAAGATTTGCAATCGGAAACTTTTTAATTTTGAAAGATTTAAGCATAAAAATTCATAAATTGTCTTGATTTTGAAGATCAATCTTCCAAATAATAAAATTTGGAATGTTAATCATTGAAATGACAACATTTTTAATTGCAAAATTTGAAAGTTGCATAATTTTTAAATTGTAAATTTCAAAAATTCTTTAATTTTAAAGATTTGCAATTCAAACTTCTACAATTTTAAAGATTTATAATTCAATCATCAATTTTAACGATTTGCAGATTAAATATCTTCAATTTTGAAAGATTTTAAATTCAAAGCTCTGCAATTTTTGAGAGTTGCAATTGAAAATTATTGATTATTAAAAATTTGAAATTACGAATTATTCAATTTTCAAGAATTATGCTTTAGAGGTAAGTAATTTGGAACATTTATTGGGAATAGTTTAGTTTTGAGGACTTACAATGGAAAATTTCACAATTTTAACAATTTGAAATTTAAAACTCCTTAATTTTGAAGAGTTGCAATTGGAAACTCTTCAATTTTCAAAGGTGTACAATTGACAATTCTTAAATTATTACGATTTCATAGATCGGAAGTCAAGAGTTTTTAATTATAATCCTGCAAATACATGAAATTTCAATTGTGAATAATGAAAATGGCAGAACTTTCCATTGTAAAAATTCAAACATTATTAATTTTTATTTGTAAATGTTTAAATTTTGAAGGGTTATAATTACAAATTCTTGAGTTTTCAAAATATAGATTTCCATATTATTCCATTATTTAGACTTTAATTAATTATTGAATTAAAAATTTTTAATCAAGGATAAGATAATAATTACATTATATGTATTTCTACTAATTGGAATTATAGTTCTGTTTTTATAAAATGTGTAGGATATACAATAATTTAAACATATCAAAATACATACGGAAAATTCATCAGACGAATGGTCTAAAAAAGTCTAAAGAAATTGCAGACTATACAAAAATAAAAATAAAATACTAAAGAATATTAAAGAACTATATATAGATATTTTACTGAAAGTTTTATTAGTTCAAATACAAATATAATATTGCACAGCAAAGAAAATTATAACTTATAAAAGAATACTAAATTATAAGAATTAAATTTAGAATTGTTAGAATATATTTTCTAAGAAAATGTTTCAGGTTATATTAACGTTTTCCACAGAAAAGTGTTTTTTTTTTTTTAACAAAAAATTATAATTTGAATGATATTTAGAATATTTTAACAATTTTTGTTTAGTATTTTTTTTGTCGGAAATTAGTATTTTTGATAAAAAATTAGATTTTAAAGACGATTAACAATTTTTTAACAATTTCAGTTATGTTGGCGTTTTACGCAAAACGTTGGTATTTGAAAACAAAAACCATTACAGTTTGAACAATATTTACAATTTTTTAACAGTTTCAGGTCATATTAACGTTTTCCACAGGAAAGCGCGCTTTTTTTTAAAACAAAAATCGTTATAATTTGAATAATATTTATTATTTTTGAACAGTTTTTTATTATTTTTGTGTTTTTGGTCGGAAATTGGTATTTTTAATAAAAAATTCGATTTTAAAGATGATAGCATTTTTTTAACACTTTTGGGCAATGTTAGCGTTTTACGCCAAAAATTGGTAATTTAAAACAAAAATCATCAATGTTTGGAAAATATTTTCAATTTTTGAACAGTTTTTGTTTAGGTTAACGTTTTTCACAGGAAATCGGTTTTTTAAAAACAAAAATCATAAGATTTTAAGGTTCCTAATTTTTCATCAATTTCAGGTTACGTTAGCGTTTTACACCAAAAGCTGGTATTTTAAAATAAAATTCTTATAGTTTAAACCAGATTTTAAATCTTTGAACAATTTTGGATTATTGTTGTATTTTTCATCAGAGATTGGTATTTTTATTAATAAAACAAAATTACATTTTAAAGACGATTTACAATTGTTAATCCTTTTAGGTTATGTTAGCGTTTCACGCCAAAAATTGGGTTTTATATAAAAAATCATTATAGTTTATACAATATTTACACAGGAAAGCGTTTTGTTTAAAACAAAAATCATTATAATCTGAATAATATTGAGAGTATTTTCACAATTTTGGATTATCATTTTTGTTTTCGTCCGAAATTGGTATTTTTATTAATAATACAAAATAATATTTTGAAGGCAATTTAGAATTGTTCAAAATTTTTCTTTATTTTAGCGTTTTACGCCAAAAATTAATATTTTAAAACAAAAATTATTATAATTTGAATAATATTCAGAATATTATCACAATTTTTAATTTTTTTTTTCGTCGAAAATTGGTATTTTTAATACAAAAATTATATTTTAATGGCGATTTACAATTTTAGTTTATGTTAGCGTTTTACGCCAAAAATTTGTATTTTAACCAGTATAATTAGAGTTTGAACAAGATTTGCCATTTTTAAATAGTTTCTGGTTATATCAAAGTTTTCCAAAGAAAATAATTTTCTTTTTTAAACAAAAATCATTATAATTTGAACAATATTTATAGTTTTTTACAATTTTGGATTATTTTTGTGTTTTCATCGAAAATTTGTATTTTTATTAATGAAAAATAATTAGATTTTAAAGGTGATTTACAATTTTTAACAATTTTCCGTTATGTTACCGTTTTACGCAAAAAATTTGTTTTTAAACCAAAAATCATTACGGTTTGAACAAGATTTTCAATTTTTGAACAGTTTCTAGTTATATTAACGTTTCACACATGAAAGCGTTTTTTAAAACAAATATCGTCATAATTTAAATAATATTCAGAACCTTTTAAAAATTTTGGATTATTTTTGTGTTTTTCGTCAGAGATCGGTCTTTTTATTAATAAACCAAAATTAAATTTTAAATACGATTTACAATTGTTTACAATTTTAGGTTATGTTAGCGTTTTACGCAAAGAATTGAGTTTTAAAACAAAAATCATTATATTTTAAACAATATTTACACAGGAAAGCGTTTTTTTTTTTTTAAATCATTATAATTTGAATAATATTTAGAATATTTTCAAAATTTTTGATTCTATTTTTTTCGGCAGAAATTGGTATTTTTATCAATAACACAAAATTAGATTTTGAAGACGATTTAAAATTTTAGGTTATGCTAGCGTTTTACGCCAAAAATTTGTATTTTAACAAGAATCATTCAAGTTTGAATAAGATTTGTCATTTTTGAACAGTTTCTGGTTATATTAACGTTTTCCACAGAAAATCGTATTTTTTAAAACAAAAGTCATTGTAATTTGAATAAAATTTAGAATATTTTCACAATTTTGGATTCTTTTTGTGGGTTTTGTCGGAAATTGATATATTTATTATTAAAACATAATTCGATTTTGAAGGTGATTTACAATTTTTAATAATTTTAGGTTATTTTAGCGTTTTACGCAAAAAATTGATATTTTAAATCAAAAATCATTGAAGTTTGGGAAATATTTTCAATTTTTGAACAATTGTTGGTTATATTAACGTTTTCCACAGGAAATCGTTTTTTTTTTTCTTTTAAACAAAAATCATTATAATTTGAATAATATTAAGAATCTTTAAACAATTTTGGATTATTATTTTTTTTTCATCGGAAATTGGTATTTATAATAAAAAATTAAATTTTAAAGACGATTTACAATTTTTAACAATTTTAGGTTTTGTTAGCGTTTCACGCCAAAAATTGATATTTTAAAACAAAAATAATTATAGTTTAAACAGTATTTTCAAAGTTTGAATAGTTTCACGCTATATTAACGTTTTCCACAGGAAAGCGGTTTTTTTTTAACAACAATCATTATACTTTGAATATTATTTAGAATATTTAAAATTTTCTTTATTTATTTTTTGTTTTTTTCGTCGGAAATTAGTATTTTCAATAAAAAATTAGATTTTAAAGACGATCTAAAATTTTTAACAATTTTAGGTTATATTAGTTTTTTCTGCCAGAAATTGGTATTTTAAAACAAGAATATTTTAACAATTTTTTATGCAACTTTATTGTCGGAAATTAGTATTTTTAATAAAAAATTAGATTTTCAAGAAGATTTATCATTTTTAACAATGTGAGGTTATGTTAGCGTTTTACGCCCAAAATTAGCATTTTAAAACAAAAACCATTAAAATTTGAACATTATTCACCATTTTTGAACACTTTCAGGTTAGATTAACGTTTTACACAAGAAAGCGTTTTTTTAAAAACGAAAATCGTTATAATTTGGATAATATTTAATATTTTTGTGTTTTTCGTCGGAAATTGGTATTTTCAATAAAAAATTTGATTTTGAATACGATTAACAATTTTTGGTTATGTTAGCGTTTTACGCCAAAAATTGATATTTTAAATCCAAAATCATTAAAGTTTGGAAAATATTTTCAGTTTTTAAACAGTTTTTGGTTACATTAACGTTTTCCACAGAATATCGTGTTTTTTTAAAACAAAAATCATTATAATTTGAATAATATTTAGAATCTTTGAACAATTTTGGATTTTTTTTCGTCGGAAATTGGTATTTATGATAAAAAATTAAATTTTTAAAAATATTTACAATTTTTAACAATTTTAGGTTATGTTAGCCTTTTACGCCAAAAATTGATATTTTGAATAAAAAATTATTAAAGTTTGGAAAATATTTCCAATTTTTGAACATTTTTTGGTTATATTAACGTAATAACGTATTAAATATATCCACAGGAAAATCGTTTTTTTTTTTTTTTTTTTTTTTAACAAAAATCATTATAATTTGAATAATTTTTAGAATTTTTGAACAATTTTGGTTTTTTTTTTAAGTTTTTTCTTCCAAATATTCAAAAAAATACGTTTTTTTTTTAAGTTTCTGAAATCATTTTGAGTTTAAAATTATATTTGTATCTTTTCAAAACTTAGGAAATCTTTTGTAATGCTTCAAAATTTTGATAAATTTTCTCTTTAAATTAATTTTTCAAGATAAATAACTTTTAATGT
Source organism: Andricus grossulariae (assembly GCA_011634705.1). NCBI lineage: Eukaryota > Metazoa > Arthropoda > Insecta > Hymenoptera > Cynipidae > Andricus > Andricus grossulariae. The sequence goes on from JAABKJ010075445.1 coordinate 6,637,371, forward strand.
GAATTTGTTCAAATTTCAAATTATTTTAGAAATTTTTTAAAAACTTCTAAATATCTTTTTAAATTATTTGATTTTTTTCTTAAATTTTTTAATACAGCAAAATTGCAAAAGTTTGCTCTAAAGTTTTCAACATACTTTTTCGAAATTTTAGGAAATCTTTTGAAATGTTTTGTAATCTTTTTAAATATTTTCTTAAAATAAATTTTTCTTAAACAAAAAAGAACCTTAAATATTCCCAGGAATGTCAAGAAAATTTTGTTATTATGATAAAACCTTATAAAATCTTTTAAAAATTTCAAAAATTTATATCATTTCAAAATTATTAAAAATCTACATTTTGTTTTAAATTTTTTAATGTTTTCAATTTTTTTTTTGGTTTGAAATTCAATCTTTTAAAATTATTCGAATTTTTCCTAAAATGTTTTAAAAAATTATGAAGAATTAAAAAAAAATGTTTCAATCTTTCAGATTCTTTTTTGAAAATTTTCGAAAATTTTGGGAATATTTTCGCATCTTAAATATTCATATAAAATAATTGTTCTGAAATAAAAAATCATTACAAATTTTTCCAGAAATCTTGAAAAAAAAATTTTATTCTTTTGAAACCTTCCAAAATTCTTTAACAAATTCTAATTTTCTATTTCGGAATCTTCAATAGTCTAACTTTGTTTTAAATTTGTTAAAATCTTTTCAAGTTTAAAATTATTTTTGACATGAATTTTCATAAAAAAAAGATAAATTATCAACAAAAATGTATTATTTGAAATTTCAATCCAAAAATATTTTTAATTAAATCAAAAACAGTTGAATTAATCCAAGAAGACAAAAGGAGTTTTCTACAAAACTGTTCAATTTTTTAACCCGAAAATATGAATTTTCAAAAAAAGTTACTTTTCAACCAAATAGTTGAATTTTCCACAAAAAACATGAATTTTTTACCAAGAGGATTAATTTTGTTCCAAAAAAGGTTAATTTCAAACTAAAATAATAAATCTTTACTGAAAAATGTGAAAATTTAAAGAGATTTTAGAATTTTTCAGATATTTCATAAAAATAATTAAACAATTTCAAAAACATTTATTTTTATTTTACAGGATGTAACAAATTTTAAGCAAAACTTGAATCACTTTTTGACAATTTCAGAAATCTTTTCTAAATTTTCTAAATTTTATTTCAAGTTTTTTTAAAAATATTTTCACATTTTTGCAATCTTAAAAAATTGCAAAATTTGCGTTAAAATCTTTTACAGTCTTTTTCAAAATTTCAGAAAATTTGTTAAAATATGTTCAAATTTTTAATTATTTTATAATCTTGTCAAAACTTCTAAAAATTTGAAATATCTTTTGGAATAATTCAAATTTTTTCGAAAATTTTTTTAAAATTCTACAAATATTATAAACATTATTCAACAGATTTTCACATTCTTTTTCGACATATTTTGAAAATATTTCACCAAATCGTAAAGAAAATGTAGATTTTTGAAGATCTTTAAATAAAATTTTGAAGATTTTAAAGGATTTTGAAAGATTTTGCCATTACACTTATTTTTTTAAATTCCAGAGAAAACTCCAATTGACTTTCATTTTAAAAATTGAATTTAGAAGTTTTGAAAAGATACTAAAATAATAATAAATAATAATAAATGAAATTTTTTTTTAAGATTTTTGGGAAAATTTCAAATAATTTTTAATCTTTCCAAAATTATTTGAGGAGATTATTCCAAATGATTTTCAAAATTGTCAAAAAGGAATCAGGAAGATTTTTAGTCAATTCTTTAATTTTGCGAAATATTTTCAAAATTAAAAAAAAATCGAATCATTATAAAAGATATTTGAAAGTTTTTAAAAATTTTCAAAAATAATTATTTGAAAATATTTTTAAAAAACTTGAAACAAAATTTAGATTTTTGAAAATTCATAAACAAATAATTTGCTTATTAATCAACGTAATTGTTATAAACAAATTAGGGAGCAAATTAATAAGGGAATGGTCTTATGAACAGAAAAATGATTGTTTTCACTAAATTGCTATAGTTTATCTCTACTAGAGCAGTAAATTGTGAAGATTTATAAAACATAAAATTTTCATTGTTATAAACAATTATTAGGAAAAAATGCAAAGACTCGCAATTTATGCAAATTTAAACACTTTTTTATAATCAGTTTGCTTCATATGCTACTAAAAGTTGTAAATTCTCATAAATATTTATCAAAATATAATCAATATTTTTATAAACAATTTGTTTATGCAAAGAGAGAAGTTCAATTTAGGACAAATATTCGTAATCAACCTACTTTCTTACGTAAGTTCAAAGTAAATAATTTGAAAAAAGATTATTTTTCATCAAAATGTCAAAACTGGGCTTTTGTTTAATCTAATTGTTTATCAAAATATAGGATTTTGAATCTGTATAGAAACTATTATTTTACCATATTTCTTGAGACAAATCAGAATATTGTAATTGAAAGTATTTTTTTTAATATAGAAATTCTGAACTTTTGCTTTTGTTTATGAATTTTTTTAATTGTTAACAATTTGTCCATAGTTAACAATATTTTGTAGCCAAGCCTGTCAAGAAGCAAGGATTCTTAGCGAAAATGCGAAAAATTTCCTTTTGTTTATCCAATTGGTTTATAGAAAACCCAAGGATGCTGTACGCAAATGCCAGCATTTTGCTTTTGTTTATCCTATTTGTTTATACAAAATTATAATTGTTAAAATCATGAATATTCTGTATTTAGATCTCTCCGGTGCCATATTTGCGTAAACATGAAGGAATCTGTGCAAAACTGCCTAAATTTTACTTTTTTTATCCAATTTGTTCATAAAAATAAAAATTGTTAATAATAATCAATTTTTTGTATTTGAGTTTCTCAAGTACTGCATTTGAGGCCGACTTGCGTAAAAAAACCAGGATTTTGTGTAAAAATCCAAAATGTTCCTTTTGTTAACCAATTTGTTTATACAAAATTATAATTGATGATAATAATCAATATCCTTTAGTTAACCCTCTCCGGTACTGCATTTTGAGACCGATTTTTGTAAAAAAAAAAACAAAAAAAAACAAGGATTTCGCGCGCAAATGCCAAACTGTTGCTTTTGTTCATCCAATTTGTTTATGAAAATTAAAATTGTTAATCATAATCAATTGTGTGTATTTGAGCCTCTCCGGTACCGTATTTGAGGCCGACTTGCGTAAAAAACAAAGATTTTGTGTGAAAATCCAAAGTGTTCCTTTTGTTTATCCAATTTGTTCATAAAAAATTATAATTGTTGATCATCATCAATATTCTGTAGTTAAGTCTCTCCGGTATTGCATTTTGAGACCGATTTTTGTAAAAACCCAAGGATTTTGAGCGCAAATGCCAAAATGTTGCTTTTGTTTATCCAATTTGTTAATAAAAATGAAAATTGTCAATAATAATCAATTGTTAGTATTTGAGCCTCTCCGGTACCGTATTTGATATATATATATATATATTTATTGACTCCAAGTCAAAGAAAATTTTCTTCCATTAAAAGAATTAATTTTTTGTTCGACTGCAAATTTTTATTAATTCTAATTTATTTTCTTCATTTTTAAGTTATTTTAAATTTATTTGATGAATTATTATTAATTAATTAATAAATATGTGTTTTGTTTAGATTATTGTTTAATTTCAAACAAATTTATTTGAATCAAATAGGTACGACTGAAATCCCGAAAAATAAAATTGCCGACAATTGAAAATTCCAGAATAAAATTTTCCGAATTGGAAAATTCCAGAATATTTGAATTCCTGAATTATAAATTTTTCGAATAATAAAATTCTAGGCAGAAACTTTCCGAATTATAAAATTCCCGGATTCAAACAATTACATTTTTTTTATAAACATTTATTTATTATAAATAAAATAATCTAATATTAAAAAAAAATTATTTTTTGTGTTGAAAGTTTTTAAAATTATTGTTTGGATTTAAAGTAACAATAATTGATAAAAATATATTTCTGAATGACATTTTTTCTATATAATTGCTAAGAAAAAGATTCTTGAATTAAAGAAAAAAAAAAAATTCATTGACTCTCAGGCAAAGAAAATTTTCTTTCATCAAAAGAATTAATTTTTTGTTCGACTGCAAATTTTTAATAATTTAAAATGATTTTCTTCATTTTGAAGTGATTTTAAATTTATTTAATGAATTTAGATTTAGGTTTATTTAATTTAATTTAATTTAGGTTTAGATTATTGTTAATTTTTCAACCAAATTTATTTGAATCAAATAGGTAGGACTGAAAAATTCTCGAAAAATAAAATTGCCGGATATTTAAAATTCCAGAATAAAATTTTCCGATTTGGAAAATTCCAGAATATTTGAATTCCTGAATTACAAAATTTCCGAATAATAAAATTTTTGACAGAAAATTTC